>JAEHOE010000033.1:600000-991671 GCA_016858145.1 Edaphochlamys debaryana | reverse complement strand
GTCATCGCCGCGCGTAGCTTTAACCAAGGCAGGCTGATCATTGAAGCATATTTGATTGTAGTTGAGACGCTCGACGATGGAAGCGTGGAACTTCGGCGGGCCCAAAGACGCGGGAGCATCCGCCAACTACGCTGGCCGAGTAAGCCCATTCGCCCACCCATCAGAGCCCTCTGGTAGAAGTGGCTACACTGGTAGCCCTGCAACAGTGTCCAGGCCTAAGGAGCCCGGCGTTGCGGGCGCGATTGGCCAGCCAGGCTCACCGACAGAGACGTAGGCGACGGCAGCCCCCAAGAGGAGGAAGATGCCGCGCCTCATTGCAACCTGATAGTGCAACAAGGGCGGGGATCGACACTGGTGAGCGCACTTGAGTCGAACACCCTTCGCCCATCACTGGCCGAGGCCGCCGCGTTACTGCCAAGCAATGCAGCCTATGTCGCCTGATACATATCATTCAAGCCGACGGTGGTATTGCTGGCAGGCTGTGGAGGCCGTGTCGCTCATGCGCTTCGCCCAGCCGTCGCGTTGTGCAAGGCTGCTGCTGTTCTCACCTAGGCCGCCAAGACGGCTTGTGCTTCGCTAGAACTGTCAGGACCAGATGTTGGGCACTGCGGCCCTCTACTGCTCGCGAGGTTGCGGATTTGGGCTAAGGACTTGTTCAGTCCTGTTGACGCTAACCCTCCGGCCTTGGTGTGTAGGCCTCTGAGGTTTGAACGTCTACGCTTCTACACGCCCTCGCGGCGAGTAGGCATGTGGGGCCGCGCGCGGACCATCCAGCCTAAATGGCCGATGGCGGGCGCGCAATATACGGCGCATGGGCCATGCGCCTTCGACCGTCCCCAGCCCGACTATCGACCCGTGGCGCAGTGTGGTTACACAACAGAGCTTGCTTTGATTCAGAGCATCGCGCCAGGCGGGCTCGACGCGCGCCGACCGTGCGACGTCCGTGCGTCGTCCCCACATGCCAGGCCTCCCGTCCTGGGGCTCGGGACTGCGCGCAATGAAAGCGGCTTGTGCATGTAAGCCCGCACCGGGCAATCGCCTTGGCTGTGACCGGCCGGGTTTGTGCCGTGGGGGAACGCCACGTTTCTTCCGGTTTCGCGTGTCACGTCACCCGCGACCCTCCCAGGCCCTACCCCAGCCTTCCAGAATCCTCGCCTGCCCCGTGGCGTTCAGCACGCCTTCCTGCCCTACCTCGCATCTGCAGTGCACCAGTGCCCTTGCTAGGTTGAGAAGCAATGGGTTAGGCGAGCGTGAAAGCTGAAGTGGGTAGCCGCAAGGGGATGTGCGGCGCGCGTCCAGTACGGTACGTCTCGCCCCCCCTGGCGCGAACACAGCTTGCCCTGGGCTTAGGGTTAGCCTATTCCAGGATGTCACAAACATCGTCCGGGCTGCCGGATCGGAATCACGTCATGTGCATCAAGTCCGTGCCCTTCTTCCGGCCCATCCCCATCAACGGCTGCCTTCGTGCTCCCACCAGCAGGCCGCTTTGAGCCACAGCACAGGTGCCTCAGGAGCAGGGGAGTCGGCTGCCGGCACGCCTGCATTCATAGCAAAGAGCAACGGGGATGTTCCGTGGCGTTCTGCGCCTGCCAGTATCTGCGCATCAGCCGGGGTAGGCTACACACCGCTGTTCCTGTACTCGAAGCCTGACATGCTCCGTTCAGGTGCGAGTGCTCTGCGGTGAGGAGCGCGCTTGCCTGCTGTTCCCCCTTCGGGATCAACGCCCGCTCGGGGGCCTCACTCCGGTAAACCCCGCCTCCCCTGAGGTCCAGTGCCCAGAGACTCCTGCCCCTATGTTCCCAAGTCCAAAGTTGTTACGCTCACAGAGGCAGTGCAATTCCTCTCTTGCGTGGTGGGCGGGAGTCGCTGCAGAGCGGGACAGCGGGACGAGCCTCGGACCCCGGGGTCTCGAAGTTCTCGGCGACCTGCCAGCCTGTCAGCGAGCTGCCGTGCGTGGTTCGCATTGCTCACATTCGTCCGAACCACCAGTGCGCGCCCGAACGGGTTGAGGTCGCCTGCACTGGCGGGAATGTCGAGCTTGGAACCTACAAACCGCGCTTGACGACAGCACAGGGTTTCCCAGCCTTGGCCTGGTACTAGAACTGGAGGGAGCTGCGGCTTCGCGACATAAAGTGAGCCGACCGAATGTCGGCCTTGCTGTCGCGGCGCTGCGGCCTTCAGAGGCAGGAACATGCAACGTAATTGGTGGGACACGTGTAGTTGATAGACTCTTCCTTCAGTTGGCCCGCAACGTTCGCATCGGGCGCGTCCGATGGCCATGCGAAGTCTGGGCGAGCGCACGTGCACAGTCCACATTAGTACACTTCTCGCTCCGCCCCGTTTATTGACCCGTTTACCTGGGCTGCTCTACTATGGGCAGCTACGGGGACATGAGATCGGCTGGTGGCAAGAGAGGTAGGGAGCAGTGAGGCAGGGAGCGCATTGGCGGGGGGTGGGTGGGCCATTGTGCAACGGTAGCGCCTGGAGCGGTGGGCCTGGAGCAGTCCTGGAGCAGTCCTGCAGCAGTCCTGGAGCAATCCTGGAGCAGTCCTGGAGCAGTCCCTGGAGCAGTCCCTGGAGCAGTCCCTGGAGCAGTCCCTGGAGCAGTCCCTGGAGCAGTCCCTGACAAGTCTTACATGCGACGTCGCTTGAACACCTGCCCGTACCGTCCATGGAGCAGGCCTTGGAGTTCACGGGACTGCTCCAGGGACTGCTCCAGGGACTGCTCCAGGGCGAAGCAGGTGCAGGAGGGCACGGCCTGGGCCTGGGCCACCAGGCGCCTGCTGCCAACAGCCTTTATTTTTTACATTCGGATGCAAGGGGGTGCAGAGGCGCGGGGATTGTCGGGGAACCCTGACAACAGGGGCCCGTGTAGCAAGATCGAAGCCTGGCAGGGTATGGCAGCGATGACAGCATGCGGCGTGGAGCAAGCATGGGCAGCCGTCAACTCCATCAACCCTCGCAGGTGGCGGGCAAAGTACCCGGCGGCCCATCCAGTCCACACGCTTCTAGACCTGTGACTGAGAGGTCAAGTGCAGGCCTGTGAGGGAAGGCCTTACCGGTATGTTGGCAAGTCACAGGCTCGTTCCGCTACTCCCAGGCACCCGTGTGACGTGTCGGCCTGCCATCCGCACCCATCCTCACCCAAGGGAGTCCCCTGGGTACTCGTCGATGCCCCCACAACCTACAGCCGTCAGGCTCGCCCTTGAAATGCTAAGTACAGTCGTGGGGCTGTCACCCCGGGTGCTGAGCCTCTGCCCGTTGGTCAATGGACAGGTTTGGGCCCAAGACGTTGTCCGGAGTACCCGACTAAGCCCGATGTGTGGGTGTGCGCCACCGCGTTGGCTTGCTCCACCGCGTGTGCTGGGTGCGCCCGCCAATAGAGCACACGACCAGCTGTTCCCAGACCAAGTATGGCGTGCACTGAACGTGTGTACGAGTCGGTTGGCCGGCGGTCCGGCGAGGGGGGGAGGGGTCGGGGGAGTGGGGGTACGATGTCGGTACACCTCGATGGGGGTAGTGGTGGCGGGGGGGACAGGCCGTGACCTTGACCAGGGCTTCCCCAGGGCGTCAACCCTGCACCCCCCACTCCCCCAGGGCTTTCCCAGGCTTCAATTCTTCCCCAGGGCTTCCTCAGGCTTCAACCCTTCCCCAGGCCGCGACCCTTCCCCAGGGCACGTCGAGACACGTACGGACACGTCGAAGTGCCGGTTGGGAAAGTCCCTGACGTAAGGCCGCCATATAAAGCTGCATGTTCGTGTGTGGTATCGCTGGTGGTGTTGGCCAGGGGCTGGAAAGTAGCTGCCCGCGCAAGTAGTTGCCCGTGGACTTGTCGCGTGTGTGGGCATCAATCAATGGGAAGCGGCATGAACGACACACCACCGAGCTGGGCTTTGCCAAACCGCATTGCTGTTGGGCTGGATATGAAATGTTTGTCGACATCCCGAAGGCTGGCCGGTGCTGGCCGGGAGTGGCGGGCGACCGCCGACCGGGTCTGTCGCGCCCAGCCTCCGAGGTCGGCAGCGCCTCGCACTCCGCCTCGCACTCCGGCCGCCCCCCAAAGCCGTCTGCGTCTCTGTACCGATCGCCCCCTCACATGCAAGGCTCTGAGATGGTTTGGCAGTGCTCCCAGCCGGGTCTGGGCACGTGCATGCGCCGCGAGTTCGTGTCCCGACGGGGGGGGGGGAAGACCGGAGACGGGCCCCCGATTATCCCTAGTTGCCCCCACAGTTGACTTACGGCGTCAACAAACCGCTGTCCTTCATACGTTTTCATAGGTTGACGACCAATCCTTCGCCTGCACAGTGACGAACGAGTTCAATTTGGTCGCCAGCCAGCCGAAGCCTGGGCAGTAGTCACTGAAGCTTTCTATGCGTAGCAATCTTCATCATAGACGCGGTGATGCCCCGCTGCGCTGGGGGCAAGCGCCAACGCGCTGTCGCTGGGCCGCACGCTGCCGCGCGGCGAGCGATAGCAAGGCAAGACACGTGGCATGCGTTTGCTGATATAAAAAGGCAGCTGAACTGCGTGGGTCACCGCAGGGCTGCCATGCTCCGCCGGCACCTCAATTCAGCTTTCGCGTGAGCGCAAAGCAGGTACGTTGCTAGCACCCAGGCTATGCACTCGGCGCCGCACGAGCGCAATTGTCCGCGAGCGGCGGCTGGGGGGCCTGGTCGGCGATGCGCAGGGTTATGGGGTGGGGGGGGGGGCGACACGGCCGGGGCACACCCACCTGGGCCCTAACGAAGAGCCACCTCCTCTTGCAGGCCGCCTCAAGACTACGCCTCGATGCATACCTTGCATTCCAAGTTGCGGAGGCGCTTGCAACGGTGCCGGGGGCAGCAGTGGTGCGTTGGGGGCCCCTGGGGGCAGGGCGCCGTGGAGTCGGACGCAGTGGCCACACGGCCTGGGTGGGGAGTGGGACTTCTAGGGTCAACAACAGGGGACTGTAAGTGCACGGATGAAATAGTGGATTTCACTGCGGGTTCAAGGGCCGCGCCTTGCGGGCAAGGCCCAAGGGCTCCAGTAGTGCGCCCGCGCTGTACCGCACAGTACCAACCTTGCGGAGTCCCAGCCGCAGCCTGACCTGGGGCTGGGTCCTGACCTCCTGTTGCGTTGCCACCTTCCCGACCCTCCCTCTTCCCTGCCTGGCTTCGCCCCCAAGCACAGGATGCCTCGCGTGCCAAGATCCAGACCAGCATCGCTGCCGGCCTAGTGCTGGTGAACGGCCGCCCCGCCACCAAGGCGTCGCTGCAGCTGAAGCCAGGCGACGCCGTCGCCTGCAGCCTGCCGCCCCCGCCGCCCGTGCAGGTGTGCCTTGGGCCCCTTGCCCGCTTTAGCCCTGTCGGCTTGCCCTTGCCCGCCCCCATCGGCTGTGCAGTACCGGTGCAGTGACCGAGTTCCCTGCATGCGGTGCAGGCCCTTCCAGAGGCGATTCCACTGGACGTGCGCTACGAGGACGAGCACTTGCTGGTGGTCAACAAGGTGGGCACATAGGCGTCGCCGAGGATATATATAAAAGTATCTCAACCATACCACCCAACTATCCTGCCGTGATCACGTATGGAGCAGCATGTGGAGCCCCTCGCGGCGAGTAGCCATGAGGGGCCGCGCGCGGACCATCCAGCCTAAATGGCCGATGGCGGGCGCGCAATATACGGCGCATGGGCCATGCGCCTTCGACCGTCCCCAGCCCGACTATCGACCCGTGGCGCAGTGTGGTTACACAACAGAGCTTGCTTTGATTCAGAGCATCGCGCCAGGCGGGCTCGACGCGCGCCGACCGTGCGACGTCCGTGCGTCGTCCCCGCATGCCAGGCCTCCCGTCCTGGGGCTCGGGACTGCGCGCAATGAAAGCGGCTTGTGCATGTAAGCCCGCACCGGGCAATCGCCTTGGCTGTGACCGGCTGGGTTTGTGCCGTGGGGGAACGCCACGTTTCTTCCGGTTTCGCGTGTCACGTCACCCGCGACCCTCCCAGGCCCTACCCCAGCCTTCCAGAATCCTCGCCTGCCCCGTGGCGTTCAGCACGTCTTCCTGCCCTACCTCGCACCTGCAGTGCACCAGTGCCCTTGCTAGGTTGAGAAGCAATGGGTTAGGCGAGCGTGAAAGCTGAAGTGGGTAGCCGCAAGGGCATGTGCGGCGCGCGTCCAGTACGGTACGTCTCGCCCCCCCTGGCGCGAACACAGCTTGCCCTGGGCTTGGGGTTAGCCTATTCCAGGATGTCACAAACATCGTCCGGGCTGCCGGATCGGCATCACGTCATGTGCATCAAGTCCGTGCCCTTCTTCCGGCCCATCCCCATCAACGGGTGCCTATGTGCTCCCACCAGCAGGCCGCTTTGAGCCACAGCACAGGTGCCTCAGGAGCAGGGGAGTTGGCTGCCGGCACGCCTGCATTCATAGCAAAGTGCAACGGGGGCGTTCCGTGGCGTTCTGCGCCTGCCAGTATCTGCGCATCAGCCGGGGAAGTGCTACACACCGCTGTTCCTGTACTCGAAGCCTGACATGCTCCGTTCAGGTGCGAGTGCTCTGCGGTGAGGAGCGCGCCTGCCTGCTGTTCCCCCATCGGGACCAACCCCCGCTCGGGGGCCTCACTCCGGTAAACCCCCGCCTCCCCTGAGGCCCAGAGCCCTGAGGCTCCTGCCCCTATGTTCCCAAGTCCAAAGTTGTTACGCTCAAAGACGCAGTGCAATTTCCTCTCTTGCGTGGTGGGCGGGAGTCGCTGCAGAGCGGGACAGCGGGACGAGCCTCGGACCCCGGGGTCTCGAAGTTCTCGGCGACCTGCCAGCCTGTCAGCGAGCTGCCGTGCGTGGTTCGCATTGCTCACATTCGTCCGAACCACCAGTGCGCGCCCGAACGGGTTGAGGTCGCCTGCACTGGCGGGAATGTCGAGCTTGGAACCTACAAACCGCGCTTGACAACAGCACAGGGTTTCCCAGCCTTGGCCTGGTACTAGAACTGGAGGGAGCCGCGGCTTCAGAGACATAAAGTGAGCCGACCGAATGTCGGCCTTGCTGTTGCGGCGCTGCGGCCTCAGAGGCAGGAACATGCAACGTAAGTGGTGGAACCCGTGTAGATGACAAACTCGGGTTGAGATGACGGCCCCTAGCCGTCTGCTACCACACCACCACCATCTGCGCGCTCCTAGCCCGGCACACCGCGTCGCCGGCCTGCCCCCGTGAACGCCTCTCCTTGTGCCCTGGCTGACACCCACCACTCGGCTCCCCGCCGCGCTGTTTCGTTGCCTTCGTTATCGTGGACCTATGCCATGTCCCCACTCCAGGTCCCCATGTCCCCACGCCGCCCTATCGTCTCTCGCTCGGAAACAGCACCCGCTTCAAGCTCCGCCACGCCATGCCCCCCAATGCTCCCCCACTCAAGGCCCCCCCGATGCCAGCCCCCCGCTCCTCCGTGTCCCCCCACGCAGGCCGCCGGCATGGTGGTCCACATCGCCCCCGGCCACCACAGCGGCACCCTGGTCAACGCCCTGCTCCACCACTGCGCCCTGCCGCCCATGGACCTGGCCCAGGCCTCCGGATCTGGATCTGGATCCAGTCGCGGCGAACTAGATCCAGACTCGGACCCGGATCTCGATCCCGACCTGGCGGCTGGGGACGAGCTCGCCGATGACGAGGGCGTGGGCGTGGGCCTAGGCCCGCTGGGCCCTGGGCCCGCGGCCCTGCAGCTGCCGTCCGGGCCGGGCTTGGCGCCGGCGGCGGGGGCCGTGCTGCCGTCCGGGTCAGCTTCGGCTTCTGTGCCGGCGGCGGGGGGCGTGCTGCGGCCGGGCATCGTTCACCGCCTGGACAAGGGCACGAGCGGGCTCATGGTGGTGGCAAAGAGCGAGGCGGCGCTGGTGCGGCTGCAGGTGGGTGGGGGGAGGGGGGAAGCAGGGGTGCTGGGGGCGTGCGTGTGTGTGTTTCGGCACGCGGTGCGCGCACACGCATGCGCACGCGTGCCTCCATGTGCAACCCGCGACCGCGCTGGTGCGGCTGCAGGTAAGTGCAAGAGAGCAGAGGCGAGCAGGGTGCGAGCGAGGGCGGGGGAGAGGGCGCGGAGGTGCATACGCTGTGGCGCATTTTGCTGGCGTTGGTTCGGCCGCAGGTGCGGCGCACGGCCCGCCCTCTCGGGGCTTTGCGAAGGCGCTGAGGCAGCGCTTTGGAGGCCGGCTGAGGCGGGGCGGAGGGCTGGATGGCAGGCCCTGCCGTCATACCGTGGGGTTGCCAGTACCCGGCACCCTACTGAGGCCAGACTCGCGGCTGGCCCAGCTATGGCTTGAGCACTGTGGCCCACCTGTTTGTCCAGGCACTGACCTGTTGGCTCTCCCCCCCCCACCGCCCCGGCCCTGTCCCCTGCCGGATGCATCCGCGGCGCAGGCGCAGTTCAAGGCCCGCACGGTGAGGCTTTGAGGCCGGAGCGAGGCGCTCTCGAGCGGCGCTAGCCACGAAGCTTGTGGGAGGCGCAGCTGGGTTTGGCTTGGCACGCGAGCGTGTGCCGCCGCATCGGCTTGGCCTGGCCCGCTCACAGCACGCCAGAGGCCTGCAGCCGAAACCGCTCCTGAACCCGCTCCCGCATAGCATCCCCGCACAGCGCCGCCCGCAGCGTGCCCTCGGCGGCCCGCTGCAGGGCGGGCGCAGTCGGAGGGGGCGCACTGACACCACACGCTTGCGTCATGTTCCTGACCGCCCGCCGCGCCGCTGCCCCCGTGCCGCTCTCCCTCCGGTAGACGGACCGCAACTACGTCTCCATCACCGTGGGCTGCCCTGCGCCCGCGCGCGGCCGCGTGGAGACCAACATCTGCCGGGACCCACGCGACCGCAAGCGCATGGCGGGTGAGGGGCGCATGGCGGGTGAGGGGCGCATGGCGGGCTCTGCACGGCCCGGGCACTGCGGTCTGCGGGGCTGCTCCTCTGCGGGGTGGCTGAGGGGCTGCGGCGGGACCGGCGGCTGGCGGGCGGCGGCTGGGAAGCGGCTGCCGCGCGCGGCAAGGCCGCGGGGGCTTCTCTGCCATCCGCCGCACGGGCTGGGAGCGGGGCAGTACTGGCACCATCAGTCCTGGTGGAAACAGCGGCGGCGGGGAAGCGGCGGCGGTGGTTGTTGGGCAGCGGGCTGCCAACCGCAAGGGCTGGGAGCGCGGGACAGTACGAGTGCCGGCCGCTATGCTGTTGACAGCGCCCCTCCTCGCGTGCTTGGCCCTGCGCAGCCGCGCCGTACGGCAGCACGCGGGGGCGTACGGCAGCCAGTGGGTACAGCGTGGAGGCGGCGCTGGCGGGCGGCGGCGCAGCGCTGGTGCGGTGGAAGCTGGACACTGGGCGCACGCACCAGATCAGGTGGGGCCGTGGGGGCGATGGTGAGGTGATGATGGGAAGAGAACAGCATGTGCTTTGAGTGAACTAAGGGGCGCCTAGGCCCGTATGCGCTGCTTTTGGTATGGGTAAGGGCGTGTCCAGTCCTTGGACCCGACCCGCCTTGCCTTTTGGGAGGGGAGGGCCGAGATCAGGCGGAGATCAGGGTGTCTTCCTACTCCTTATCTGCCGGGGTCCGCCCTGACTGCATGCGACCTCTTGCCGTACTGCCGTACCGATTCTGCCCTCCCTGCCCCGGTCCAGGGTGCACGCCAAGCACGTGGGGCACCCGCTGCTTGGGGATGAGGCGTACGGCGGTACGGGCTCGTCCGCGGTGGCGTCCGTAGCCCGTGGCGGGCTGCCAGCGGATGAGGTGCGCACAGGGCCGGAGGAGGCTGGACGAGCTGCGTTTTGGTCGGTGCCTGAACGGGCTGTGCCCGACAGCGGCTTACGGGCTGGGCCTAACACGGGCCTGGCACGGGCCTAGGCTGGCATGCGCCACCCCCCCGGCGGGACCGGGACGGGTGACAGGGAGTGGTGCGGCCGAGTCTCCAGCGTTCCCTTGTTGGGTGTGCCCTGGGCCCTGGGGGGTTGACATGCCGGTTGTGCCCGTGCTTGCCGCCGTCCAGGTGCGGACCTGCGTGGAGGAGCTGGGTCGGCCAGCGTTGCACGCGCTGACGCTGGGCTTCAGCCACCCGGTCACTGGCGAGCGCCTGGCATTTGAGGTGCCGCCACCCGAGGACTTCCGACAGGCCTTGCAAAGGCTGGGCGGGCACTGGCCTATGTGAAGCGAGTCGCGGACACGGGATGGAGCGGACGCGTCGCGGCGAGTGCAAGCGGGGCGGCGCTGGATGGTATGGAGCTGTCTCCGGTTGTGCACACAAGAAGACGGCTGGTTGCGGTGCTGGCGACACCAAACGGCATGCCCGCGTCGCGACATGGCTGCACGTGCGTGCTCTTCCCAGACTTTGTGGGTCCGCGACCGGTTTCGTAGATTTTGTTGTTACAACTCTTGTGGGAACGGTGCTTTGCGGGCAGGCCCCGAGCGCTGGCAGAGGATGGGCTGCAGCCAGCTTCCGAGGCGGTGTGGCGAGCAGGTAGCCGACCCAGCTGCGGCAAGGTACGCCCGTTCCACCCCGATGTAAGTGCTCACAAGTTACTGGATATACAATGCTCAGCGCGACCGTGACCCCACTCCAAGCAAAGCTTTCCGCACCTGTCGGTCCCTGCTCGCGCAACCGAGACAGTTGCGTCCAACCAAGTTTGCC
Organism: Edaphochlamys debaryana; assembly: GCA_016858145.1. Lineage (NCBI taxonomy): Eukaryota > Viridiplantae > Chlorophyta > Chlorophyceae > Chlamydomonadales > Edaphochlamys > Edaphochlamys debaryana. Next base: position 981,062 of record JAEHOE010000033.1, on the reverse strand, counting down.
ATCAGAGCGCTTCTCGGGCCACTAGCAGGCGCTCGTAATCAATCGTGACTAGTTGCAACGTTAAGCGCTGGAGGCCGCTGAATTGCGACTCGTGGGACCCAAGTCCCCATTCCCATCCCGAGGATGGAGGTGCTGCCGTTCCACGCCTGCGTGAGCCTGTTGCTGCTGACAACCACTTTCGTGGCGCTACCATTGCAAACAGTCGGGTCGACGACTGGGGGTGAGTGGGTCGTGCCAGCGGAAATGCTGCCGCGAATTCCGTTAGCGGTGGCTCCGCGACTCACGACCGTCCTTCCTCGGTTGACCGATGCCTGCAGGTGGCTTGATTCGTGCTTCTCAAGGCAGGGCACTGCTCCAGGACAGCCCTGCTGACGCGAGCGACAGCACGCTGGAAGCAGCGGCCCGGCGCCGCAGGCGCCGTAAATGGAAGCGACCTGCAAACTGGCCAGTCCGGCCCCCACGACCGCCCCCGCGGCCACCCAAGCCCCCTTCCCCGCCACCTCCGCCACCTCCACCTCCGCCTCCACCACCACCGTCTCCGCCTGCACTCCCCCCCCCTCCTCGCCGCCTTTCTCCTCGCTCGCCCCCTCCACCTCGCCGCTCGCCGCCGCCCCGGCCGCCCCCGCGGTCCCCGCCTCCGCCGCCGCCGCCGCCGCCGCCCCCACCCCCGAAGGACCCGTCCCCACCGCCCAAGTCACGGCCACCACCAAAAAGTCCTCCACCGCTGAGGGCCTCTCCCGTGCCACCTCCGCCCTCATCGCCCAAAACGCCGCCCCCACGCCGCAGCCCGCCGCCCCCAAGGCGGTCACCCCCACCCCCAGTCCGCCGGCCACCCCCCCGGTCCCCACCGCCACCCCCGCCTCCCCCCCCGCCCCCGCCGCCCAAGGACCCCTCACCGCCGCCCAAGCGGAGCCCCCCTCCGCCTCGGTCGCCCCCACCGCCGCGGCCCCCGCCCTCTCCCCGGAGGCAGAGCCCGCCGCCGCCGGAAGACCCGCCGCCCCTCGAAGAGGAGCAACAGCCGCCGCCGCCCAGGCAGAGCTCTTCGCCGCCGCCAAAGCGGAGCCTGCCGCCGCCGCCAAAGCCACGCCCGCCGCCGTCTCCCCGTGCCAGACCCAGCATCCCTCGCGCGGGTGGTGGCGTGCCGCTGGCAGGTGAGGCCGCGTCCAGGCTTTGTCGTGCGCTACATACTGCTTGCTGGCACTGCACGCTCGCCTCTATCGCACCCGCGTACAGCCGCTTCCTGCCTCGTGCATGCTTGTCCCAACGCGTGGGTGTTCGGCACGCCACTTGTCCCACGCACGCGTTGGGCTGCACTGGCAATCTTGCATGGCTCTGGATTAGCGCCCGCGCTGCTGCGTCGTCGCGGACCCACCGTGCCGAGCCCACACGCCCCCGGGTGCGCGCAACCCCCGCAGGCGGCAACTGCCCCGACGCGGAACAGACGTTTGACCAGATCAACGCCTACAGGGCCGCACACGGCGTGCCCTTGGCCACGTGGAATGCCACGTTGGCCGCTGAGTCATTGGACTACGCCCACAACCTGGTGGTTGACAAGGACTGCGCGGATCTGGTGCACGGGGCGTACGGCGAGGTGCTGTACAAGGTACGGAGCTAAGGGCGTGCGGCGGCGCGAGCTTGGGATGCGGTGCAGTGCGCGGGTGATGGGCTTCTTGTGGCAGGGATGGGGTGTTCGGCTGGGACGGTGGGGGCGGGTGTTGCTGTGGTTCTAGACGGTCGGCCGCACGCCCGCAATCTCACGCGGCGCGATCCGGCTCCCGCCGTACCGCAGGTGTCCGCCTACCCCAAGCCAAGAGACACGTGCTTCGAAGCTCTTGGGCCGTGGTACCAAGAGGGGCTGCGCTACAACTACAATGTGAGTGTGGTCGAAGTGTGGTGGCGGGAGGGGAAAGCTTCAGAGCGGGCGGCCGACCGGCGCGGTGCCCGGCTGAGGTAGCTGCCCCAGCGTGGGACGCATGCCTGTGACCGGCCGGAGGGGACAAGGGCGGCGGGTTGACAACCTGGGAGCGGCCCTACGGCCAGGACAGGACCTAAAGGACAAGGGAAGGGAAGAGAAGAGAAGTTACAGCGTCCACTGTACCTCTCCTAGGCCCGCACCGGTTACTGGCCAGTAGGAACGCGCAGCAGCGGAGTTGCGCCCTGGCCGGCGCCCATGCTCCGAGAGGCCCGCGTAGACCACTGGCCTGCTCTGACAGCGTGCCCCCTTCTCTGCCTTCCCTCGGCAGGCCAAGGACCCATTCCGTGACAACTGGCCCAACAGCGTGGGGCACTTCACCCAGCTGGTGGGTCCCTGCGTGGGCCCTCTGGGGCGCATGTTTACGCCTCTCCGGGTGTGCCGCTAACACGCTGGGCCGCTCCTCCTGGCGCTGCCGCCCACAACACACCCATGCTCTCCCTTGCGTAACGCGCACTAGCTGCTAGCTGCAAGGCGCTGACCCGTTGCCTTGCTGCTTGCTGCCCGGGCCCGGCTGCAGGTGTGGAAGTCGTCGACCAGCGTGGGCTGCGGAATGGCCCTGGCGGACCTGCGCATCGTGTTTCCCTCGGGAACGGTCCAGAAGGGCGGGTGCAAGATCATCGCATGCCGCTTCTTCCCATGGGGCAACTATGCCAACACGGACAAGTTCAGGGCTAACGGTGAGTGGCGCGCGGCGGGGAGGGGAGGGGGAAAGGAGACACGGGAGACGAGTGACGCGACAAGCAAGGCCAGGAGGGGAGGGGGGATGGCATGGCGGATGGGGATGCGTGGAGGCAGCGGGCGGGGTTGGGTGACACGGGAGGTCCTGACGGTGTTCCTTCTGTCCCCTCTTCCTCCTGCTTACCCGCAGTACTGCCCCCCCTGAAATGATGAGGCTAGCTAAGACCTTTGAAAGCCGGAGCTGAGTGGAGCTACTCTAGAGGTCTGGGGTCGGACTGATCTAACTGGGCGCATGGGGGGGCGGTGTGAGTTGTTTGGGCTGTTGAGTGTGAAGTGAGCTACCTGCCAAGCTGGCGTTTGCGGCCGATCGTGAGCCATCTGATATCGTGTGTTAATAGGCTGGGGGGGCGCAAGCAGTCATGATGGGAGGAAAGTTACATAGAGCTGTGTGCGATGAGTGTTTGCATTAGCTGAGCGCCAGACTGTCGCCTCCATTGCAGTGCACGGGCTTGATGCTCTGGAGGCAGCAATAAACGGAAGCCGTTGCTGAATGTGGTTGCAAGTACGATGCCCAATAGACGGGGTCGTATTGGTTGAAGTGCGCATATGCACGCGCGGTGCTGCGTTTCGAGGTTTGGGACTAATTCATCGTGTATATGGTCGAGTGACGTGTGTGGACTTGCATGGTCACCAAGATTTTGTGGTTGTGCAAGTATTCGTAGATTAACATTAAGCTATGGACTTCATGCATTCGTAGATAGACCGTGGGGGCCGCCACGCAAGGACTGCAGCCTCCCCCACCTGGTGAGCGGCAGACCGGCAGTGAGTGCAGGTTCAGGCAGGCAACGCAGGGCTGTGCAGTGGACATGGGGGTGATGGGGCGACTGATAGCCCCTCAGGACCAACCGACTCATCTGGGTTGGATCCGCGAAATGTAACCTCCGCTTGTGGGCCTGCTGACGTGAGCTTGCAAAGGCTGGGGTCCTGGGGGGGCCTCGACGGCCAGCAGGGACAGAGGTCCCGGCCGAGGGAACGACAGCCAAGGACTGACAGCTGGGGGCCGCCGGATCCCGCGATTGGAAGGCCCGCAGCTAAGATCCAGGCCCCCGAAGCCGCAGCGGCGCCAGGGGCACAGCGCTCACGCTGCAAACATGGCTCTGCTACCGGCCAGCAGCAAGGTCCCAGCATTGTAGTCGCAGGAGCCCCGGCTCGCTCGATCGAAACAGGATCCATCCGAGGGGAAACTGGCCGCTGAGACCTCCCTTCTCCAGGAAGCAGCTTATCAGTCTGGGCGTAACTCTGCCGCGGCTCAACACCGCGTGCTAGGTCTTGACCTGTAGATCTCTGCGCCCGGGTAGCCCAGCACTTGCTAGGCCGACTTGCAGCCCCTCGGCGGCGATTGCCAAGGCGAACCCCCGCAAACATGGCGCACTCGTCTGCGCTGACCGCTATCGTGGTCTGCCTTTTGACACTGGCGGCCTCCGCAGCGGAACTGAGGGGTTCGGGTGAGTCGCAAAGCGCTTCGCCGACTCGCCATCACAGGCCACAAAGGCCTTCTCTCCCTAGCTTGCCCCGCCCGATCGATAGAGGTGGTCGCACTTGAAACATGATGGCGTCTGCAAGCTCTTCGCGCGGACAAATGTTTGACTTTGTCTTCCCGCCGTCCATCGATTCGCCTCCTTCTAGGTGTGCACGCCGGCCGGAAACTCCAGAGCTGGCGAAAATCACCACCGCCTCCACCGCGCGCTTCAGCAGATGCTGCCAGGAAAGCGCCGAAACTTCCTGACTTCCCTCCTTGGATACCAGTGGAGCTCTCCCCGCCAGAGCCGACCGCCTCGCCGTCCCCCTCCCCGTCGCCACGACCCGCCCGCCGGCCTTCTCCACCCCCGGACCAGCCTGAGGAGGACCACATGCCACCTCCAGCAGAGGAGGCGGAGCCCCCGCGCCCGCAACGGGCCAAGTCCCCGAGCAAGCCACGATCGCCGCCCCGCCCTCCGTCGACTCAGCGCAAGTCCCCGCCCCCTTCGCCCCCCGCCATCCGCCGGACCACACCCGCCGCCAGGGGCAGCTCAGGCTCTGGTACACCCTCAGCCGGCGGCAGCAACGGACCCCTGCTCGGCGGTGGGTCCCGCATGTGCGAGTATAGTCAACGCCCTGCCAACGTCCTGCTGAGAGCGCCCATCTACCGTTCATGTGTCCAGCATGTGCATCGCATCTTCGTGCCCTTTCGCGCTCAGCATGACAAGGCTGACAAAGTCTCCCGCACGCTTCCGCCTGTGCAGGCACAGACTGCCCCGACGCTCAGAAGCTGCTGGACGCGGCGAACCGCTTCCGCGCGACGCACAGCGCGCCGCCGCTCGAGTGGAGCACGCGTCTGGCGTCTGACTCGCAGGCCTACGCCGAGGAGCTCGCAAAGAAGTCCTGCAAGCTGGAGCACGACTCGTACGGCGAGAACCTGATGCGGGTGGGTGCCGGGCTGGGCTGCGTCGAGGGCATTCAACCCCTGGTTGCAACCTCCATCGTCCCTGGGCCGGGCCTGCAAGCTAGTACCTGGCGGGGCACACGCTCTGCCAGTGCGTACAAGGCGGGGCCGCTGATGCGCTCGCTGCTTCCGCATCGTTGCACAGTCTCTGACGGTCCTTGACGGGATTCCATCCGCTGCCTCCGCCACAGGTTTCCTCAGTGCCTGCGCCGGATAAGTCGTGTGCGGGTGCGATCAACGCTTGGTACGGCGAGGTCAACTGGTACGACTTCACTACGCCAAACGCTTTCCGTGAGAACTGGTCCAACAACGTCGGCCACTTCACCCAGCTGGTGGGTGGGGCACACAAAGCAAGGGGGTCGGGTGTGTCCACCCCAGGCCTTGCACTGCCCTTGCCCGCCGTGTGCTCGTATGGTCGCTCGCCTCCGCCGCCTGCTTGCAAAAACCCTTCACTCTTCACGCCAGGGCTGTCACTCGGCTGATGTCTCATCCTGCTCCCCTATCCTGTGCCACTGCTTGTTCTGGCAGGTGTGGAAGGGTTCGTCCCAGATTGGCTGCGGCGTGGCCACCGCGGAGGAGCGGACCGTGTTTCCGTCGGGCAAGGTCTTCATGGGCGGCTGCAAGGTCATAGTTTGCAGGTGAGGAGGACAGGCTAGATGTGGACTGAGGATTGGAAACCGAGGGTTGGGTTCAACACTGCCTTCGGAACCGTTCCTGGTTGCAAGCATACAACCCCAAGGGTGACCGACGGCGGTGTAACTGACGTGCGTACGCCTACCCCGCGGCAGGTTCAACCCCTATGGCAACGTTGCGAGCGACGCCGCTTTCCGTGCCAACGGTGAGCCCTCGGGTGCAAGCGGGCTGCAAGGTCTGGCCGTGCCGGGCGGTTGTCCCCTCCTAGCTAAGACCCACGAGACGACACAGCGGCTTTGCATGGAGCCTTACTTCTCCCCTCTCCCCTCTGCAGTGCTCCCCGCGACCTCGGGGTAGAGAACAAGCACAGCGTTCGGGACTTCGGACATGACTATGAACGGATGCCAGCGTCTTGGCCTGGGACCATGAGACCCAGGAGGGACGACAGGCTTTGACTCAAAGCCGGATCGAGAGCAGTGACAGGGACAAGCAGCCAGGGACAAGGGACATCGCGCAGGCTGAGGTATAGAGGCGTACCATAACGGCGCTGCCACTGCAATCACGTGGTTTTTTCCGGCGCCCGAGAGTTTTAGGCATGCAAGACCTAGAGATAGACGCGCATATTCATCCAACTTGAGCTCTGACTGACCGTGTGCTGGCGTGTGTTTGCCAAGTGGGACTTCGGACTCGTACCCATGTTGTGTGAAGAGGCCTGCATGCGTTTGATGTGATAGGTTGGCTTGTGCGCGCGCCAATTTCGTTATACTCCTCCACTCTCTTCCGAGTGCTCATCCGTCACCTAGACGCACCGCTTGATATGTTTAATGACATGGTTGACTCATGGTCCGCTCAGGGGCGGGCGAGCAAGGTTGCAGGTTGTGTTTGTAGTTGACGTTGCTGAGGTATGGGAGATGAACGCAGGTCGAGTGGGCCGTGTGGTTCCAGGCCCGGGGTGCCATGCGGCAAGGGCACGAGTGATTTGCTCCGGATATACGGCGGGGCCATGAGAGGGGTGACAGCGGGGAGGGCGAATTGTAGAACTATGCGGTGGACGCTGGAAGAGGGCTGCCGCAAGCCGACAGCTGTCAACAAGGTTGGGGTGTACCGGTATGGGCCAGCAGCATCCCGTGTAACCCCAAAGGAAGACATGCACACATGTTTAACTACTCACTCGGCTCTGCGCTAGGCGGCCTCATCCTGGCAGCAGCCAGCATGCAGGCGGCAACACTTTGGTCCTCCCCCAACCCCTTGCGATTCACCCCTGTTGCGATGCGCAGCCAGCCACGCGAGTGCCATGAGCCATCGTGCACCGGTAGTTTCCAAGTACGCGAGACGACAGCGCCGGTCACACTGCTGCACACAGCCGTGGAAAGGCGGCTCATGCTACTCCTGCTGGGTGCGGCAAGGCGAGGGTGTGAAAAGGTGCGGACCTGGTTGGTCGCAGCAGCGCAGGATAGCAAGGGGACGTGTGACGGTGTGAGGACCGGCTGCCTGAGGGGGAGTCGGGTCGGCAGCAGCACGGGAGGCCTAAGGGTGCGCGGGCCTATGCGCGGGCGAGAAGCGGGCGGGAACGGAGCGCTTGCGGCCCAGGGGAGTCGCGCGGCTGCAGGGGCCTGACTCTGGGTACATGAGCGATTTACGAACAGCAGAAGAGGGGCAGGCGGAAAGCTTGCGGGAGAGCTTTCTGATTCCGGTCGCCGACTCCGCAGCTCCTCAGATCCAGTTCCGGGCCCAATCCAACCTGGTAACTGGCACCCGTACTGTATGGCAGGCGCGCCAGGTATGTGAGGCAGCGTCGCCGCAGTGTGCATTATAGCTTATCTCTCTGCTAGGTAGCTTTTCCGCAGGGTAGGTGCTTCCAGCGCGTCGCCGATTGCGAGTACGCATTCGCATGGACAGGCCCCTACTGGGCAGCAGCACTTTACTCGCTTCAGATGTCTCCTCTTCGTACGCTTCTGCTCGTTCTGGCGAGCGCTCTGTCACTGGGCGCAGCGGCGGAGGGCCTCCGCGGCTCAGGTGAGACCAAGGGCCGGGTAAAAAGCGGCCGTGCGCCGAGCGGCGCGCTGTGCTCGGCTTCTGTACAGAGGGCTACGCTGTATGCATATAAGCAGAAGCGACCGACAACAGATGAGCGGATGTATTTGACCCCTGGTAATCGATTGCCTCCGTTTGTGCCTCGCCTCGCAGCAGACCACATCACGAACCGTAGGCTACTTGTGTGGAAGCGGCCTCCACCTCCATCGCCGCGATCGCCTCCGCCGCGCAAGGTGCCGAAGGCGCCGGCGCACCCGCAGTTCCCACCGGATGTGCCCGACGTTCCCCCTCCGCCGCCCCCGCGTACGCGGCCCCCGCCCCCGCGTTCTCCTCGGCGTCCCCCTCCGCCTGCGAGCCCGGTCGACTACCCCCCTCCCGTGGAGGAGGAGCCCTCTGCCCCTCCGCTTCGGCGCTCTCCGCCTCCCCGTCGGTCCCCGCCCCCTGCGTCGCTCTCCCCGCCGCCCCGCAAAGCGCCGCCCCCAACTCGCATCACCACGCCAACCGACCAGGGCAACGCGGCTGGGCCCAATGCTGGCGGCGGCGGCGCATCGCTGCTCGGCGGTGAGGCAGCTCTAGGAGGCCTACTACGTAGCGCTATCGTGAACCGAAATGCCACCTTCGCCTACTCACCCTGAAGCACTCACCATCCCCTCTCTCCTCCCGCGCAGGTGGCGACTGCCCAGACGCCCAGCTGCTCCTGGATACCACCAACCGCCTCCGGGCTCGTCACAGCGCCCCGGCGCTTGAGTGGAGCACACGTCTAGCGGCTGACGCTCAGGATTACGCCGAGGAGCTCGCAAAGAAGAACTGCAAGCTGGAGCACGGCTCGTATGGGGAGAACCTGATGCGGGTGAGACACTGTGTGGGGTGTAAGCAGAGGGGCGGGGTGATGGCTGTGCTTGGCTGTGAGCTGTTGGAGGTATGCTCCTGTGCTGCGCTTCGGCAGGTGGGGCGGCCTTGTTGCTTGGTGTGACGAGCGCTGAGGCTTTCCCCTCTTGGATAACTGTTCTGTCCACAGATCTCGGCCTACCCTGCGCCCGACAAGTCGTGTGCGGGTGCGGTCAACGCTTGGTACGGCGAGGTCAACTGGTACGACTTCAACACGCCAAACGCCTTCCGTGACAATTGGTCCAACAGCATTGGCCACTTCACCCAGCTGGTGGGTACTTGGCTGAATTAGTGGGCAGATGTGCCCCTGGGGTGCCTAGGCAGGTCTGCACGCAGCGTCTGGCAGCCCCTGGCTGACCCTGCTTGCTTGCCTCTCTCTGCCCCACAGGTGTGGAAGTCCTCGACTCAGGTCGGCTGCGGCGTGGCCACGTCTCCTGAGCGCATGGTGTTTCCCTCGGGCACGGTGTTCATGGGCGGCTGCAAGGTCATTGTCTGTCGCTACGATCCGTACGGCAACGGCCCTGCAACCGACGCCGCTTTCCGGGCAAACGGTGAGCTTTGGGCGAGCCTGGATGTTTTCTGTTGCTTGACTTCTACCCCCTGCCCCGGGCACTTGCACGCGTGTTCTTACCGTATTCCCCGCTTGCACCCTTCCTCCTGCAGTGCTCCCATCCACCTCACCGCTGGGGTAGGTTGCACCCAGGTGACGAAAGGTGGGGCCGCATTTCCTTGCCGTTTGGGCGGCCTGAAGTACTACGCTCAAGAAACGCTTACGGACCCGCAGTGCGGGGGCAACACATGCTAGCAAAACATTGATGGGTGCATTCAGGCAGTCAGAGCAGGCATGTGAACATATTCATCCTCATGATTCTTGGTGGCGGTTGTCATTCATGTATGCGTCGTGGGCGGTTGTGTGTGCGTGGTTTGCGCTTTTTGGGCAGTTCGTTTGCAGCTGCCAGCGCACAGACTTGTCGAGAGAAGGTAAACAGGTGGGAGAACGAGGACAGATAGCCATGGGCGGCCCTGCCGCACCTTGTGTTCCGAGTGTGGCTAGAGAGCAGGATAGACCAACGGAGCATTAGCAATGACACTTAAATTGAGCGGCGTATGCCGACGGTGAACCCTGACATTATACCCATGCTAAGCGTAATCCCTGCACTTCATGATTGATTCTGTGATTAGGACCTCATCCCTGCACCTACCACGCCTTCCTGGCGCTCATCCATCCGCTTAGACACGCATGTTGGTTTTAGACTCGTTGCGGGACCGTCTAGCAGCAGCCTCGGCTATGCGACATGACGTGGAGAAGACAAAGAAGTTGTCCTGGCGGTGCATGAGGACGTTGTTGGCCGCCACAGGGCACTGGTACTGAATGTATGCGTGGGGCTCACGCGTGGTTGGCATGGAGGACAGGTCGGTAGCGACCATCATGGGCTGTGATACGGGGTTTGCTGTTGGCAGCGGCCAGCAGCGAGGCTACAAGCTTCCCCTGTAACACGTGCCTGCCTCATGTGGCCGCGGGCCCTGGAGAAACGGACGCCCGATTGAATGGCTTTCCCGTAGAGCACATCCGCGTCAGGGCAGGGTGGCGTGGCAGGAGGCAGTGAGCCAGCGCTTAGACCATGAGCAAACGCACAGGGGCCATGCCTCAAAGGCGACAGAACGGCTGCTTGTTAAACGAAGCATACCGCAGCGTGGACCTCGCTTGCCCTGTTCAAGTGCTGGATGCCCGGGACCCTGCGGAACACGCGTACACGCCCCACGCCACAACAGAGCCAGGACAGAGCGCTTCGCTTCGTTGATGTCTTGTACCCCGGGTGTGCAGGGCAACAACGCCCTGAACCTACAATGCCGCACAAACCAACACAGGCAGCGACGGCCGAGGGGCCGACGGGCTGCGCTTCCTTCAGGAAATGCAAACCCCACAGGCCCACCAGGGAAGCAGGGCATGGAAACATCACGAAGGCAGGGGGCACGCAGAACAGCTCAGGCGGTCAGGCCTGCCCGATAGGCCACCGTATGCGCACGGGAATGAGGGGTATTGAGAAAGTAGGAGGGGATGGTAGGTCATAGCGGTGTGTCAACTTCAGGGCAGGCGCTGTTAGCGGGCAGCCGTAGACGTGTGAGGACCCGCTGTCTGACCGCGCAATACGGTCGGCAGCAGGGTGTGAGGCCTAAGGCTAGCTGAGGCGGGAACCGAGCGCAAAGGCTAATCGCGCAGCTACCTGGGACTAGGACTGCACGTGTCTGTAGATGTCTACGGACAGGAGGGGCAGGGAGTGAGAGGGGCAGGCGGAAAGCTTGCGGGAGAGCTTTCTGATTCCGGCCGCCGACTGCACAACTACTCAGATCCAGTTCCGGCCAATCCAACCTCGGTAACTGGCACCCGTACTCTTGAATGGCGCCAGGTATGTGAGGCAGCGTCGCCGCAGTGTGCATTATAGCTTATCTCTCTGCTAGGTAGCTTTTCCGCAGGGTAGGTGCTTCCAGCGCGTCGCCGATTGCGAGTACGCATTCGCATGGACAGGCCCCTACTGGGCAGCAGCACTTTACTCGCTTCAGATGTCTCCTCTTCGTACGCTTCTGCTCGTTCTGGCGAGCGCTCTGTCACTGGGCGCAGCGGCGGAGGGCCTCCGCGGCTCAGGTGAGACCAAGCCTTCCTGGCGCTCATCCATCCGCTTAGACACGCATGTTGGTTTTAGACTCGTTGCGGGACCGTCTAGCAGCAGCCTCGGCTATGCGACATGACGTGGAGAAGACAAAGAAGTTGTCCTGGCGGTGCATGAGGACGTTGTTGGCCGCCACAGGGCACTGGTACTGAATGTATGCGTGGGGCTCACGCGTGGTTGGCATGGAGGACAGGTCGGTAGCGACCATCATGGGCTGTGATACGGGGTTTGCTGTTGGCAGCGGCCAGCAGCGAGGCTACAAGCTTCCCCTGTAACACGTGCCTGCCTCATGTGGCCGCGGGCCCTGGAGAAACGGACGCCCGATTGAATGGCTTTCCCGTAGAGCACATCCGCGTCAGGGCAGGGTGGCGTGGCAGGAGGCAGTGAGCCAGCGCTTAGACCATGAGCAAACGCACAGGGGCCATGCCTCAAAGGCGACAGAACGGCTGCTTGTTAAACGAAGCATACCGCAGCGTGGACCTCGCTTGCCCTGTTCAAGTGCTGGATGCCCGGGACCCTGCGGAACACGCGTACACGCCCCACGCCACAACAGAGCCAGGACAGAGCGCTTCGCTTCGTTGATGTCTTGTACCCCGGGTGTGCAGGGCAACAACGCCCTGAACCTACAATGCCGCACAAACCAACACAGGCAGCGACGGCCGAGGGGCCGACGGGCTGCGCTTCCTTCAGGAAATGCAAACCCCACAGGCCCACCAGGGAAGCAGGGCATGGAAACATCACGAAGGCAGGGGGCACGCAGAACAGCTCAGGCGGTCAGGCCTGCCCGATAGGCCACCGTATGCGCACGGGAATGAGGGGTATTGAGAAAGTAGGAGGGGATGGTAGGTCATAGCGGTGTGTCAACTTCAGGGCAGGCGCTGTTAGCGGGCAGCCGTAGACGTGTGAGGACCCGCTGTCTGACCGCGCAATACGGTCGGCAGCAGGGTGTGAGGCCTAAGGCTAGCTGAGGCGGGAACCGAGCGCAAAGGCTAATCGCGCAGCTACCTGGGACTAGGACTGCACGTGTCTGTAGATGTCTACGGACAGGAGGGGCAGGGAGTGAGAGGGGCAGGCGGAAAGCTTGCGGGAGAGCTTTCTGATTCCGGCCGCCGACTGCACAACTACTCAGATCCAGTTCCGGCCAATCCAACCTCGGTAACTGGCACCCGTACTCTTGAATGGCGCCAGGTATGTGAGGCAGCGTCGCCGCAGTGTGCATTATAGCTTATCTCTCTGCTAGGTAGCTTTTCCGCAGGGTAGGTGCTTCCAGCGCGTCGCCGATTGCGAGTACGCATTCGCATGGACAGGCCCCTACTGGGCAGCAGCACTTTACTCGCTTCAGATGTCTCCTCTTCGTACGCTTCTGCTCGTTCTGGCGAGCGCTCTGTCACTGGGCGCAGCGGCGGAGGGCCTCCGCGGCTCAGGTGAGACCAAGGGCCGGGTAAAAGCGGCCGTGCGCCGAGCGGCGCGCTGTGCTCGGCTTCTGTACAGAGGGCTACGCTGTATGCATATAAGCAGAAGCGACCGACAACAGATGAGCGGATGTATTTGACCGCTGGTAATCGATTGCCTCCGTTTGTGCCTCGCCTCGCAGCAGACCACATCACGAACCGTAGGCTACTTGTGTGGAAGCGGCCTCCACCTCCATCGCCGCGATCGCCTCCGCCGCGCAAGGTGCCGAAGGCGCCGGCGCACCCGCAGTTCCCACCGGATGTGCCCGACGTTCCCCCTCCGCCGCCCCCGCGTGCGCGGCCCCCGCCCCCGCGTTCTCCTCGGCGTCCCCCTCCGCCTGCGAGCCCGGTCGACTACCCCCCTCCCGTGGAGGAGGAGCCCTCTGCCCCTCCGCTTCGGCGCTCTCCGCCTCCCCGTCGGTCCCCGCCCCCTGCTGCTGCGTCGCTCTTCCCGCCGCCCCGCAAAGCGCCGCCCCCAACTCGCATCACCACGCCAACCGACCAGGGCAACGCGGCTGGGCCCAATGCTGGCGGCGGCGGCGCATCGCTGCTCGGCGGTGAGTGGCCCACGGGATCTCGATGAGCAGTTTTCAAGGCAGCTCTAGGAGGCCTACTACGTAGCGCTATCGTGAACCGAAATGCCACCTTCGCCTACTCACCCTGAAGCACTCACCATCCCCTCTCTCCTCCCGCGCAGGTGGCGACTGCCCAGACGCCCAGCTGCTCCTGGATACCACCAACCGCCTCCGGGCTCGTCACAGCGCCCCGGCGCTTGAGTGGAGCACACGTCTAGCGGCTGACGCTCAGGATTACGCCGAGGAGCTCGCAAAGAAGAACTGCAAGCTGGAGCATGGCTCATATGGGGAGAACCTGATGCGGGTGAGACACTGTGTGGGGTGTAAGCAGAGGGGCGGGGTGATGGCTGTGCTTGGCTGTGAGCTGTTGGAGGTATGCTCCTGTGCTGCGCTTCGGCAGGTGGGGCGGCCTTGTTGCTTGGTGTGACGAGCGCTGAGGCTTTCCCCTCTTGGATAACTGTTCTGTCCACAGATCTCGGCCTACCCTGCGCCCGACAAGTCGTGTGCGGGTGCGGTCAACGCTTGGTACGGCGAGGTCAACTGGTACGACTTCAACACGCCAAACGCCTTCCGTGACAATTGGTCCAACAGCATTGGCCACTTCACCCAGCTGGTGGGTACTTGGCTGAATTAGTGGGCAGATGTGCCCCTGGGGTGCCTAGGCAGGTCTGCACGCAGCGTCTGGCAACCCCTGGCTGACCCTGCTTGCTTGCCTCTCTCTGCCCCACAGGTGTGGAAGTCCTCGACTCAGGTCGGCTGCGGCGTGGCCACGTCTCCTGAGCGCATGGTGTTTCCCTCGGGCACGGTGTTCATGGGCGGCTGCAAGGTCATTGTCTGTCGCTACGACCCGTACGGCAACGGCCCTGCAACCGACGCCGCTTTCCGGGCAAACGGTGAGCTTTGGGCGAGTCTGGATGTTTTCTGTTGCCTGCTCCGGCACGCGTGTTCTTACCGTATTCCCCGCTTGCACCCTCCCTCCCGCAGTGCTCCCATCCACCTCACCGCTGGGGTAGAAGAACCAAGCCGGCGCGACAGTTGGGCTGTGCAGCGTGTTACTCTGCTTGGGTTTAGTGAAGAGAGAGGAGACAGGGTTCGCTGATGCAATGAAAGGCAGTAGTCAGCACAGCATGAGTTCAGCAACATTCATTAGACAGTCTTGAGCGTAGACGACGAGCGCAGTGCTCAGGGGTGAACGAGTAATTACTAAGCAGGGACGAAGGCCGTCGTGCCACAGGTGTGGCTGTTCTGACAGTGTGCAGGGTAGACAGGCACGTCACGGATTACCACATGCATACGCATCATCATCATCAAGAGCATGAGACATGGAGACTGTTTAGGATATGGAGACTGACTTAGGTCTTGGTCCGCGGATCGGGCCGCTGTTCCTTTGCAATGGCGCAGGTGGGGGCCCTTCAACTAGGCATAGTGGTAACCTGGGTGGCAGATGAACCTGATGTATGTTCACGTGGTGCGTAGCCGGTGTTAAGCACATCGAGCATTTTATTTGCGCCTTGGAGCGCAGGGGGTAGTCCACCACCCCACTGAAATGATGTGGTGCTGTTTTGGTGTTGTTGTTATGTTTTGAGTGCGGCTGCCATTCTTGTATGCTGTCGGGGGCACAAAGCAATACTAAATTCCTTGATGTGACCGGCTAACCGCACTGATCCGAGTGTCATTTTACCCATGATGCATGCCTTGTTCCCATGATGGCTTGCAGGGGATGCCTGGCCTCGTAGGGGCGGGGCTCAGCCCTTGGTAATGTCAGGAGGCGAGACAACCTTGTTGGCCAGGCGACCCAAGAACATCACCTCCCCCCCCTCATCCTCCATGTTTGCAAACACAGATGGTGTGGTGGGCATTTGTCGGTGTGGTTACTTCGAAGGGCAAGGGAGTGTTTTGTAGAAGTGTTAGCGGGACTGCGAGGGCATAAACCAGTGTGGCCGTTACGTCAAAAGGGGAGGGAGTGTTTTGTAGATGTGTTAGCGGAACTGCGAGAGCATTGATCAGTGTCGCCGGTTGCAATGCAGGAGCAAACGGCCGAGCGTTATGGTGCAGACTGTCTGGCGGCTGGGACACTGTGCGGCACGCTGTGCCCTTCCTTACCGCAGCCGGAGGTGCTGTCTGAGACAGTGGGACCGGTCTACAGGCGTATAACGAGCTTGCTGTTATCGGGGCGATCCGGGTATGGGTCCTCCCCGAGGCTGTCTTGTTCCTCAGGGGCTCAGGCCGATGCCGAGGATTGAGTAGGTTGTGCCAAGCTGTGCACTCGGGAGCAAGAAAGGCAACAGCGCAGCAGGAAGGCGAGCTCTTTATTGAGGAGGGGTACAGCCTTCAGGCTGCCCAAGCTGTGTGTGTAAGGTGCACGTTTGCCCCCCACCGGTACACCTTTCAGCGTTTGTGGTACCAATGCGCTGTACGAGCTACACGGCATCGCTTCCATGCTCGAGCAGGGCCTCTGCAGCCATCTGGGGCCGCCGCGGATGCACGCGGTACCCTGGCACCGGGCCTAGTGCGGTGACGCCTAGCTCTTCGCGGCGAAGTGGGGAGGCAGTTGAGCGCCTGGTCGGCAAGGCTTAGGAGCTGTTGGACGGCGGCACTGCGGCAGGCGGGCGGGGCCGATCAACGCCGATGCGGGCAGGCAGCCGGGCATGGGGGCAGCCTTGGGTCGAGGCACTGGGCAGCCGGCCACCCGGGTCGGGCCGGCCGCGCATCGTCAGTCAAGGGTGAACGAAGGGGGCAAGGGGCTTTAAGGAACGGCCTGCCGGAGGGCCATACCCAGTAGGTGGCGCTACACGCTTAACCTCTCTCAGCCTCGGCTCGGAGCTGGTTCCTATTGTGAATATCGCATCCTGCCGGCCGCGGTAGAAGCATGGCGTGCGTGAAGCGGCGCTGCAAAGGAGTTGGACGCAGCACGGGGAGCCTGCATGGCGGATTGCAGTTCCTCAGAGGCCGTATGGCGTGTGACGCGCCTTGCCGTAAGCGACAACGGTCACTCCTCACATACAGGCCATGGCCGGCTCTGACTTTATGCGCAGCCCGGAGTGTCCCTGGCTTCAAGGTATCGTAGTTGCCGGATGCCTGAGTGGGAGGCACCTGTGGCGTGCGGCACAGGGGTGGGGGCGTGGGGGCGTGGGGGAATGGGAAACGGGGGCGTGGCGGGCGCAAACCGAAGTACACTGAGCAGTCTAAAGCATTGCTCTGTCACTGCTTGGAGCGGATGAGCTTCATGCAACTCACAAGTGTGAGCAACGTCTCTCGGATCTCGGCTTGTCTGAGGCCCTTTACAGGCCGCCTAACACTGCAATCCTCCAGAGTCCAGACGCTGGGGTCCAAGCAAGACGCACCAGGCATCTCAGCCACCCAGTCCCGGGGCTTCGCCGCTTTCGGGAGTTGACAATGTGAGCTCCCGCACCGCGACAGAGAGACGGTGAAGCGTGTTGGCGGCAAGGGACAGCGAGTGAGCACTTGGGCACCCGACTGGAGGAGGCCCAGGGGGGGCCGGCTGGCCGGGTGCGGCGCGGCGAGCAGGCGGACGGCTCGCCTGCCAGAGTCTGGACTGCGGCTCGGTGTGCTCGGGGAGGCGAGCTCCCGCAGCTACCGAGTCCAGCACTTGTTTGCATAACATAGCACGAGGTCGCAGGAGTCGGTGAGATCGCTGAGGGGCAGCCGAGGAGGCAGCAACGTTTCGAAGGAGGCGGATCCAACGAAACTGGACGTGCAGCTCATGTGGCCAGGCGAACCAAAGCTTCGTGGCATGGTGTGTAGGCATCCATCCCTACAGAGGCATACTCCATAGGCATCGTAGCTTGTCGCTCGAGCCCAAGCGCCGACTCAGGCACCATCGCATGGACAGACGCCCCCTCGGCAGTAGCCCGACGCTCGCTCCAGATGTCCCTAATCCATGTCTTGTTAGTCCTAGCGATCGGTGCTACCTCAATCGGCGCAGCGACGGAGGGCCTTCGCGGCGCAGGTGAGACCAAGGGCCGGGTATAAGCGGGCTGAGCGCAGAGGATTTCGCTGTGGCCCTGTCCATAGACGTGAGTGTGCTAAATGCATACGGAGTCTAGCGACCAAGAAAGGTCGCTGTGCAAATTTGACCACTTGCGTGCAGCATCTCTCGCATCTCTCGCTTCCCCTCGCACCTCATGCAGCTGATCAACAACATCAACGGAAGCTACTCATGTGGAAGAGGCCTCCGCCTCCGTCGCCTCGCGTACCACCGCCGCGGAGAGTGCCCAGGGCGCCGGCACACCCTCAAATTCCTCCAGACATGCCACCCAACATACCCGACGCTCCCCCGCCGTCACCCCCGCGCGTTCGGTCCCCACCACCACGCTCACCTCGGCGGCCTCCCAGACCCTCCAGCCCGATCGAGTATCCCCCTCCCGAGGAGGAGCCCTCTACCCCTCCGCTTCGGCGTTCTCCGCCACCCCGCCGGGTGCAACCACCTGAATGGGTGACGCTGCCCCCACCGCCCCGCAAGTCCCCGCCTCCGGCCCGCGTCACCGCGCAAACTGACAGGGGCACCGCTGGCAACCCGGCCGCAGCTGGGCCCAACGCTGGCGGAGGCGATGAGTCAGTGCTCAGTGGTGGGTGCCCGTGCGCGGGTCGGGATGCGGGCGGGGCTGGCACCGCCAAGGTGGCAGCGAATCTAAGGAGCGAGTCCGAACTCGCCAGCGGCGGGGGTAGCGGTGGAGGCCAGGGGCCATGACCCCTGCCGGAGGTCCTGCCACCACACGTCCGCTGGGCGCGTAGGAAGGTGTCGTGCGAGACCGCCCGCTGCCTGGTCTGCGGCCTCCCCACGAACCCGCTTCAGTGCTCCGTGCTGTCCAGCCGGCACCCAAGTACCCTGCCCCGTCAGCATTCGGGATCGAGGCTCAAGACACCTTGCAAGCCTTGGTTGCAACCTAATGCCGCCTTGCCCCTGACCACACGCCAGTCCCTTTCAATTCCCGTTTAGGCGGAGACTGCCCTGATGCTCAGCTATTGTTGGATACTGCCAACCGCCTGCGAGCGCGGCATAGCACACCAGCGCTTGAGTGGAGCACACGCCTGGCGGCTGACTCGCAGCAGTACGCCGAGGATCTCGCAAAGAAGAGCTGCAAGCTGGAGCACGGCTCGTATGGGGAGAACTTGATGCGTGTGGGTTGGGGGGGGGGTCATGTCCTGGATAGGTCTCCGGTGCCGGGGTTGGCCACTGGTGGGGAGCGGGGGACGGTGCCTAGAATCCTCTTCATTGAAGGTGGGTAGTGCGATTGCCTCGGCGAGCGCTGATCACCAGGGCCGAGGCTCCCTCTTGCGTTGACAACCCTCTGCCCTCAGATCTCGGCTTACCCTGCTCCGGACAAGTCGTGTGCGGGTGCGATCAACGCCTGGTACGGCGAGGTCAACTGGTACGACTTTGAGACCCTGAGCTCTTTCCGTGACAACTGGTCCAACAGCATCGGGCACTTTACCCAACTGGTGGGTCCATGCTGGAACAGAGTTCTTTTGTGCTGGTGCTGCGTGTGTCACTCCTCGGGTACCCCTGCTACCCCTGTCCTAGGCATGCCTGCGCGCAGCGTTCCACCACACCCGGCTTGCCCCACAGGTGTGGAAGTCCTCGACGCAGGTCGGCTGCGGCGTGGCCACGTCTCCTGAGCGCATGGTGTTTCCCTCGGGCACGGTGTTCATGGGCGGCTGCAAGGTCATAGTTTGCAGGTTCGACCCCTGGGGCAATTACGCGAACGACGCTGCATTCCGGGAGAATGGTGAGTGGTGTGCAAAGGTTCGGTGCTGCTTGCTGACTACCAGTGTTTGCCTGCACAAGGATCTCAACTTACCTGCTGCTATGCTGCCATCCCGCCTCAGTGCTCCCACCTATATCCCCCTTGGGGTAGACAATCTCAAGGCGGCTCAAGCAGTAGGTCCTATAGCTGTCCAGTCTGCTTGGGCCTCTCGAGGCACGGGCGTTTAACCCTCCGGGTTCATGCAGGGCATAGTGGTTAGGGAGCTGAGACTGTTGTGTGTAGGTCAGTAGACGACGAGCGCAGTATTTTGCTGTTACTGAGCAGGCCCACGGAAGGGCTGCTGTGTAGATAGGGCAGACAGGTCTATAGTGCGTGACAAAAGTGCATCCTTACGACCCATCCTAAGAAGCTGGTAACTTATAGTGCTAGCGCAGGCTGCGTTAATTGGCAGACTGTCTATTGATTGATGCAACTGAGGGCCAAGCGCATGTGCTGATACTAAGCTGATCAGTGGGCTGGGCCCGGTCGGCGCACTCCCCACATAGCTAGGCATCATGATTGACAGGGTGGCAGATGACCTTAATGTATCAATTACCAGTTGTGGTGGTGCATGGGACGCGTGTGGCGCTTTTTGGGTTACTTGGTTTTGCGCAGGGCGGTAGGGTCAGGTTTGGGGCTTGCGTTTGTAGCCAGAAAGGTTTGTATGTTGCATAGCGCAGGGTGTGGTTGCGCAGGACTTACAGGGCGGGGTAGGGCGCTGGCGGGAGCAGGGGCAGATGTACACTGCAAACTCGGAGTGAGTTAGTACGGTGACGACACTGGATGCAGACTACGGCAGGTCACGAGTGGGGGGAAGGGCAAAGTACCGGTAGACTGGGAAGCGACAGCAACGAATGCGGGCGTGTATGAGCGGACGTGTGCGGAGCGGTGTGCGAGAGGCAGTGTCTTCGATGATGTGCGTGGGCCTGAGAAGGGCATGAACGGGCTGGCATGAGCATGAGCATGAGGGCAGCTCCCCCGGGCACGAGGTGGCGAGCAGCTGTCTGGTGGTTCGTTCGGGCTGGTGTTGGCTTGGTGGGCTTCCGCCGTTGAAGAGCAAGACCAGGCAACAGAAGGCTGCAGTCAGGCTGCGGTGTGCGGTCTGGGTGCTGCAGACAGAGCCGAGTTCTTCGCATCAGTTAGCTAGAGCATGCGACACGGGGTGACGCGTCTGCGAACTGTGACTTGCCTTGAGAGGACCCTTCGTGCCACACTCCTGAGGCGTTCAGCTCGGACCGCCTCTAGGCAGGTGTCAACCCTCTGTGCGTCCGCACTCAGCCGCCGCCCTGAAGCCAAAAGCAGCCACACACGGATACCGCTGTCGGGCACTGGCGTGTCACCGTGCCCGGGACGTTCATGGAGGCGACTTCGCGGGAAGCCAAGGGTCGGCGGCGCAGGGAAGGGCCCGCACGAACCCAATTGCTGCATTGGCGAATTCGCATCTAGCTGTTGCTCGCCGCAGTCGGCTGAGCTGCGTCGAGGCTGAGTAGCGTAAGATGGTAGGATGGGCATTCACCGGCGGAGATGTTGTCGTACGGTCGGGGATGAGGGGGTAATAGCGCGGGGACAGCCACAAAGCGGTGTCTGTTCCCAAGCTCTCTGGTACAGCTTGCCGGTGTTGCTTACTTCACGGACAGACCATTGTGAGAACGCGGCTAGTAGAGCCGCCGAGCCTGTAAGGAGTGATCTTTGCTCCGCTGAATCGGCATCGACCCAAGACTTCGCCAGTAAGCTGAGCGTGCGAGGGTGCGATTGGCCCAGATCTGCGTGTCAGAGGACGCCTGCTAGTGCGTGACTGCTGGACATCGCGTCTTCCCAGCTTGGGAACAGACCGACGGTCAGGCACATGGTGGGTACGATAGGACATGCTGGTTCGTGACGTGCTGGGCTTGGCTGGCGACCCATGAGACCTTCCTCTGTATTGGCAGGTTGGCGCCCTCCGCGGCTCCGCCGCCTGTGGAATGGAGCTGGGGGTGCGGCATAAAGGTCTGCGGGCCTGAGGGTTAAGACCAGGGGTGCTAGGCAAGCGAGTGCGCAAGGGCACGGCCCGGGGAACTCGCCTGCTGCCTGAGTGTGGGCCTGAGGGTGTGACGTGTGAGCCCCGCACTGGTCTGACGAACCGCCTGGGTACGGGTCCCCGGAGCCCGGACCCTATTTCACTGACTGCTCACCCAGACCCCAGCTCCTAGGACAGGGGTGCGCGTGTTGCGCCCCGTTGCGAAGTCTCTAGTCGTGCGGTCCGCGGCGGACTGGAAGCCCACGGACCCCGTGCTGGCGTTCCCGCGTAGCACCAACTGTGCTTGGGGCTTGGGGCCTCACACAGGCCGCCTGCTCAGGGCTGACAGTCTGACGGTCTGAGCTTCGGGCCTATGCCGTCCGACGCATCCGTTCAGCCTCCTCTCCTCGGCCTGGCAGGGGTACTCGCGCGGTTGGCAGAGGTCGGCACGGCCCATCTTGCCATCTGCACCTGCGGTCGCCTGCGGCGACCGCCACATGGCATACCACGCCCGACCCTTGACATGTACCACTAGCAAGCTTCACATGCATGCCAAGTTGGCAAGTGTCAGCGAGCAGGTCCCGCGCGTGTCTAAAGCCCCTCACCCTCCCAGCTCGCCCCCGACGGCGTGCGCCGATTACCTTCCACCCTCCCAGCCTCCTCCTCCCCTGAGCGGTGATCCACTTGGCGCCCTGGCCCAGGTGGGGATTGGGGAGGTGGGGAGTGCGTCACGTTGTATGTGCTCGCTTCAAGGCCCCTCGAGTTCTGCGGTCTGGGAGGCGAGCGCCGAATGGGGAAGCGCTCAACTGTTTCACTCACAGCCCGTTTTACTGCCTTGCTTTCCGGAATCCAGAACTCATACATGTTTTTTAGCTACTGGTGCATACCGATGCCCGGCCTGAGTCGGTGGCAAGCAAGCATCCCACCCCAACCTCAATGACTCCGGTATTGGTCGCTTTGCTGATTGTCGCTGGTCACATACTATGGCTATGGAGGCGCAGCACCAAGGTCAGAGGGGACGTAGGAAAGCAGACAGTGGAGCGGTGTGAAGGACTTGCACTTTGGTCGCTGCAGCTTTCAACGCGCAAGGAGCTAGCACTCGAGGCCTTGCGTCGTTTTGGCATGTCCGCACAAGTGCGCGCGTTGGTCGAGCCCGTCCATCGGTCCGCGCGCGCGGAGTATCGCGAAGCGCCTAAGCGCACACATTACGGGCCCTGTCAAGCACGGCTTTACCGCGCACTTGTTTGGGCCAGCACGGCTGAGCCGGTCCTCCCCCATCGCTTGCCGCCTGTCCCGTCCCCCCCTCCAGGGCCCCTCCGCCCCCGCCCGCAGCGGCCCCCACCCAGGGCTCTCGCTGCCCGCAACTCCAAGCAACGCCGCACAGGGGACGGCGGACCTGATGGACCTTTTGCGCGCCATTGGGTCCCATCTGGACGTCGGCCAGAGCCCCAGCTTCCGGCGGCCGCCCTTCAGCGAGCTCGCGGATGCCGACGGGGCCGTGCTCCTCCTGGTGCTGTGCAGCACGCCTGCAGTGGCGTACCGGGCGTCGTACGTGCTGCCGTACGATAGGTACGGGGGCCTGAAGGAAGGCTGATGCGGGTTTGGTGGATCCTGGACGGATCCTGGTCTCAGCCAGCGGGCCTGGTGGCGTGGAGGGCGGGGTCAGGGGTGTTACACGAGTGCACGGGGCGCGAGGCTCCCTGACGCCCCGCTGGCCGCCTGACTCCAAAGCAAACTCGTGTGCTGGCCCCCTGGCGGACATCAAGCGGATTGGCAAGGCGCTCGGGCGCAGCGAGGCCCGAACCCCTAGCCTCCCAAGGGCCCCCGTGCTCTGCCTGCGTGCCCCGGACGGGCGTGCGCACACAAGCCTCAGGGCGCCAGGCGTGCCTCCCTAGGGCGGTATATCCCGTTACGTGTCTGTCCTGGGCTGCTGCCTTGTTATTGTGTTAGGGTTCCACGCCGTCTAGCGCTCTGTCCTGATCCGAATCCCTAATCCCCATTCCCCTTTCCAACCACCCGCCGTTCCCATCCCACCCTAAGCACCGTCACCCCGCCACACCGCCCTCAACCTCCTTCCCAACCATACAGGTACAAAGTGGCTGTGCTGGACGTGCTGGATCGGTGCCTGGCATTCCTGGACGAGCTGCCGTACCTTCCAGACTGCATGGTACGACAACACTGCTCTTGCCGTGCAGTTTGCCCTGTCGGTCACACGAGGGGAAGGGCACTTGAAGCCGCATGACGCGGGGGCAGTGCAAGCGGTGTACCCAGTGCACCTTTCCCCTCAACGCTTCCGTTGGGCCGCCAAGGACCCTTGCGCGTGCTCCCTTTCCCCGACACCCCCTCGCGCCGCCCCTGCTGCCCGCGTGTGCCTTCCTGCAGGTGGTCGAGGAGGACAGCCTCGCGGGGGGCGCGGAGGCGGCACAACGGGTGGGCAGGGCCGGGGGGTGGGGGGCAGCAGCGGGCACCACGGGCTCCCCTTCCCCGAGCCCCGACCTAGCACCGGCTGCAAGCCCAGCCCTGCACGACACCCAACCGGGCCGCAACAGCGCCAGGGCTCTGCCTGCGTGCCGGCGCCCCACCCCGCGGCCCCACCCTCTGAGCGCCCTCAGCCCCCTCTCCGCGGTTCCGCCCTAGCCCTTCGCATCCTCCCCGCGCGCCACCGCCAACCTCCTCTCCTGCCTGCGCCCTCCCGCCCGCTCCACCTTCCAACCCTACAGGCAATTGCTCAGGTCCGGCGCCGTCTAGGTCCCGCCGACCTGCCCATCCTCCGGGTCATTCGCAGCGGCGTGCCGGCCGGTTCGCCGGGCGCGCTGGCCTCCAGTGGGGCCCTGTGGAGCGCGGGGCTGGCCCAGGGCAGCGCTGACGTGCTGGTCGCGCCCTTCGACGTGGCGGAGCTGGACGCGAAGATCACGGCGCAGGTACGACATGTCGTACGCCGTACATGTACGAGCGGTGTATGGGCGGCAGTGGTTTGTGCGTGCAGCGCTGTTGGGGGGGGCCCAGGAGTCGAGGCCCTTCTTGCCATCCTGCCTGTCAAACCTCTGCTGGCTTGCTCTCGTCCTCTGTCCTCTGCCCTTCTCTATCCATCAGGTCGGCCTGAGGCGGGTTCATCAGCAGCGCGCGGCCGCACACGCCACCCTCTCTGTGCTCCGGCACCTGCTGCCCGCGCCCGCTTTTGCGGACCTCACACTCGGGTCCCCCTGGGCCGCACGCCACCATGCTGACGTGTCCGTGTTGAGCGCGGTGCTCGTCGACCCACATGCCGCGGCGGCGGCCGCCGCGGCGGCGGGCGGCAGCGGCAGCGGTGGCGGCTGCGGCGGGCCTGGCGGCGCCGTCACCGCGGCGGCCCTGGTTGCGGCCATGCATGAAGCGTTCGCGGCATTCGACGGACTGTGCGAGGCGCATGGCTGCGTCAAGATCGGCACGCTCGGTGGGTTTGTACGGCTGGCGGTTGACCGTTGTTGGCGCTCGCGCTGGGCTTGCTATCCAATGGCTTCTCTTCCACATGTCGCCGCCGCACCCGCCCCAACCGCCCCAAACATCCCCAACCGATTGTCGTACGGCAGCTGACGAGTACCTGGCGGCGGCGGGGCTGGACGGCGGCGGGGACCATCTGGGTCGGCTGATGCGAGTGGCGACGGGCATGCTGGCGGCGGTGGAGGAGGCGGCGCAGCGGCAGCGGCAGCTGGCGGAGGCGGCCGGCGGCGCCGCCGGGGCGGCGGCGGCGGCGGCGGCGTGGCCGGCCCTGGAGGTTCAGATCGGGCTGCACACGGGTGAGGCTGAGCAGCGGTGACCCGGGGACCCGGGGACTCGGGGACTCGGAGACTCGGGAACGAGGGCCACACGAGGGCCTCACAAGCGCAAGGCGCAGTACAGGCAGCGAGGTGGAGCGGGCGAGCGGGCGCGGCGCGGCCGTTCCTGTGTTGACTGTTCTGGGGGTGGTGGGCGGCTTGCATCCCGGTGGCAAGCCACATCGTGCTCAAGCCCACGCCGCGTCCGTTGCCCGCTTGACGGCCCATGCCCTCGGCCCGTCGGCCCCCGGCGCAGGCCCCTGCGTTGCCGGAGTGGTGGGACGCACGCGGCCGGCCTACTCGCTCGTGGGGGAGGCCGTGGCGGTGGCCGGATGGTGAGACGCGCCGCCCCGCGGCAGCCGGGCTAAGAACGCCGGGCTGAGCGCCTCGGCAGCGTCAGCACAGGGCCCGGGGCAGAAGGCAGGGTCTTGACGCCCAGCCCATTGCACCGGAGCCAGAGGCCGTGCAAGTGGTGCCCTTGTGTTTTTAGGGCAGCAGCAGTCCACGGGAAGCTCTTGCGACCGTTCAGTTTGTGGCCGTGGCGTGGGCTAGGTTACCGTACTCTGGCCGCAATCAGAACACAGCTGCGTTCGCCGTGACGTACCCACATGAACGCGCCCCGCAGGCTCCGTACGACGGGCTACCCCATGTGCCTCCACGTCAGCTCTGCCGTACGCGACCGCCTCGACCCCACCCCCTGCCCTGCGTCGAGCTCCGGCGCCAACGCCGCAGCCGTGGCCGCGGCGGCAGCCAGCGCGGCGGGCGCCGGTGCGCCCAGTCCGGACGGCATGCCGGTGCCAAGCCTCAAGTCGCCCGAGTTCTCATTCGTGGCTTCAGTGTCTCGCGTGATACCCGTGGGGCCCGGCAGCAGCGAGGGCGGCGGCCTCACGAGGACATTCTTCGCCAAAGTGGGTCGGTTGCACGAGTCTGTGTGTGCACCTCACGAGGGCGGTGACTCCGGGTCCCCAATTGCCTGCCCAAGTGTCACGTGCCTTTCCTAAACCGTGACGTGTGTTACCCACGCGCCCGCCCAACTCTGTGTCCCCCGCCGTAACCCCCATCGCCAGGTGGGCAACTGGCGCAGCGCCCTCACCGCCGCCCTGTCCAGCAGCACAGGCCTGCTGGGCCCGCACACGCACCGCACGCACCCGCACCGGCCCGTCAAGCGCAGCACGCACAGCAGGCGTGCGCTCATGGAGGCGGCGGCGGCGGCCGCGTCAGTGGCGGGCGCAGGCGCGGGTGCGGGCGCAGCGGCCTTCCTGGGGGGGATTACGGCGGGAGGCGGCGGCGGGGCGGCCGCAGCGGCGGGCGGGGCGGCAACGCCGGGCGACGGAGGTGAGGCGGCGGGGCTTGGGTACGGGGCCTGCGTGCTCTGCGTGCGTTGCGTGGAGGGCGTGGATAGCAGCGCGGCTCAGTCCTGTCAGCGAGTGCTCGTTGTGGCTTGCGGGGCGTATGGGGGCGTAGGGAGGCTCTTGGTGAGTCGCCTAACACTCAAGTGGGCCTTCGAGCTCCGCTTCTCAGCCGATCTGGGGGCGAGATGGAGGAGCCAGGATGTCTCTGGCTAGGTCTTGGGTCTCGGCAGGGGTTGTGAGCCTGCGAGGCGGCTTGGGTGGATTCAGGCTGAACCTGTGAGCTCAGGTGCAAGGGGATGACTGTGGCCCTGACTGCCCCTATTGCAGGCACAGTTCCGCCTCGCATGCCAACTCGCACGCTCTCTTACTCATCCCTGGAGAGGCTGGGGATACCTGGCGGCGGCGGCGGCGGCGGTGGTGGCGGAGACGCTGGCGGCGGCGCCGAGAGCGGTGCCGCCGGCATGGCCTTCTCTCAGCGCGGCGCGACGTCGGGCCCTGCCGGCGGCACGCTGCCGTCGCTGCGCAGCAGTGCCACCGTCGGCGGCCCTGGCGCCGGCACCAGCGTCGCCGCTGCCACCGTCGGCGGCAGCCCCGGTGCTTCCATGTACCGGCCTGGCGCCGCCGCGGCGGCGGCGGAGTACGGCGCGCTCGCGGCCGCTCTGGCACCGCACCACCAACGCCGCCAGGCCAATAACTCGGGTGCCCAGGGGCAGAGCCAAGGCCAGGGCCCGGGTCCGGGTCCGGTTCAGGGTCAGGGTCAGGGCCCCGTCGCCGCCTCGAGCAGTCCCCCGGCGGTCACACCGTTCGCGGCGCAGGCGCAGGGGAGCAGCGCCTTCCCGGCGCCTAGCGGCAGCGGCCAGCCGGGGATGCGGGGCCCGCCCGCGCGCGGTTTCTCGAACCTGTCCAGCGTGACGTCACTCTTCGCGCAGTCAACCGTCCAGGGTACGGCAACCAGCAGCGCGCTTAGTAAGCACTCGAGCGAGTCGTCATCGCTCAACCGAATCGGCGGGCTGCAGATCCCGCAAGCGTACCTGCACCCGCCGGCGCCGCCACCCGTACAGGGCCCCGCCGCGCCGCCCTCGTCGTACATCCTGTCCCTGCAGCAGCAGCAGCACATGATGTCGTACGGAATGGGCGGGCCGTACGCGCCGCACCTGCCGTACATGGCGAGCGGCGCGCTGCCGACCGTCGACGAGGATCGGGGGGGCCCTGGCGGCGTGAGCGGCTCCTTGAGCGGCTTCACCGCCGCGCTCCAGAACTTTAGCAACGGCCCGCTTTCCAACAACCAGTTTTCGGGCTACTCGGGTACGTCAGGCATGATGACTCAGGGCCCCCGTACACTCGGTACGGCAACCACCACCTTCACATCCGGCGCGGCGCCGTCGGTGGCGCACGTGGCCTCTGTGGCTGGCGGCGGCCGCCAGTCCTCCGACGCCGACCCCCGCCGCGGCGGCGGCGGCGGCGGCGGCGCTGGCGGCGGCGGCGGGCCAGGCGAGGACGGCTCCGCCGCCGACGCTTCGGCACCGCTGGTGACCGATGGCATCGTCATTGGTGGTGGCAGTACAAGCATTGTTGGCAACATGCCAGGCTTCCAGTCAGCCCTGGAGAATTACATGATCCTGACGCAAATGTCGGCGGCGGGTGGATCCAATGCCGCTGGCGGATCCAACGCCCCAAACGGATCCAACGCCGGCCAGGTCCTGCTGGCGGGAGCCAGCGGCGCCGGCGGCGCGTCCGGCGGCGGCCCGTCAGGCGCGGCGCTCGCCGCCGCCAGCAGCAGCGCCGGCACCCGCGGCAGCGGCGCTGCCGCCAGCTCCGCCGCCGCCAGCGCCACCGCTGGCACCGGCACCGGCACCGGCGCCGGCGCCGCCCACGCCACCGGCCTCTCACTCAACGAGTTCCTAACCATCCTCGCCTCCACCCCCGCCGCCGCCGGCACAGCGCCCCAGGTCGCCCCCGCGATGGGCCCCGGCCGGGCCTTCTGCCGCGGCTCCTCCCCCACGGCCATCCGAACGGGCGACTCCGCAGACGGCCGCGCCAGCTCTCAGCGTGTGACGGCCTTGGCCGCCCTCGCGGCTGCCTTTGGCTCCACCACCGCCATTGCGAGCGCGTCCCCTGCCAACTCCGCCGGCGGCGGCTCGCGGCCGTCGGGGGTCTGGGGCCCCGCCGCCGAGGCCGGAGCCGGCGGCGGAGGCAGCGGGAGGAGTGGCGGGACCGGGGCTGGGGAGCCGGGGGCTGCGGACGCGGATGCGCAGGAGCCGGACCCGGACCGGGCGCCGGGGCCCGGGCGCCCGTCGCTGGGCGATGAGCCTGTGTCGCTGAGCGCCATCGACATTGCGAGGCTCTTGCAGGTGGAGGGAGGGCGTGTGGGGCAGCAGCGCGGAGCGGGCGGGGCGCAGAGGGATGTGGCTCCGCTCCGGAGATGACTGGAACTTGCCTGATTTGGGCCGTGTGCTGATTCATGTGTTGTGTTCTTACCTGCCTCACCTGCCGTACCGTACGGCCTCTCGCTGGCAGGTGGCGGGCCGGAGCGTGGGCGCTGGCAACAGCACTTCGTCCATCAGCTTCCCCCAGCTCCAGGTAGGAATCCAGGATCTGGGGCTAAGGGAGGCACCTTTTGGGCCGCCCTTACGGAGCAAACGGGATCCATAAAGATCCAGGGAATTGCCGGGAGATTTGGTCTTGCGAGGAACTCATGGCCGGGCCCTGCTGGGGATGCGTGCGCCTTACGCTGTCACTCCTGCTCGACCCCTGAACGCGCGGTACGCCCGCTCCTCAGGAGGCGGTCTCAGCCACCCTGAGGGAGGGCGCCAACAACAAGGGACAGGTGGGCGTGGGCGTGGGGGCTGGAGCGGGATTGCTCGAGCCGCCATGCCCCACGAAGCCTCTGGCGGCCAGCAGTTGTGTCTCCGCCAACCGCGGGGTCGGTACCGGCTGGTATGCGCCGGGCGGGGACAAGCTGGGCGCCGCTGAGGGAGGGCACAGGGCGACCCCAGGGGCAGACCCGAAGAGATCTTCCTCGAGTCCTTAGTCATGTGACTAAGGCCGAGTGAAGCCAACGGCGCGGGCCCGACCTCCTGGCGCTCCTCCCCTGCTTCCCCGTCCTCGCAGGGTAGCTCCTACCTGCAGGCCAGCTCCTTCCTGCAGGTGCGTGCGGCTGCACTGCAGACGTGTGTGAAGAGACGCTCGGGTTGGAACGCAGACGCGTCGCCGCCCTGTCACGGCATGCTCCAGGGGCGAAGCTGCATAGGGCACTGGCCCCTTCAGCCTAGGGGGAACCCCGCATCCTGCCAGGTCCCGCTTCCACCTTCCCAGCAGCGGCGCTTCCCCTCACAATCCCCTTCTCGCCGCTCCGCCCCTTCCTGCCCTCCCGTCAGCTGCTGGTCGCGGGTGGGTCGGTGGACGCAGGCTGGAGCTCCCGCGGGGATGGATCCTCGGGCGCCGACGGGCAGCCCCACAGCGGCAACAACGCAATCGACGCCGCGCGCCGCCGCTCTACGGACATTCAGCGGGCGCTGGCGGCGGCAGCCGCCGCCGGCGCGGCGGGGATGCAGCGCGGCGGCGCTCCCGCGCCCGTGGTACCGCGGACCGACGGCGGCGGCGGCGGGGTGGCGGCGAGGCGCCCCAGGCCGCCGCCGATGCCGACCCAGCAGGAGGAGGCCCCGGCGGCGGTGGCGGCGGCGGCGGCAGGGCCGCGGCCCCAGTCCAAGGACCTGGTGCCCTGGGTCCTGGCGGACGCCGAGGTGGACACCGCCCCCGCCGCCGTCGCCGCCGCCACTGCCGCCGCTGCCGCCGCCGCCGCAGCTGCCGCCGCAGCTGCCGTTGGAGCCGTCGGCACCGGCGGGACCGGTGCGGGTGGCAGCGCGGTCCGGTCTAGCTCGCCTGCTCAGGCGGGGGCCTCCGAACTGGTCCGGGCCCAGTCGGGGCCTTCGGACCGTACGGCATCTGACGCGCTTTTCTCGTCGGCGGCGGACGCAGCACGAGTCCTAGGGAGCAGTAGCACCGATGGCGGCGGCTTGCCGGCCTTGTCTGGCTTGGGCCCCGGCGGGGTCCAGGCCCGTCTCAGGCCCGCTGCGGGGCCCAGGGGAGGCCCCTCCGCACTGCCCGTTGTTCCGGTGAGCCGGTGGGCCCTCGCGGCTGTGTGTTTGCCGTTGTTCCATGGCCAAACAATCTGCCGTACGCTGCAGCCCCATACCGTAAAGTCGTGCTTGGGGCCTCAAGGCGCCGTCCGCAAGGCCGTACCGCACCATACTGACGGCCGTACTCAAGCCACCCGTACCGCACTAACGTCTCTCCTCCCGCCCCTGCACCCCTACCCGCCCGCGCTCCCCCGCACAGGACGTCCCCACCCCCGCTGCCAGCAGCATCGTCACCACCTCCGCCCAGCTCAGCCGCGACAACTCCCGCTCCGCCCTGCTCCCCTCCCACTCCCAGCACCTCGCATCGCAGCACCTGCCCTCGCTCTCCCAGTCCCTCTCAGCCAACGACTCTGCCCCCATCGCCGCCGCCTTCGCCGCCGCCGTCGCTACGGCGAACAGTTCCGCCGGAGGGCCGCGCCCTCCCGAGGTCGGCTCGGGCACGACGCCCGTTGTTGGCGTTGGTCAGCCCTACGGAACCTGGGGCCAGGGCCCTGGGTCCCTCTCCGCAGGACAGGCCGTCATGTCTCTATCGGCGGGGCAGGTCTCCGTGGGCGGCTCGAGATCGTCCACCCAAGGCGGCATGCAGGGCCCACCTCAGGCCCAGGCCCAGCAGGCCCAGGCCCAGGCAGCGCAGCAGGGCCTGGGCCCGGGCTCGGCCCTGGGGCCGGGGCAGGCGAGGCTGGGCGGAGGGCCGTCGGCACATCGGCTCGCCGTTGGCTCTTCTGCCCACCGCGAGCGTGACGCCGACGGCGACGGCGACGGCGGCGGTGGCGGCGGCGACGGCAGCGGCGAACGCCTAGAGGAGCTGCACGGGATCAGCGCCTCGGTGGCGGAGGCAGACGCGGCGGAGGCGGAGGCAGGCCTGACGGCGACGCCGGTGACGACTCACACGGCCCAGCAGCTCATGCTCATCATGACGGCGTCCGCCGAAATGAGCGTCAGCGGCGGAGGCGCTGGCGGCGGAGGCGGAGGCGGCGGCATGGACGCCGCCGCGCTGCAGACCGGCGGCTCGTCTGTCGTACACGCCACGTCAGCGTTCCTGTCCACCATGGGCAGCGACGATGGTGGCGCCGCCGCCGCCGCCGCCGCCGCCAGCGGCCCCGTCAGCGGCGCTGTCAGCGGCGCCGCCACTGCGTCGGCCGGCAACGTCAAGAGCGCTGGGAGCAAGCGTACGGTCGCTGCCGGGGTTGCGGCGGCGATGCTTCGGACCGTGTCGTTTGGGCGCAAGGGCCCCGGCGGCAAGGGGCGCAAGGGACTTGGCGCTGACGTGGCAGCGAGTCAGGAGCTGCCATCGGGGGGCCCAGGGTCCAACGCCTCTGGCCCGCCAAGCGGCACGGCCGTCGGGGGAGCTGCAGCCGCGGGCGCGGGGGCGACGGCTTCTGGCGGCGGCGGCGGCGGCGATGGGAGGGGGGGCGGCAGTGAGGGGAGCGCGCGGCCGCACTCCTCGTCGTCATCAAAGCGATCTGGATCCAAGCTGCTGGGCAAGATTATGTCCGCCGTACGGGAGAGCCGTTAGCGGTTGGCTATTTGCAGTTAGTGATGATGTAAGCCAGGGGGGGAGTTGGGTGAGCGGGTGAAACTTGGCCCCGCGCTCTCGGGGCCCCTCACTCATTTGCAGCTCTGACCAGCACTGTGCGGGTGTATTGCAAGCTTGCTTGCCTGCGACCTATCGAGCTATCTAGCTTTGGCGCCCGACGCTTCGCTGGTATCAATCGGACGGGTGCTGGCGTGCACGGCAACTGTTATGCCGCCATGGGCTCGCTTTACGAGGGCCGCAAGCCATCTCCATGCCTATGCCGCTTTGGCGCTACTGCGCTGCACTGCCAGTGCTGCTTCCTGTGACTGTGCTTCCCGCGTGCGCTGTCGTTGCTTACGCATTACTCGGTAAGCGCTTGCGTGTGTGGCGGGCCGAGGGCTTGCCCTGCCACGAAAGAGTTTGTTCAAAGGTTCGTGTTAAGCGGAAATGCGTTGTTATTGATGGGTATCGCTCCCTTTATACTGGCGGTGGTTAAGCTCATGCGAAAGCTGTACAGTTGGCACGTGCAAGACCTCGGCCAGTTTCTTATGTGCACCGGGGTGGGTTCATCACTGGGGTGGGTTCAATAACACTGGGGTGCTGTGAAGCCTGAGCAACGCGCACTGGAGCACTGCGCGGTCTGAGGGTTCAGAGCAGAAGTGCAAGGCAAGAGAATGCGCGAGGGCACGGGCGAGGGGCACGGCCTGACCAGACCCTGCGATGGAGCGAGGTGGAGGCTGTGCCGGGGGATAAGGCGATGTGCAGCTGTTTTGGGGGATGCAGCGTACGTAGGCTGGGGCGGTGGTGCCGGGAGCATGGCGATGCACCATTGCCGAAAAACGGCTGTTGCAGACTGCAGGAGACGGGTCGTGAGCTGCGCGCGGCTGCTGGAGGAGGGGTTCCTGGCAGGCTGAGGGGGTGCGGGGGGGGGGCAGGCTGGCGGGGGGTGCGGAGGTGTTTGGACTGCTGGAGAGAGCTGTTGGCTATGGCCCTGGGGGGCAGCAAGGCCGGCCCAGGTTGGGGAAGCAAGGCCCAGCAAGGCCCACACGGGTTTGGGGGAAGGCAAGCCAGCTCTGGGGAAGCTTCAGACCTTCGGCAATGCCGCATGTGATGGTATGCGGCCGAGCGCCCCAGAGCAACGGGGGCCGGGATGCGGAGGGGCAAAGACTCAAGAAATAATGGGCTTAAGCTTGTTGCCCACTCGGGCACACACGCTAGACATTGGCTGACGGTGTTGGCGAAGTGGTAATCTGTCACGACCCCGTGTGTGATCGTTCCCGCGCTGGCTGAGTGCGGCGGGGAACCTGTTCTGGAGGAGGGGAAGAGGGGGTATTCTGTGTGTGTATTGGCCGCATGGCCGCATGGGGCCATCTTAGCCTGTCGTACGGCTCTGCCTGAGCCTAACTCGTGTGGCGCGCAACAAGCAGCAGCTTGTTGCATCTAGACACTGCTATTGCCTACGGCACATGCAGCAGGTAGCACGCTGCTCCTGTAAGTCTTCACGCTGACAAGTCTCCGCAATCACTGTTCGAGTCTCCTCGATGGCCGCCCGCTCCGGTGTCCTGGAGCGCTACGGCTGGGGCATCAGCTACGCTGAGCGCCCTGCGAATCTGCAACAAGCTGCAAATCGTGTACCTGGCCAACTCACTAAAGCAGGAGTGGTATCTGGCTTGGAGGTATTAGTAAGATTGGGCAAGAGACCTGAGGGAGACATGGGTGACGGCCAACGGAGGGATGCGGTACGGCGGATGTGCAGTAGCTGGTCAAGGGTTGCTGCGATGGGGGGCAGCAGTGTGCTCAACGGACTCAGCATCACATCCGCCGGGCTGCACTGGCTGCACTTGTAGCAGGACTTATTGCTGAACCTCCCGGGCCTCGAGGCGCCATCCCTACCCTCGTGCGCCCTTGTGCGTCTCTCTCGCGGAGCCTAACACACGGACAGAGTACGGTACCCAGGAAGCCCCTGCCCCCTGAACCCAACGCTCGCACATTCGGGCGTCCACAGCCCGGGCAACCGGGTTGCGCATGCACCACTCGTGTCGTCTGCACCTCCACGGTTGCGGTTGCGTCCGTAAAGGTATCGTGCCTGAGGATGCCAGTCCCGGCTTCCCACGCTCCCGTGTCTTCTCGAACCCAACCGTTCCCGCGGCTCGTTGGGGGTGCAGTCCTTGGCGCTTCCTTGAGTGAAGTAAGGGTGCCTTACGCCCCTTCCTAGTTAGACCGCGGGTGGGCCGCGGCTCGCTCGAGAGGGTGCTGAGAGCTTTGGGACGGCATTGCGGTGACCTGGAGACTAGGAGAGAAGGACAGCGAGGTCACGAGAGGTGGTCCGAGGGGGAATGGGCAACGGGGATGAGGTTACAAGGTGGTCCGAGGGGAGGTCACGAGTGTGGAGGTATGAAAGGACCTGGGGCCGGGGGTGTCCTTGGAGGGCGGGGCGGGGTGGGGCGGGGATACCTGCCCCTTGGAGCCTCACGACGGGGGAGAGGCGTCCGGGATTGTGGGCTGCTGCACCTGGCTTAGTACGCTGCAGCAGGCTGAGGCACATGAAAGGAAGTTCATGGAGTGCTTCATGATCGAGGGACGCGGCTGCCAGCGCTGTGTGCAGAATACCGGTAGTGGCAATGCCCCGTGAGACCAGGATCCGTGACAGCCTTGGCTCGGTAGAAGGCTCCGGTTGAAGAGCTGCCAGAGCCTGGAGGAGACAGCACCGAAGAGGCAACGCAGGGGAGGGGCATAAACGGGGAGGGGGAAGGCAGTAACGAAACGTCGCATAACCCGGCGGCGAGGCGAGTTGCGGCGAAGGACGGCGGAGCGCGGAGGGCAAACCGCGCACACCAGCGTTGGCGCGGCCTTTAGGGGATAGCGCCGCGCACAAATCTAGGGCCTCGGCAGCCCGCCTGTAGGAGACGCCGCCAAAGAGAAGCTCGTTGGAGACGCACCAGATTTCACGCATTTGTGGCTGCTTTGGTTCGGCGATTTACCCGCGTGCTTTGTCTTTGCAAAGAGGAGTACGTACAGAGAAGCTTCACTGGCCTAACAGCCGCAATCAAAGCCGCAGCCGCGTCTGCAAGCGCGTAGTGGGAATACGGCTCGGCTGCCCTGTGGTCGCGTCGCGCCCTTGTCACGGCTGCCGAAACGTTGTTGTCGCGTCGCGCGCCCCTTGGCGCGATAACGCTTTTTGCCCCTCGCTTGCTTGATTGCACTAAAGCTCAGTACATTCTCGCGAGGCTTTCGCATGCCCAGGCCGCGAGGCGAGTGCACTGGTGGGACATCCCAGCGGTGGGTGACCCCGTGGGCGGGCGTGCGGCTGGCGTTTGCAGGCCGGCAGACGGGCCTCATTACAAGCGTGGGTCGGCGATTCCGGCAAGCCTGCATGCTCTGGGTCGCGTGGTTTCGCCGCTCTGCAGGAGTTCGCTCGACAGCAGGCTGTCGCACATACCGAATCAAACTCGAGCCGTGTCCGTACGGACCACAACTTTGAGAGCGCTACACAGGCCGCCTGTTCACTTACACGCACACGTGCAGGTACTAGACTGTCTACACAACGGTGTGCGCGGGCCATAGTTTGCCCTGCTGCTGCCGACGCTGCAGCCAGCCCTCACTCGTGACAGCTCGGCTGCTTGCACTCTTTAACGCATTGGCCTACATACAACTCAACTCTCGCTCAGCCAATTAGGGCGCGGCGTTGCTGGGCCTCGGCCGAGGACAGCTGCCATTTGGCGCGTTGTTCCCGTGCCTCGCGACGACTCTTACGTAGGGTAAGGCCTTAACGCGTGGTACTGACGATATCCTTATGCGGGCCTGCTGGGCGTTGGCCTCAAGGCGGGGCAAACTCGTTAAGCTACTGCCGTTCAAGGCCCTCGTTTTCTGCTCCACCGAGGCTCTCCAGTTGATGCTAATGCTATCTATACGCGATGGCTGTTGTTCGTCACCGTATTGTGCTGGAACCACGTGCCGCTTCCCCGCACGCAGGTACCTGCAGCCATGGCGCGCGGCCGTGCCCACACATGGGCGGCCGTCGCAGCCACCATCATCCTCAGTGGTGAGCCAGGCTGTGACACCGCAAGGGGGCAGGGGCGAGCACCGTCTGAGGGGAGGTTGGAGGAGGGGGGCGCACCGCTGTTTGTCGCCCGCCCCCGCCCGCCCCTTCCTCCCGCACCGGCAGATCCCCCGGGTTACGAGTGCTCATCCCCGTGCACCTCCCCACCACCAGGTCTCGCGGCAGCCACACCGGATGTCCTGGGAGGCGTAGAGCTTCAGTTTCCAGGGCGCAACCTCCTGGGAACCCCAAGCACGTTCCCCTTCTGCAAGGTGCGGGGAGCGGGATGCGCACCGGGTTTCCTACCCACCCCGTCCGGCCGTCCGCTCACCCGCCTTGCATGTACCACGCCTGCCGCCCCACCCTCGCATACCGAATCACCCAACACCCCACATCCGCGATACCCCTGCAGTGTATCTCGTACGACTGCGCGTGCAGTCCTTACCAGGTCTCACTATCCTCAACCACCAACGATGTAAGCAGCGCACGGTGACGGATTGGGGCCGGGAGCGGGGACCGGCAGCGACTCTTGCACCCCTGCCTTGTCCTCCTACCGGTATCACGGCCAAACCACCGCCCTGTACGTTCCCCGTGCGCAGTACCGCGGCATGCCGGGCTACACGCGCACGTGCTACTCCGTGTCGTACATCGGATGCGACGAGTCGCTGGCGTGCTGCCAGGCCATGCTCGCAAACGTCGATAAGCTGACGTTCGAGGTGCGTACGGCAGGCATCCGCCTGAAAAGGCAACCGTGCACAATGCCGCTTCTGCTATCGTGCGGCCTCCCGACGCCTCTCCCGTTTGGCCGTCCCCCCCTACCCGTCACTCACCAACCTTCATGCCCCCTTCCCTGCCCCCAGACCTCTCTCGACTGCGCTACCAAGAAGAACGTGCTCGGGGTCACCCTCAACGGCCGCTCCTGGGACAATTGGAGACCCTACTCCTACCTCAAGGGCAACGAGCTCAAGATATACAACCTGGGCCGCAACAACAACACCTTCCCCGGCCTGGAGATCTGCGTGCTGCACCGCGCGCCCTGCCTCACCTCCACGCAGCTGTGCGGCAGCGTGCACAGCACTGGCTGCAGGTGTGCGGCTTAGGGCACCGGGCGACACGGCACCGGCGTCTGCAGCTACCACAGCCCTAACACAGCCCCGGTGCTCCTCACCTTGGCCACACTGTCGGCGCTTTGTTGCTCATCCCACAACACAAGCTGACGCCTGTGCTCGTGTCTTTCGTAGGTATTCGTTTGCGGATGTGGACACCACCAACTACTGCCCCGTCTGCAGCATGGGTGGCTCGCCTCCGCGCCAGCCGCCACTCTCGCCGGCACCCCCCTCGCCTTCCCCGCCTTCTCCGCCCCCGCCGTCGCCGCTGCCCCCCTCGCCCCTTTCCCCTCACCCGCCGCCGCCGCCCAGCCCCAACCCGCTCAACCCCCCGCCGCCCTCGCCGCGGCCTCCCCGCCCGCCGCCCGGCACTCCGCCCCCCTCCCCCCCGCCCCCCTGCGTAACCTGCTTCGTCCTGTCCTTGACCCTCCCCCCGCCCGAGCAAGAGCCGCCCACGCCGTACCGCTTCACAGATGCCTTCTGCGCTGACGTGGAGGCGTTCATCCAAGATTCCATCAGCGGATACGCTCTGGATCTGGGATCCGTCATCATTGAGGACTTCACGCTCACGGACTGCGAGGGCACGTCCATCAGGGTGGGTCCATCCACCCCTGCCATCCACCGTCTAGGGCCATCCAGCCATGCATCAAGCCAGTCCGGCGGGGCCTCAGCCTTCCGTTGCCTCTCGCCTCGGGTTTTTCTCCTGTCCACATCTCCTGCTCTGCCTCCCTCACCAACACACCACCTCCAACCACTCCACTCTGCTCCCCACCTCAACTGACCCTCGGCCCCCACCCTCACCCCATCCCCCCACCGCCCCACCCCAGGTGTGCGGCACCTTCCGCTCCTTCGAGGACGGCACGGCGCTGCAGGACTCCATGGAGCTCTTCCTGCCCAAGCTCGTCAGCCTGGTCACCGGTGACGAAGGCTGCCCGCCTTACCTGGCCGGTTACCTGGTCAGCGCTGAGGTGGCTGGACCCAACGGCTACACAGCAGACGAGGAGACGTGCCTCAAGGACCGGTACCAGGTCGCCTGCGCGCGCCTCTCGCCGCCGTCCCCGTTGCCCCCGGGCCCGCCGCCGTCGCCCCGCCCGCCTCGCCCGCCGCCGAGGGGCCCGCGCCGGCCGCCGCCGGGGCACCCGCTGCCTCCGTCGCCGCTCCCGCCCCTGCCGCCGCCGCCGTCGCCGTCACCTCCGAGCCCATCTCCGCCGACGCCCCCCCCGCCAAGCCCGGAGCCGCCGTCGCCGTCTCCACCGCTTCTCCCTCCCCCGCCAAGTCCAAAGCCGCCGAGCCCGCCGCCGCCGCCCTCGCCACGCCCTCCTCGCCCTCCCCGCCCTCCGCCCCGGTCCCCTCGCTTGTCCCCCGAGCCTCCCAGACCGCCGCCGCCCCCTCCACCCCCGCCGCCCCCTCCGCCGCCCCCATCTCCGCGCCCTCCCAGCCCGCAGCCGCCGCCTTCCCCCTCTCCCCCTAGTCCCCCGCCTCCGCCTTCCCCCTCACCACCTAGCCCTCCGCCGCCGCCCTCACCCTCTCCCCCTAGCCCGCCGCCGCCGCCTTCCCCCTCTCCACCCAGCCCGCAGCCGCCACCCTCACCCCGCCCTCCTCGCCCTCCCCGCCCGCCGCCTCGGCCCCCTCGCGTGTCCCCCGAGCCTCCCAGCCCGCCGCCGCCCCCTCCACCCCCGCCGCCCCCGTCCCCACGCCCTCCCAGCCCGTCGCCACCGCCCTCACCCTCTCCCCCGA
Organism: Edaphochlamys debaryana; assembly: GCA_016858145.1. NCBI lineage: Eukaryota > Viridiplantae > Chlorophyta > Chlorophyceae > Chlamydomonadales > Edaphochlamys > Edaphochlamys debaryana. Next base: position 942,230 of record JAEHOE010000033.1, on the reverse strand, counting down.
GCCCGCCGCCGCCTCCTTCCCCCTCTCCACCCAGCCCGCCGCCGCCGCCCTCGCCCCGTCCGCCTCGCCCTCCCCGCCCGCCGCCTCGGCCCCCTCGCGTGTCCCCCGAGCCTCCCAGCCCGCCGCCGCCCCCTCCCCCACCGCCGCCCCCGTCCCCGCGCCCTCCCAGCCCGCCGCCACCGCCCTCGCCCTCTCCTCCGAGCCCCCCACCGCCGCCTTCCCCCTCTCCCCCTAGCCCGCCTCCTCCCCCGTCGCCCCGCCCGCCTCGCCCCCCGCCGCCGCCTTCCCCAACGCCTCCCAGCCCGCCACCGCCACCCTCCCCCAGCCCACCTAACCCACCGCCTCCTTCCCCTCGCCCTCCCCGTCCACCTCCTCCCCCCTCGCCCCGCCCTCCTCGCCCGCCGCCTCCTCCTTCCCCCACACCCCCCAGCCCGCCTCCTCCTCCTTCCCCTCGCCCTCCCCGCCCGCCGCCGCCTCCCTCCCCCCGTCCCCCCCGCCCTCCCCCGCCTCCCTCCCCTCGTCCCCCCCGCCCTCCCCCACCCCCCTCGCCCCGCCCTCCCCGCCCTCCTCCGCCCCCCTCGCCCCGCCCTCCCCGCCCTCCTCCGCCTCCCTCGCCCCGCCCGCCTCGCCCGCCCCCTCCATCCCCAGCCCCGCTGTCGCCCTCTCCGCCCCCGCCCTCGCCCCGGCCGCCCCGCCCGCCCCCGCCTTCCCCGCTGCCGCCGCCCCCCTGCGAAGTGTGTGTCTACATCCAACTCCAGCCTCCTGTTGGCAAGCCTCCCTCCTTCCAGCTCACTCAGGCCATTTGTGCGGATCTCGCCAGCCAGGTCGCGGCGCTCTTTGTTGAGGCCGCCGCAGACGCCGGCGCCACCATTACTAAGCCCTTCACGCTCACGGATTGCGCCACCGAGTACGACCTTGACACGCAGACCTACCCCACGGTCAAGGTGAGCCCGTCAGAATGCACGTGTGGGCGGCATGCGGCATGCTCCCGTCCTCTCCGAGCTCCCCTCTTTTCCTGTACGCGTGCGCCTGCCCCTTCGTTTGCCCCCTACCTCCCCCTTCCCTACCTTCCCATTACCTTACACCGTCCCTCCTTCCTTCGTGCCCGCCCCCCTTCCCCCTCCAGACCTGCGGCACCTTTGCCTCGGCAGCCGACGGCGCCGCCCTTCAGCCCTGGCTGGACTCTGAGGGGCAGAAGGCAATCACCGCCCTGGTTGCCCTGGACGGCTGCCCCGCGCCCCTGGCCGGGTACACCATCGTGTCTGTTACCACAAGTGCCGCTGGCATCGACTCCACTGCATCTTGCCTGTACGGACGCGACCTGACCAGCTGCGCCCCTACGTCCTCGCCCGTGCCGAGGCCCTCGCCCGTCTACCAGCCGCCGCCGCCGAGCCAGATCGTAAAGACGCACGAGTGCACGATGGTCAACCGCCAGGCGAGCGTGGGGCTTGCGTTGGGTGCAGATCTTGCTTGGGGCTGCCGTTCACGCTGCGTTGGCTGAATAGGTCACAGGCGGCCTGCGTTGTGCCCCGTGTCTGTCCTGACGCCACCGTTGGGCCCCCGCCCGCGCTTCTCCGTACAGGTGCCGTACACCGTGACCAACCTCACCGTCAAGAACTCGGTGGACCAGCTGGGCTTCCCGGCCGTCAGCATGTGTGTGCGCCTATCGCAGCGCCTCGAATGCCGCGCGGGCTCCGAGTGCTGCGGGTGAGCGGCGCTTGCGTTGGCAGGCTGTGTTGCTGTGTTGCTAGGCCCACAAGCTTGGGCCTTGTGTTGCCTCTCGTCTGCCCGTGCGTCCACCTTGCAACTCGCGTATGGCACGCACGGTTCCCCGCCTCCTGACCCCCCCACTCTCCACTTGGGCCAGGGGTCCCTGCCTGGGCCTCACTCACCACCACACGAACCCGACTCCCTCGCCCCCACCTGCCCCCCGCCCTCGCCCCTCAGTATGGATGTCTCCAAGCTCGAGATCCCCCTCTCCGACCTCACCTGCAAGGCCGAGGTCCGCTCCATCTCAATAAACGGCGTCGTCTACACAAACTACGGCTGGGGTGAGATTGGGGCGCACCCCAGTGCGCCGCACCCTCGCATAGCACCCTTGCTGCTCCCGTCCCTGCGTTGCCGTGCTCTGCGCCTGCCTCCTGTACCTGTGCGCCGACGGATCTCGCCGCCGTTGGTTGGCGCCAACTCAGATCTAATCCCGATTCGCCCACTTGCTCCATGACCCGACCCCAGGCTTCTACCCGGGCTTCCTGACGCTCCGCTTCACAGACCTGCGCTCCGTGCTGCCCAACCCCGCCAACGCCGAGCTCTGCTGGACCGTGCGCCAGGGAGCCTGTGCCACCCCCGAGCGCTTCTGCTACGCGCCCAACTGCCAGGCGAGTCATACCCTCCTGTCCATGTGTCCCTGTACTATCGGGCTGTCGTGTCCGGGCGCCTGCCGTACTGATCTGTCTCAAGCGCGCTCACCCAATTGATGGGGTCAGTTTGGGCGGCCCGAGTGCTAGGGTTGACCGTAAAGGAGACGGCCGGCTCACTCCACCCCGCCCCCGCCATCGTCCACCCCGCCCGCAGGTGGGCATCTACAGCACTGACTCCAAGTGCTGCCCCACCACTTTCACCTGGTGGCGTTGAGCAGCTCTCCGGCCGCGCCTGACGGGCACGAGCAGCCGTGGCCCCTGCCTGGCGCCCGGCCGCCCTTTGCCACGCTTGGTTGGTGGCCCCTTGACCCTTTGTTTGTGGGTGTCTGTGCATGCTGATGAAACGGGGCTGCCGGTTCACCTGTGGCGGCGCAACCGCCGCTTGATCTCACTGCGAGCATCCATGGTGATCTTTCTTCGTCAATGCCGTACAAAGCCCAATCGGCCTATTAGAAGAGTTGAATTATAGGAGCGAGGCATAGTTGAGTTGTTGTGGTGTACCAGGGAGCGGAGCCTTGCTTAGACTGCCTTCACGGGCACTAGGCAGCGCAGGTGATCTTGCGTTTGCACACTTGGAATCTTGCGTACATTCAATACTAGGGCCTCAAGGCCTCGTCATAGCCGGATTAGCCTTGCTCCCTGTGTATATATCCCCTTACAGCCTGGCCGGAGGTTTCTCTGCGGTCCGGGATCTTTCTTGACCCGTTGAAGGGCTGGAGGGTATACTGAGGAATGGTTGCATGCAGAGGCGGCATTCTTTTGGCGGGCGTGAACCCCCACCGACGACGCTGAAAACCTAGATTATGTTTAGACGCCTGGGCCGAAAGCCAGGCTTAGATGTTGACTAGAGCAACGTTGAGGAGGTGTGCATCTGATGGTCGTAGTCCGAACGGCGCTGTGTCGGGCGTTGCCGTGCATTTCCTTCCAACGTGTGTAATGACCGCACACACCCCTGACCCGTGTGCTCTGGTGGGTCAGATGCGCAGCCTCAATCCTGCCCTCATGAGCAGAACGGAGCAGAAGCCCCTGATGCTGCGGCATGGAAGACTCCTGTCTGACACGGGCCTGAGCCAGGCAGATAGCGCCAGGGCTGACCGCCCTTCGACTAACAGAGCCGGAAGTATCACTCATACACGCCGCCTCTGCTTGCTCAGCCCGCGGCGCATGTCTGGCCCCCATGCAGAGGAATACCACCAGCGACCTGCCTCGTAACCTGCCATCTGTCCCTTAGGGTCGCCAAACCATGCCGCCCATCAGCGGCACATGGATGGCTGCACACGGGGGAACCCTTGTGAGCGCGAGCTCGTGCAAGTGCACCTGTGTGCCGCCTGTGTTGGATAAGCTAGCTTCAGGTCCTGTCGGCTGAACCACAGCCTGTGCCAAACCCGATCGTGGCTGGCAACCGCGGCGCTTGTGCCTGGGTTACGTTTCAGCCGCAACTGGCCGTACGGCCGCCCTGACGGCCGCCGTGCCGCAAGGTGGGAGCGTCTGAGAAGTTGGTGGGAAGTCTGGGAGGTTCAGTGCGCAAGTGCGTGCAAACGCTACACCGCGCAAATACTCTGATGTGAGCACGGGGTCAGGGGGTTGCGTCGTGGGCGTGTGAGGGTGGTCTGGCCAGGGCCAAGAAGCCAGGCCTACGGACCGCGAGTCACGGAGGTCGGCAAACGACGGCCGAAATTGAAACGCGTGCACTCCGCAGCCTGGTAATTGTTGTTGGCGCTATGTTACACTAGTGGTGCCGCTCTAGAGAGGAAGAGCTGAGTTGCAAATTGAAACCCGCGACGACAGCCGGGTGACAGCTAGCCCGCCACAGCCAGCTATTGCGCCCGGCGCTTGCAACCATACTTTTGGCCGTGACCAACCTTCGAGCCCCCCCCCGCCCAGCCTTTCTAACTTCCTATGTATAGACCTGGTGGAGGATAGCGTCAACGGGTGCACAGCGAGTTTACACGCGACAGCCATTACCGTGGAAGTGCCGGTCAAGTACAACGCCTGCAAGCGACAGGCCCGCGATCTCACAATCACCTTAGCCACTTTGAAGGTCTACAGCAATTGAAGCGAGTTTCAAACGTGGCCTCCGACCGCTCGGCATTCTCGGGCCTTCGGCACGTTGCGAGGGCCTTCGCAACTGGCTGATACGCTCTGTGTCACCGCTAGAAGGTACGAAGCCCACCTGGCCTGGTCCTAGACCGTGAAAGCGCTGACAAGAACACGGGCGACATTCTAATAGACGGGGTCAACCGGCTTCTCCTCCGCCCGAGCGCCGCTCGCCACCTGGGAAGCTCTCCATCTGTCTTATGTTGCAATGTGTACAATTGGGCCCATTAAACTGTCCGTGTTTTGCGACACACCGTCGAATGGCCGCTCCCTTGCCGTGGCAGGTCGAGGCACCTGCACCCGTGGGCATGGCGCGCGCTAGCGCCAGCCTCGCGTGGGCAGTCGTTGCTGCCGGCTGGCTGATTACGTCTTCGGGTATGTTGCGTGTGCGTCGTTGCCAATGGGGCCAGTCGCAGGAGCGGGAGAAAGTGATGGGCAGGGCATTTCCGAGGTATCGACGCACGTTAGTCGGGGGCAAGGAGGTCAATGCAACATGCAGCTATCCGGATCTGCCCACGGGGTCTGCCCTCCAGCCGCTAAAATGATGAGCAGGGGTGTAAGGGTGTCGTGCTGGGGGTTTGCAATGGCCACGGATGGGGCAGAGGACTGAGGCTTGACTCGGGGTGCAAGGTGGAGCTTATCACCGCACCTACTCTTGCACCTACCACTGCACCCATGCCCCCGTGAAATCCCATACGCTCACCCATACTCACCCTTGTGTGATCCCCTGCCTTCCCTAGCCTTGAGGACCGCCCTCGACACCACTTTGTCCACGGGGACGGCCTCGGGTGCTCTAGAGGACCTCCTGCCAGGAGCTTCGTATGGCAACGCTCCAGTCAGCCGGCTCACATCCGCGGGCTTGGACCCCGTCGCTGGCAGGGGCACATTCGGTCGCCATCTGCTGACCGCATCCACGTTTCCCTTCTGTGATTGTGAGACGGCTTATGAGGATGGCTAATAAGCTGATCGGCAGGGCAGAATGTGCACGCGGCTTGCCGGCCTGCCAGGCTCAGTGGACGGGGGCGAGGCCTGGGATGGAGACGGGGATCAAGACCCCAACTTGATTTCGCGGGTCTCAAGCCGGCCCTGTTCGTGTCATCCACCCCTGAGGCCCGATCCCTCAACGCCGCGAACACCTGCAGGCATTACGTACGACTGCGAGTGCAGTCCGTACACTCTGGTTCCGCTGCCTCCCGTGCAGGTGGGTCCGCGGGCGTGGCTCCAGGCAGCCCGAGGGAAGCCCTCGCATGCCACAGCGCAAGCGGACACCACCAACCCTTGGAAGTTCGCACCCGCGCGTTTGCTCCCCCGCCTGAAGTTACATTGACGGCGCGGCTCTGCCGTCCACTACCCGCCGCACTACAACGGTGCGTGCCATGCCCATCCCCGTATCCCGCCTCACTGCTCCGCGGCAGTGTTGCTATCTTAGTGCGGAAGTGCGGGGGAGTGAGGCCATCCCGCACTTTCGGTGACGGAAAGAGCCTCATGTGCGGAAGCTCCCGCACTTTTGTAGCAAAGTTTGGTTGCGAGTGCGGCCCGCGCCGGCACATTTTTGAGCCTTCTGGCGGCTCAGGTGCGGGGGCCCCTCAACCCCTGGGGGGCCCACCGAACGGGCGCGGCCAGCCGGGCAGGCAGTCCCCTTCCCACCCCCACCGTCCAGCCCGCATCACATGCACTTGCAGCATACACTACGGGGTTGCTGCTGGAATTCAAGACCCCCAGTTGCCCGCCTACATCAGCTCATGCACTAGGGCGAGAGCCAGGCAGACTCATCCGCTTGAAACAGGCCTCCAGAACGCCGCGCCCTCCGCTACACTCCACCGCACTCTCCCGCACTTCTGGGCGGCAAGCGCTTGCCAAGTGCGGTCGCACGTTTTGGGCCGCCAAGGGCCACGAAGTGCGGCCCGCTTTCGCACTCTTGGGCTTGGACCCGAGGTCCGAGTGCGGGACCTCCCGCACTTCGGCCCAGGGAAGATAGCAACGCTGCTCCGCGGCCCCGGCACCCCCGCACCCCGCAGCTCTCCGCCAACCTCACGAGGCAGTGCTTCAGCATCGCCTACATTGGATGCGACCAGTCGCTCGATTGCTGCCGGTGCGACTGCGATGGGGGGAAGGGGCGAGGGAGGCGGGGGGATAATGACGGGGCCGTGACGGACTGACGGTGCATCTCGAGGCCGGGGGCGGTTGGCAGTACGAAAGAGGTGGGTGTTTTCCTCCAAGCTGTCGCTCGGCACGGGTGCCACGCAGGGGCATGCTGGATCACGTGGACAAGATCAGCTTCGAGAGTACGGCAGCGTGCGCCGCCAAGGCCAGTATACGGCAGGTAACGGTCAACGGTCGCAACCACGACTCCTTCCGCCCCTACACGCACACCAACGGCGTTGAGGTCAAGATCTACAACCTGAGGATGCGGAACGCCACCTTCTCTGGATCCACGATCTGCCTCACCACACGTGCGCCCTGCTCCAGCCTGGACCAGCTCTGCTACAGCGAGAAACGGGGATTCTGCAGGTGCGTGAGTCCTTCATGCATGCCCGCGAGCTACACTGGACACTGGCGTCTCGATTGTGGGAGTTCTGGAACGGTAGGCCCCGCACACGCCACAGCCCTGCTGTGCGCCCTTGTCATCCTCGGCCTTGCCCCAACCCCTGCCCGCCCCCATGCCCATATACATACGTGTGCAGGTGGTCGCTCGCGGAATCCAACGTCTTCAATTTCTGCCCCGTCTGCGGCCTCACCAGCCCCCCGCCGCCCGCCCCGCACGGCCACCCCACGGCGCCCCCCACGCCGCTCCCGCCGGCACCCAGCTACCCCGCAGTGCCAAGCTACCCGCCGCCGGACAGACCCCCGGCGCCCCCGCCCACCTACCCACCTGCCGTGTCGCCGCCGCCCCCAATCCCTGACAACAGCAGCCAGGTGCTTACGCCCGTGCCCTTTCCCCCGCGGCCCCCGCCCCCGTCTCCCACGCCGAGTCCGCCTCCGCCAGACAACCCGACCCAACCACCTCAGTCTCCAGAGCCACCGCTCCCAGACGTTCCCATCACACCCGCCTCCTTCAAGCCGCCACCCCGGCCGCACAGACCGCCCCGGCCACCTCCGCGCTTGCCGCCGCTGGTCCCCTCGGCCCCCCCGCAACCTCCTCCATCACCCCCGCCCCCAACCCCTGACAACAGTAGCCAGGTACTGACGCCCGTGCCCCTGCCCCCTCGGCCCCCGCCGCCGTCACCCCGGCCGCCGCCCGGCCTTCCTCCCCCGTCGCCGCCCCCGCCAGAGATCCCGCCATCCTCCCCGCTGCTTCCGTCCCCGCCCTCTCCCCGGCCCCCTCGTCCTCCTCCGCGCTCACCAAAGCCCCCCTCTCCGAGCCCCCCCCTCCCCTCAACCCTCGCCCCCACCACCCGAGTCGCCGCCCCCACCGCCCCCACCCCCGCCGCCCCCTGTGCGGTCGCCTGCCAGCCCCAGGCCCCCGCGGCCTCCTCCACGCATCCGGCCCCCTCCCCGGGTACCGCACACCCCACCTCCGTCCCCGCTCCCTCCGTCGCTGCCACCCCTGAGCCCGCCCCCGCCAGAGCTCCCCCCTCCCAGCCGTCCACCCCGCTCACCTCGGCCCCCTCGGCCCCCGCCGCCCTCCCCATCGCCCCCTTCACCCCAGCCACCGCCTCCGCCCTCTTTGCCGCCCCCGCCGCCGCCGGGCCTGCCGCCCCCCTCGCCTCGGCCCCCGCGGCCCCCGCCCCCTTCCCCGGCGCCGCCCCTGCCACCGCCGCCGTCGCCTCGGCCTCCGTCGCCACTACCCGCCGTCCACGCCTGTTCGCTCACCCCGCCCTCCCCGCCCGCCGCCTCCCTCGCCGTCTCCGCCCCCGCCTTCCCTTCCACCTCCGAGCCCGTCTCCGCCCTCGCCCCGACCACCCCGGCCACCCCCGCCCTCGCCTGCACCTCCCTCACCGCGCCCGCCTCGGCCCCCCCCTCCCAGCCCATCGCCTCCGCCCCCCCACTTCCCCCCACCGCCACCCCCGCCTCCCCCGCCACCAAACCCGGGCCCCCTCACCCTGAGGGCTCCCCGGCCCCCGCCAAGAGTGAGACCTCCGCCGAAGGCTCCTCCCACGCCGCCGCCACAGCTACCACCGCCTTCTCCCCGGCCCCCTCGCCCTCCCCCTCCCTCCCCACTCCCGCCCTCTCCACCGCCCCCTCCCCCACCTCCACCGCCGCCCTCGCCCAGGCCCCCCCGACCACCCCCGCCTAGCCCGCAGCCCCCCTCACCGCCACCGCCGCCCTCGCCTAGGCCCCCCCCGCCCACCCCCGCCGTCTCCCCAGCCCCCTTCACCGCCGCCCCCTCCCCCACCTCCACCGCCGCCCTCACCCAGGCCCCCCCGCCCTCCCCCGCCTAGCCCGACGCCCCCCTCACCGCCACCGCCGCCCTCGCCTAGGCCACCCCGCCCACCCCCGCCATCTCCCCAGCCCCCATCACCGCCGCCTCCACCCCCTCCTCCGCCGCCGCCTTCACCCAGGCCTCCCCGCCCGCCGCCACCTTCCCCCCAGCCCCCATCACCGCCGCCTCCACCCCCTCCTCCACCGCCACCCTCGCCCCGCCCGCCGCGGCCCCCGCCTCGCTCGCCCCCTCCCTCCCCAACCCCTCCCAGCCCGCCCCCTCCCCCCTCGCCTCGTCCACCCCGCCCCCCACCGCCATCACCCTCTCCTCCCAGCCCCCCGCCGCCACCCCCACCGCCACCTCCCCCGAGCCCCCGCCCCCCTCGCCCGCCCTCCCCCGCCCCCCCTTGCCCCGCCTGCGTCGCTCTTCGCATCTTTCCCGCCGCCAATGGATTTCCGCTGTACACATTTGACGTCCCAGATGGGCTTCCCTGCGACGCGATCTTGGAACTCATGACCGATTCCCTCAACCAACTGGCGGCAGATTCCGACAGCCGGATGCAATCGGCCTTCCGGCCGGTTTCATGCAACGGAACCTGGATCCAGGCCGAGGGCGTGATTCCAGAGGTTCTCGTGTGCGGCGTGTTTGCATCTGTGGATGAGGGCCTCAAGATCCAGCAGACAGATGTCGAGATCCTGATGCAGAGCTGGATCGACAGCGAGCTGGTCACGAACAAGACCAACGACCCCGTCTGTCCGGCCCGACTGTCCGGCTACTCGTTCCAGTCAACTGTCGTACCGGTCGAGGATGATGCCGTACAGTGCCTGTCGGGGTCGTACCAGACACAATGCGCACCACAGTTCCCGCCTTCCCCGCGCCCCCGGCGTCCTCGCTCGCCTCCTCGCAGCCCCTTGCCCTCACCCCCGGCGTCGCCGCTTCCGCCCTCCCCCCGCCCCCCAAGACCCCCCCCGCCGTCACTGCGCCGCCCTCGCCGCCGCCACCCTCTCCCAGGCCCCCTGGAGGCCCCGAGACCTCGCCCTCGCCGCCGCCTCCCACCCCGTCACCACCGTCCCCGCGTCCGCCCCGCCCCCCGCCGCCGTCACCGCTGCCTCCGTCTCCCCCGCCGCCCTCACCAAGCCCCCCCACGGCCGCCGCCACCCTCTCCCAGGCCTCCCTCTCCACCTCCCCCGTCCCCTGCCCCCCCCTTTCCGCAACCGCCATCGCCCCTCCCTCCCTCACCACCACCCCCCGGACTGCCACCGCCCTCGCCGCAACCGCCCTCGCCCCTCCCTCCCTCGCCGCCGCCCCCGTCGCCTCTGCCGCCGTCCCCTCCGCCGCCCCTGCTGCCCCCTCCCTCCCCGGTGCCACCCAGTCCCCAATCCGGCAAGGTCAAGACCCACTTTTGTGCAGATAGCACAGCAAACGTAAGCGGCCCTCGCCCCAACTCATCACGAGCCGCGACGCTTCCACTTGAGGACCCTCTGAGCCGTTGGGACAGTTTACTTTTACACTTGGACTCACATCCGCTGTACGACGCAGGTGCCGTACCTGGTGCACAACTTCACCGTCAGCGACACGCTCGACGTGTTCGGCCACCCCGCCGTGACCATGCGTGTGACGGTGACGGACCGCATGCCCTGCCGCGACAAGTCGCACTGCTGCGCCATGGGTGCGTGGGGCGGGGAAGTGGGGCGGGGACTGGGCGGCGGGCCTGCGGCTGAAGCGCAAGGAGGACGGGACCACGGGCGGGGAAGAGGCAGTGAAAGGCCTGAGGAGCAAGGGGGGGACAAACACAGTCTTAGCCATCCTGGCCCTGCGTTATGGCGCTCTCACATCCCCCTCAGACTTTGCCAAGGTCGAGGTGCCCCTGTCTGACATTGCCTGCAAGCCCGAGGTCCGTTCGACTTCCATCAACGGCGTCTCGTCCACGTCGTACTCTTGGGGTGAGTCATGGGCCCACGTGTGTGCCGGGCATTTCAGCTGCGCTGCCCGTTCGCCCAATCTAGCTGGCTCGGCTTCCTAGCCTGCTGCCCAGCAGGACCTCATACTTAGAGGGGCCATGCATGAGATCTCTGTGCCTGCAGCGCTCGACAACCTTCCTGTTTGCCCCGCCGCTCAACGCGTCGCATCCCTCCCTGTGCCGCGCTCGCAGGCTTCTACGAGGGCTTTGTGACCCTCAAGTTCCCCGGCCTGGCCTCGTGAGTCCCGGCCTGCAGCCGCCGGTGGCGCATGTATCATCAGCCGTTGCATCCCACTCCCCCCCCACACACGCGCCCCCTGGACAGCACCGCCACCTAGGCCCCCCGCGCCCTCTAGCCTAGCCCCTGGCCCTCCCGCGGCCCCTAGCACCGCCACTTAGATCCCTCACTGCCCGCTCCACGCCCATGCGCCCCGCCCGTACCCCTGCAGGGCCCTGGGCGCTGACCCCGCCGGCGCCACGCTCTGCTGGACCGTGCGGCAGGGGGCATGCGACACACCCGAGCGCTTCTGCTACGCGCCCGCCTGCCAGGCAAGTGGCTGGGGGATGACTGAAGAGTGTGCGGGTCACGGGCTTACGACCTGCACGGGGCCCTGCTTGCCCGGAACCCGGATCCGGGATCTTGCTGGGGTGGGTCTGGTCGGATCCGCCAGCGGTCTCCTGTACGTAGCTGCCCGCAACCCGAGTGGCTGGGTGTACAGGCCTGAAGGTACAGCCTGTAGTTTTATGCGGAAGGATCCTGACAACGCGCACGTGCTCCGGGGCCCCACTTCCGGATCACAGGTGTCTATCTTCTCGTCAGACAACGAATGCTGCCCCGCGCCTTTCGTCAACGGACCCGAGGCATGGGATCATCAATAAGCAGCAAGCGAGCTTGGGATCGCATGCATGGATCTGGCGGGATCCGGGCTGGATCCTACTTAGATCCGTCGTCTCCAGCTGGCAGCCCATCGGCATCACTTCGAGCCTGCTGGAGACGGGGCACGGCTTGTCCTGCATTTAGACCAACCAATGACTCGATGGACTTACTCAGCGCCCAATGCCGCTGACGAGTACCTTGATTGTATTGCATCTCGGGATTGCTGAGCTTAGATCGCCTTCCTGTGTGCGCACCGTACTTCTGATATGGTGTACACTCAGCATGGGCATGGATTGATCTTGTGCATCTGCTTGACTATTGTCTCTCGTCCATTATTGCTTTGGTATGCTGAGCGGCTTGTGTACCTGTGCAATTGTCTAATGTGCACTTTGCTCTTAGGAATGCATAAACCTGGCTTGACTGAGGTGCACCCCGCCTAGCGTTTGGGTAGGGAGGGGTAAGCGCCGACGTCGGAACTTTGCAAGGGGCCTACATGCCCATTGGTTCGTTCCGAGTTGCCCTCGATTCTTAGAGTTGACCCTCTTGATTGATTGCTTAGCACCTGACCTGATTCACGGCAATTGAGCGATTGAGAGCAGCCCTATGACACAGGCTGCATAGCGTCGAGCCTATTCCCGTTTACATAGGGGCCCGCAATAAGGTTTGTGGAGGGGTATTTGACTGTTAAGGCCGGCGAGAGCGGTTGTGTAGGGGCAGCGTCTTTCGTGACCCAAAGGTTAGAATGCTAGGTGCGCAGATGAGTGGTTAGGGATGTCAGGATAGCCGGGAAAGGCTTCGGTGGCACGGGATTGCGACGTCGAGGCAGACGGAGGTGACGACGTTGTCACCTTTGGACACGGGGCGGGGGCTCGAAGGCATGCCCGGGCTACGCCATGTAATAGGCTTTCCCAAGCGTGATACGATGCTAAATTATGGCAGTAACAGATCTACAGAGAACCACGCAAGGATCTCAGTCCGCACCCATCGTGTTGAGGTCCTGTCTACACTCCAGTTGCAAGGCCACGCACAGACAGCACTTTCCCCTGACAGCTACCTGCCGCCACCCACACATGAATGCATTAATCAAGACATGCAGAGTAATGTAATAAGGGCCTGGCACAGCCGGCGCCCCGCGCTGCTACGCTAGCTGCCTTAGAACTGCCTTTGTTCCAAACCTCCATCTCTTGGGCTGCCTGCCTCATACACCTGCCCCCTTTACCCCCCTAGTATGGCGCAGCCCTGCTTTCCTGCCACAATGGAGCCCACCGATACCTGAGTACCGCAGGCACGCCCTGCGAACCATGGAATGAGCTCATTCTAGAGCTCTCCGCGCATCCCAGCGAGCCCTCTTCCTCCGCGCCCCCGACGCCACCAGCTCCTCCATCACGCCCGCCCCCCACTTCAGCTGCTCGTCCCTCAGCTTGCACACAGCCGCCCGCTTGGCCAGGAGCTCCTTCTCGGGAAGGGCCATCACCTGGAGTGGGGAGAGGCGGGAAAAGGGGTTGGCGGAAAGAGGTAGGACCCGGGGCGGAAGTCAAGGCCAGAGCGAACCCCCCCCCACCACCCCCACCCGCTTCATGACGTCCATCTCGCTCTCCCCCGGCGCCTGGTAGTACACGTGCTCCTTCCTGGGGGGTGGAGGGGAGGCGAAGCGCGTGACGAGGGTGGGGCACAGGGACAACGGACAGAGCAAGGGCCCCACCTAGGCCCCCAGACCGGCTCTACGCTGGAGCGCTACAACCGTGCGACACGGTGCGGCACGAGCTCAACGTGCACTCGAAAGTCTAGAGGTTTCTGCATTTGCGCCCTCACTTGAACATGTAGTACGCCTCAAGCAGTTGGTCGTCCGCGATGAGGGGCACGCACGTGGTCAGTGAGGCCAGTACGGTGGACGAGCAGCGCATGGTGTAGTACTGGGGGGGAGGGCGGGGGCGGGGTAAAGCGTGTGTGTTTGGGTGACATGGACCCCCAAGCTTCACAACGCATCACATCCTCCCCCCACCTGGGGTGTGCCGTGGAAGGGCACCAGCGCATAGCTCTTATCAATCAGCTCCCAATACTCCTAAGGGGGTGGGCGGAAGGGAGGGTAGTTAGCTCAGACGTCCCCTGCGTCCCCTGCGTCCCCAGTCGTCCCCTGCGCCCCACACGCCACAGACCCTGCCCGCACCAGGCCCCCACCAGGCCCAACCCCGGGCCCAACCCGGGCCCAACCCCGGGCCCACCGGGAAGGGGATGCCGCTGTAGTAGTCCACCCGGTCCTCCAGGGCCTTGGGGATGCCCAGATCCTTCTTGATGCCCTGCATGGGGACAGCGAGGGACAGGGGGGGTCGGTAGTCTTGGAATCCATTAGGGTAATCACCTCTTGCAAGCACGGGTGCCGGCCCCCCGGCAGCTTTAGAGACTTGATTTCGGCATACAAGCTACGTGCGATGCTTAGCTTGCTCCCATACCCCAGGTCCTAGCAGCACCTCATCGTTTCCTCTGCCTCGTAAGACCGCCGTTAGTCCCTCATCCTTCACCCCTTCCCCGCCCATGCCCCCACCTTGCCCAGGATCTTGGTCCGCACAAGGTCCGCCCCCTCTGACTGCATCTGCCTCCAGAGCGAGTCATAGTCCCGGATGAAGCCGGGCCCCCCTCCGTCGGACCGATGCCGGAGCGATCCCTGGGATCAATGTCAAAATGGGGCGCATAACGCTTGCCTCAAGCTAGCAGGCATAGGTGGCAAAGTGTCAACCCGACGTGCGCGCCGCACGCCGCGCCCTAGACATGCCGTGCATCTGCCGTACAGCGTCGTTGGATGCCGTACGCACCTGCACCACGAATCCCGTCATGCAGTCCTTGCTCTTGCAGGGCTGCGGCGAGGTGTACGGCGCCACCATCATGGCCCAATCGAGTGGGCGGCTACCCTTGAGCGTGTGGCTGGAGAGCGAAGCGTGCAAGGGGAGGGCCAGGGCACCGTGTCAGGAGAAGGGAGGTCTCGCGTTGCGTAGGCTTTTCGACAGGCTCACAGGCCCGAAGTTGAGCCGCTCAGAGGCCCTTACTCACTTTGCTGATGTGACCACGTGGGGAACGAGCGCCAGCAAGTGTACGGGAATCTCCGCCTGGTCGTTCTCCATGTCTAGGAACCAGGAATTTGGAGAGATGGCATCGCCACGGTGTATCTGCGTACATCATTGTGCAACAGTGCGAAGAGGGCGGGGCGTTCATCAGCAGGCCGCTCAGACGCTTAGCCACAGTGAGTATGACCAGCGCCCAGTGCGCCCAACTTGGACCCCCAGCCCCCCCCTGAGGCCCCTCCCAAACCCCCCTAGGCCCCCCCAGCCCCACTTGGTCCCCCCAGCCCCCCAAGGCCCCCACCAGCGCAATCACGCTCTTGGCCTTGAGGTACCTGACCGCGTACGCACAGGTCTGTGGAGGGGGAGGGACGGAGTGTGAGGGAGCTTAGCGACGCCAGCGTCCGGGGGCGAGCTACCCCCTCCCCGCTCGTGCCACACTGTGTTTGTAATGCACACTTGAGCTCTCCCGCTCCCAGCCCGCCGACATTCCCCTCTTCATTTGGGCCGAATGCTCGCCCGCACCCTCCTCGCCCAGTTGCTCAGCCCACGCCAGGCCCAGTCAGGCCCCTCCAGGCCCAGTCAGGCCCCACCTTGAAGCGATCCAGCTCGGGGCTCACTGAGGGCGGGGCAGGGAGGGCACGCACAACGGGCGAACGCAACGTGAGCCTCCCATCTACCCGCACGCCCACGCCACCAGTTGGCATCCGTCCCCATGAACTCATGTGCCGATTCCCACCCCTGTCACCATCGCCCCAGTGCCTCTTCGCAGGTGGCTCCCACCACTATGCGGCCCCATCACGTGCGGGCCCCAGCGCTGTACGGCCCCGCGCACCGCAGATGAGGGCGTCCACGGGGCCCCACGTGAGCTGCGCCTGCATTCGCTCGTCCAGGTCGGGGGCCCTGTTGGCTGCGTTGTGGACCACCTCGATGTGGCGCCAGTCGGGGAGCGTCCGGGCGCCCGGTGTGTCCCCCAGCCAGGCCTGCAGGCTGTAGGGCGGCGCTCCTGGGGGGCCCGAGGGAGGAGAGCATAACTGTTGAGTCTGCGTGGCAGCTGCGGTAGCCCTCTGCAGCCCTTTCTCCATGTTCATGCCGGCATGGGAAGCGCCCCGTCCCTCTGGCCAGCTTCTGCGGCAGCCCACACGGTCGCCATGGGCCCGGGCCGCGGGCCGCTGCTGAAAGGCCCGGGCCATGGTGGCACGCGGCGTGAAGAAACGGGGACCTCACCGCCACCAACGCCCCGTCAAGCAGCATAGCGTACCGTGTGATCTGGAGATTGAGCGTCCCGTTCGGCCATCCACAGCAGGTCGGGGTGGGGGTCGATGTGCTTCCGCACTGCCGCCACAACACCCGCGAACACCTGGGGGTCAGGCGGAGGTCGGAGGACGGCGCGTGGGTGTCAAAGGGCCCTGGCGGTGTTCGCGACCATGCCTGTGACGGTCGTGTGTTATGTCAGCTCAAGCGTGGCCCGCCTTAAGGGCTTCCCTATCGTGCACGGCGCGTGCATCTCAGCACGCATTTCCGGGCCACAGCGACTTCTACCAGAGCTTACATGCCAGTGATTGTATATGTCGTTGTAGATGGTATAGCTGCGTCCACTTCCCGCTGCGTCTGCAACCTTGAGAACGAGCATCGGCCAAATTATGAGTTGGGCAACTGCTCTGGACATCGTGCGCGACCGCATCGCAATGAAGCGGAAGCCTTCTGCCACCTTTGTCGACTAGGAGGCGGTCATGGTTGCGTCTTGCGAAGCGTCAGTAGTGTGGGTTACTCCGCGTTTCTCTGCGACCCAACAAACCGGAGTCTACAAGAGGATGCTACCGCCAGTCTCTATGTCTATTTGCAAAGCGGTGCACGCTGGTCGCCACCAGGTCACCGGCCCACCAGAGTTTGGGCCTCGTACGGCGACGGTTCGTAAATTTCGCGCACGCATGCGGGGGGATTCCCGTCCACGGCACGCC
The DNA here is from genome assembly GCA_016858145.1 of Edaphochlamys debaryana. Classification (NCBI taxonomy): domain Eukaryota; kingdom Viridiplantae; phylum Chlorophyta; class Chlorophyceae; order Chlamydomonadales; genus Edaphochlamys; species Edaphochlamys debaryana. The sequence continues at coordinate 925,499 of JAEHOE010000033.1, read as the reverse complement.
ACTGCTCTTTACAAGCACAGGACTGCAATTTCCGTTGTGCCTGGCACAGACACCCACGACAGCGGACGCTGCTCTTGTGTCCAACACCCTCTCACCTCCTGACAGCAGACAGGGTCCATCCCGCTTAAGCTGACCCCTGAGGTTGCCCAGGCTAGCCCAGCACCGCCACGCACAGCACCCAACCGATGCAGGGGGAGCTGACGCCACGTGCTTGTCATGTTTGGTGCAGTAGACCGCTGAATCACTAATTGGCTGTCTCGGATGACCCGCCCAGGAAAGTGCTGCGGAGGTCCTTGCTCAGGGCGTTGCAGGGCGGGCGCCGTGCGTGCATACCGCAGCTGTACTAGGCAGAGGCGTGCAAAGAGCCAAGCCAAGTAGACGTCAGGGCCAGGCTAACATGGTAACACAGCAGCCCATATCTGAGTAGCCCTACTGCAAAATCAAGCAGCCTGGGCCATCAGTGCCGCGGAGGCACGGCAATCCAGTGGTTGCTAGGAAGAGCAAGCTCGCCAGGCTGCAAGGGCGTCTCGTGTGCTCCGTCAACCCCGCACACACACGGCCGTAACAGGGGGCCGTCACTCGCGATTCCCCCTTCGCCCAAGCGCTGCAAGCTTGCACCTTACCCCCATCCTTAAGTGCTTGCACCCTTAACTGTTGCCCAGGCCACGGGCAGCACACACGCGAAACACGCAATACATATGCCTGCCTTGTACCCACGGGCATGGCCCCCTGCCTAGAAGACTCGTCACACTTCGCTAGCCCCACCGCCCCCACGCACGCCACGTGCACGCGCCAATAGGCCGTGCACTCTTGTAATGTAAGAAGGAAGAGCCAATGCCAAGAATAAATGATAGATAGTGATCGAAAGCGGCGTGTCTTGCCCCTTTGAGTGCCGGGCCTGTCCACTGCCCAGCACCGGAGCCACGTGAGTACGCTGACTAAGCTGTGCTACGGGGCCCCCGTTCGTTCCGGGAACATGGCATCGCCATACCACTGCGTACAGTCACCCCCACCCGATCCACCACATGGCCGCCAACGCCTGCCTAACGGAATCATAGTCGACCTATAGCTGCCTAAGAGTGCCCGTAGTGAAGCCAAGCCGCAACACCTCACGTTACGACCCGGCTGAGCCTAAACAGAGTTGCAAAACGGAGTCAGTCCTCTTCCGTCAAGTCAAGGTTCCCCAGGTCAAAATGCGGTCATGTCCAGTCAACTTACGCTCTCACAGCCGCTTGGCGTCATCGCAGCGCCCTCCGCGCTGCCCTCCGCGCCCCCGACGCCACCAGCTCCTCCATCACGCCCGCCCCCCGCTTCAGCTGCTCGTCCCTCAGCTTGCACACGGCCGCCCGCTTGGCCAAGAGCTCCTTCTCGGGAAGGGCCATCACCTGGAGTGGGGAGAGGCGGGAAAGGGATTAAGATAGAGGACAAGGTCGAGCGTGGGGTGCACGCGTCGGCGTCTTGGCGAGCTAGTCGCACGGCGACCGTGGGATAGCGAGCAACGACAAGGGTTGAAGACCAGGGGTCTAAACGAAGTCCCCCACCCCACCCCACCCGCTTCATGACGTCCATCTCGCTCTCCCCCGACGCCTGGTAGTACACGTGCTCCTTCCTGGGGGGTGGAGGGGAGGCGAAGCGCGTGAAGGGGAAGGGTCACCACAATGCGGATTGCGAGGAGGACGGCACGAGCACAATGTGCACTCAAAAGTCTAGAGGTTTCTGCATTCGCGCTCTCACTTGAACATGTAGTACGCCTCGAGCAGTTGATCGTCCGCGATGAGGGGCACGCACGTGGTCAGTGAGGCCAGTACGGTGGACGAGCAGCGCATGGTGTAGTACTGGGGGGGGGAGGGAGAGGGGGAATGGGAGAATGTGTATGACACAACATGCCCCCGTCTTCCGCCGCTGTACGCCCTCTGCCCCACTCTCCCCCGTACCTGGGGTGTGTTATGGAAGGGCACCAGCGCATAGCTCTTATCAATCAGCTCCCAATACTCCTGGGGGGTGGGCGGAAGGGAGGGAAGTTAGCTCAGACGCCCCCTCTCTGCGTCCCACACGCCACAGACCCTGCCCACTCCCAGGCCCCCACCAGGCCCAACCCCGGGCCCACCCCGGGCCCAACCCCGGGCCCACCGGGAAGGGGATGCCGCTGTAGTAGTCCACCCGGTCCTCCAGGGCCTTGGGGATGCCCAGATCCTTCTTGATGCCCTGGGGTAGTATCGTAGGTCGAATCGCGTAGCATACTTAGTGCCACAACTTCTCTGGCCCTGATATCACGCAGACCCCGGCCCCAGCTCCGGTCTACGGTATTCAGCCTGCTCTGGCATGTCGCCACGCCTCTCACCCTGCCGAGGATCTTGACGCGGACGCTGCTGGCCTCTTTGGTGCGCATCTGCCTCCAGAGGGAGTCGTAGTCGCGGATGAAGCCTTCCTTCAGGTTTCCAGATCGGTGGCGCAACGAACCCTGTTGTGGTGTGGCGGAGGCCGTTGTGCGTGGCAGGTGAGACACATTGAGAGCGCATGGCCGCCTCGCCCCGTCAAGTCTCGCAAGAGCCACTCAGTCATCATGCGCTACACATGTAGCCGGGACCGTACACCTGTCCGTATAGCATCGTTGCAAGCAGTGTGTGCCGTACGCACCTGCACCACGAATCCCGTCATGCAGTCCTTGCTCTTGCAGGGCTGCGGCGAGGTGTACGGCGCCACCATCATGGCCCAATCGAGTGGGCGGCTGCCCTTGAGCGTGTGGCTGGAAAGCGAGCCGCACGAGGGGAGGGCCAGGGCCGCGTGTCAGGTGTTGATACCGGTAGTGGCAAGACGGACACCCGTTTGCCCACCCTGTGCCGATGAGCACCTAACGTCCACTGCTGGGCCCTCCGAACCCAGTCCGCACTTGCCCCATCTTCTCACTTTGCTGACGTGACCACGTGGGGTACGATCGCGACCAAGTGTACGGGGATCTCCTCCTTGTGATTCCGCATATCCAGGAACCAGGATGACGGCGAGATGAAGTCGCCTCGGTGGATCTGAGGGCCGCCAAGGTGTAATTGCGCTTATCACCGAATCACTCCCGTCGCCTGTCTGTGCCCAGGGCCCCTGATCTCCCCCCCAGCCGCCCCCCCAGCCGCCCTGAGGCCTCCACCAGCCCCTTCCAAGGCCCCACCACGACCCCCCGTGAGGTCCCCCCAGCCTCCCTAGGCCCCCACCAGCGCAATCACGCTCTTGGCCTTGAGGTACTTGGCCGCGTACGCACAGGTCTGCAGAGGGGGAGGGACGGAGGGGGCCGGGCGGCATTCAGGGCATCCGGCGGGCCTCACCCCTGCCGGACTCCAAAGCCCCCTGCAACACCGCCGTTGAGATGTGCACCGGGAGGCAAAGTTGCACAACTTTCCTTCACGCATCCCCGGCGACCCCGCTGCTTTGGTATTGCAGCAGTCCAGCTTTTCCTCCAAACGCCCCCAAGCCCAGCCGTTCCCTGGGCCAGCGCTCAGGAAGGCCCACGCAAGGAGCGTACACCGGGCACATCACAAACTCGCAGCGCCCCACCTTGTATTCGTCCAGCTCGGGGCTCACTGCAAGGAAATGGGTTGAAACGGGCGGCGAGTTGAAGCGTCGCGATATTGAATCCTCTTGGGCCTGGCTTGGACCTGCCGACGTCAGCGTGTCCTGCTCCTAGCGTCAGTGCACACCCGCCTATTACGGGTCTGGCAGGGGCTCTCACGGCCATCGCCCAGGCCGTCACCCCTCGTGGCCCCGTCGCCCTGGTGGCCCCATCGACCCCACGCCCTCGCATATCTCAGCTACGGTATCCCACCACTACACGCAACGGCGCCCTCCATCGCCGTGCTCGCCCCCTGCCCATGTAGGGTCCTGCCTGCTTTCATGCGTGTCTGGGCCCTTGTGCGAAGGGTGCGCCCCCCCCCCCCCGCCCTTGGCCCCTAACAGGCCCGTGCCTCCCACTCGGCAGCCTCCTCCCTACGGTCCCCGCGCCTTGAGTCCTGCACCGCTGCCCAGCTCACGAGTCGCAGCGGGGCACCCCACTGGCCCCACCCAGTCGCCCACCCACCCACCCACCCACCCACCGCAGACGAGGGTGTCCACGGGACCCCACGTGAGCTCCGACTTGAGCACCACGTTCACGTCCCTGGCCATCCCCGTTTTGGGGTTGCGCACAAACTCTATGTGCCGCCAGTCCGCCAGCGTTTTGGCGCCCGCCGTATCCCCCAGCCACTCTTGCAGGCCGTAGGGTGGATCCTGTGGGGATGCAGGTGAGGGGGGGGCCACGCACTCAGCCGTGTCCAGCCCGACTCATCCCTTATGGGTTACACCATCTGCACGCCCCATCCCGTGATCCCCAGGTTGCTTTGGTCCTACGATACCGGGTAGGAGCGAGTTAAGCGAGCCCCCAAAAGCAGAAACCGAGACCCTTTGATCCCCATTGTGCCCAATGAGAGCTCAAACAAGGGCTCTGGCTGCCTCCCGGTACCGGTACCTGCCCGGACGCCGAGCCAGCTCCAGAGACCTACGCCACCTGACTGCATGCCGTGACACCGAGTTGCCGGCTGCCCTCATTCCCTCTTCTTCGGCCCCACAACCCCAGGCCCGATGTCTGTCAAAGGCTAATCATCTGAGGCCGTCAGCCCCCTGGCAGTTAGGGGGTTCCGGCGCCCCGGACCGTCAGCAACCGACGAGCCGTGCCATGGCCCATGGCGGGTGAGGACTGTCTTCCGTTCATTTTTGGCGGCCCCATGGTGGGTACTAGCGTGCAATCGACGCTTCTGGCCCCTGTTCAGCCCAGTGCCCTGGCAGCAGCTTGTCCAGCAAGCAATGAGCCGACGCGGCTGCGCCCGCGATTTCACGTTCCGGATTGTGCTGCTCCACGTGCCGTCCATGACGCGCCCACGCCACAACCCCGTCCCAACCTCAGCCCCGGGCAAGCCTCAGTGCAGTCGCACTGTGCATGCCCTCACTCTCTCACCGGGAAGCGTAGACGACTTGCCACCGCCTTGCGCCTCGCCCCTAGCGCCGCCCGAAGCCCCTGGACCGCCCTGGACCCCGCCCGCCCCCCACCAGACCCAGCCACCGGTATGTGCATGCGTGTTCACCACACCAAACGGGGCTCGAATGAGCAGAAAGGTGCCCACCTTGTGCTCTGGAGCTTTGAGGTCCCTCTCCGCCATCCACAGCAGGTCCGGTCGGGGGTCGATGTGCTTCCGCACCGCCGCTATGACACCGGCAAACACCTGGGGGGAGGCGGAAGAAGGGGTTGACGCGCCGTCGCGGTCATTGAGCAAGCCGCAGACGGAAGCCGGCCCCGGGCCCCTTCGAGGCTTGTGTGCTGCTGTCTCTAGTCCTTGCCCTGCATGGCTATGGCTGCCTCTACTGGCTCCCCTTGCCGTATGCATGTCGGGTGCGAAGGCAGGGGGGGCTGGGCCGGCTGGGCCAACGGCGTGGAGGGGGCGAGTGCTCTGCCTTCGTGGATGGTCGTGACTGTATGTCCACTTCCCGCTATCCGGCTCAACGACCCCACCCACGAGATCCCTGCCTAGCTGCGAATGACGGCTGGTCAGGTTGCTTCCGACGCTTCCGATGGGTTGACAGACATCCCATCCCCCCAAACCCTGGACGCCGTGTACCCCAAGCTCCTTACGTGCCAGTGGTTATAGATGTCATTGTAAATGGTGTAGCCGCCCCCGGCGTCCACAGCGCAAGGCCCGAGGAAGAAAGGCAAAATCAGCAGTGCGGCGCGAACCGCCGCCCCGCCTTTGTGAAGCATGTATACCCTAGTTCCTATGTGACGCGGTGGTTCGCTGGCTGTGTATCGCAAGACCGGCGAACGCGCTGTTGTGCTCACAGCACCGACTGCTTAAGGCACAGCGCCTGCGTGAGCCAGTCGCCTAGATATGTGGGCAAACTACCTATGCGTCGGCAGCCGCGGCTTGCTCAGCAGCGCACTTTACGCCCGCCACGAGCTTCTATGAGCGAGTAACGCGAGGTGGTGTCGATCTAGTGCAGGAGCTTGAGGCCATCATAGCCAATCGGCAAACAGACTTTCTCTGCTGTCTCAGAAGCAGGGATAGTGCGTTGACGTCGACTGGCAGCCGCTGGCGAGTCGCTGGGTCGGTCTGCCGGCCGTCTGATCGCGAGACCGTCGCTTTCGAGATATCCAAGCTGCCAACCTGTGTTTTCACAGGCACAGGGCTGTTGTGGCCTGTGCGGTCGCTGCGGTCTGTCGACTGGGGAGTCGACCGACATGCATGGTCACGCACGGACTATCGCGGGGCTGCCGGGCGGGGGAGAGGTGCGCGACTGCTTGGCGTCGGGCAGTCGGGCTTCTCCGTGCGAGAGGAGCAGCGCGCCAACTGACGGGGAGTCTGTGTCGGTCACTACCTCTACGAGGGAAGAGGTCCGCCTCCCCAAATCACCACTGCTCAGTCATCGGTCCGGGCCGATGGCGAGAGACGCCTGGTGGGGCGCTTGGGCCGGGGGCCGGGCCTGAATGGGTGGCCAGCGAGTCAACTACCCCCGACCCTAGGCGCTTCCTCGAGAAGCGTCCCGCTTAGCCAAGGCGGCCTGGTGCAAGCCCGTGTGGTCGACCAGCCGGTCGGAGCGTTCTGCGCTTAGACCTCCTCAGGGGTCCCTCATTGTAACCACCGAGGACTGGTGCATGCGCGCACAAGCCGTGCCGTTGGATTTTGCACGTGCCACTCACCTCAAGGCGCTGGGGGCCTGGAGCCACGCGTGCCATCGTGCGCTGCGCTCAATTGCGCTTGGCTTCAACCCCAAGGAGCTGCATCACTCACCCCAAGGCGCTGTGCGGGCAGAGGGGCTGGACGAATCGAGACGGTTGCATGTTCCTGTCAACCGTACATATTTAACAAATGTCCTCTCCTCAGTCAACTTGATGCAGCTCACGGTATACCAGTAATCACTGCCAAGCAACAGCCGCTCCAATTCCTTAAGTGCCTGCATGTCCCAGCGGAGCAGGACTTCCCTGCCTGGGTACCACATCTACTGATCAGATCTCGGTCTCCCTAGGTAAATGCTTCTCTCTGCCAGCCACCAACACACCAGGAACACACTCACTCAGCGCATGCTCATCTTGCCCCCGCCCCGCTCCTCACAAGCCCCATCGGCGCGCATCGCAGCGCCACCTCCCCCGGGTCCATGTATGAACCGCCCACCAACCCGCCATGCATCCCCAAGCTAGGGGCCACCTGCCCGCCCTACATACGCCCCTTCTCCCAGGCGCCCACACTCGCTCGTGCCGGAGGGTGGGCATGGTCCGTGCATCCATGTATCCGCCGGGCGCGCTGCCCTGCCACCTGAACGGATCCCCTCCAACCTACATCAAAGCGTGGGCGCCTGCAGAGCGGCAGCCCCCCGATCAGGCCCCATCAGGACCAGGGCCTGGTCAGGCCCCATCAGGACCAGGGCCTGGGGCAAGCCACGGGGTCCAGGGGCGTGCGCGCACACATGAGGCCGCCGTGCAGCGGGTCAGTCTGCCTGAGGTGCAGCTGCGCGCACATGGCCACCCCTGGAGCGTCCTCGTCCAGCGGGGAGACGCTGCACAGCCGCTGGCCGGCGCCAATCCCACCCTCCGCAGCCCCGGCCAGCACAATCGGGCCACTGCTCCCCACGCCGGCTTTCCTGCTGCGCTGCGCGAGTGCCCGGGCCGCCGCATCCGCCGCTCTCTCGTCCTCATCGCCGCGGCAGTCCAGGAACGCGTCCAGGCGGGGATCCACGGACCGTAGCTTCTCGGGCGGCACGTCAGGGTGTTCCGCCTTGGCCCGCAGGATCTCGAGCACCGTCTCGAACACGTCGAAGCGCCCGCTCTCGCCCATCAGAGCCCCCATGACGGTGCTGAAGGTCAGGTGCTGCGCCGCGCACCGTAGACGAGAGAGCTTGCGTTCGTATTCCTGCAAGGTGCAGCAAGTGACCCCAGCGAAAGTTGTGGTGGAGTATGGGAGACAGCGGACGGGGCACGTAAGGGAACGGCCAGGGCAGGAAACACCACCCTCGTAGGGAGTCGGGCCTACCGTTTTGCTGATGGACCCAAGGATCGTGTGCAGGCGGGGAATGTCCTTCTCCGCCACCCGTACCCCGAACTTGTTCCAGTCCAGAAAGGGCTCAAAGGGCTCCAGAACGAAATCGGATATGACGACGGGCAAGCATCCCACCATGGCAGCCTGGATCTGAGGGTATGGGGAGCAGGGGTTGGCCGTGGTGGGTTCAGGTTTGCAGGGGCAAGGCAAGGCTGCAAGTGGTGATTGACCCAGAGAGTGGGGCCCGCCACGTTCTAGGGCCTGTTCACATGGGACCGCGAACAACCGGGCTGGTTTGGGTCGGGCTAAGGTCGGGTTTGCTAAGCCGTGCTCACACGCACGGCTCAAAGCGCACAGTGGCACGGTGGTAAGGTGGCACGGGAGCCGGCCGCCTTGCCTATCTTAGTGGATGTCTAGTGTCAACCACTCATCGCAGCCAGTCTGGTCTGTGTCCATCCTCCGTTTGCCTCCGCTCACCTGCCGTTGGCCGTGCCCACCGCCCATGGGTCCTGGGGCAGGGAAAAGGAGATCGTGAACATATGCAAGGGGGTGCGCGTTTGAGGGCTCACTTTATGGTTGCGCACACCCCCCACCTAGCCTATGCATGACGGCAACAGCCCTCACCGAAGCAGTACTTGGCGGTCAGCATGTGTTCCCCATACTTGTCGTCAGCGTGTTGCACAAAGTACCCTTTCCTGTGTGTGGTACATAGTTCGCAATCAGGCGTGTCAAGGTGCTGCCGAACAGGGAATAGAGGGCAACAAAGGCCGTCCCTCACCGCCCCCAAGGGCGTCATCGCCAGTGCTTCGGAACCGAGTTGTACGGCGCGTGCCTCACCCACCTTTTGTAGTGATAGTAATGCACCTGCGCGGGAGCAGTGCGGCGCATGGTTATCTTTCTGAAGCTGGCGAGAAAGGAGAGCTCAGAACACCGTCCCCGTGCCCGTGACACCCAGCCCCAACATACACCAGCAGAAAGGGCCCCTTGGCAGAGCGGACAAGGCGCAAGCCGGCCCCTGGGGACCACTCGCCCCGGCCCCCTTACCGTTTGCCGTGTGCCGCCCGAGTAGGAGTTGGTCAGGTTGTTGACCAGGTGGCAGTGGGGGCCCTTGCCCCCGAGCACCGGCTTCTGACGATCGCCACAGATGCGGCTGCGGGGTCGTCAAACGTGGAGGGAAGAAATTCAAGGGGCGCGGTGAGTTCAAGGACAGCTGTTGGAGATCCGTTAAATGTTGCTATACATCGTGCTAGGGCATGCTGGCAGGGGCCGCGTGGGGCAGCTTTGACCGACAGGCCTTGTACGGCAGTGCCGGCGGCGCTGACTCACCCGGCAAAGTAGAAGACGGGCCCGTGGCGTTTCCGGATCTCCTTAGGCGCCTTGACCTCAAACTTGGGGTGGTGGCGGCTGAAGAGCAGCCCCAGCGTCTTGAGCTTGTTTGGCGTGATGTACGGCGGGATCACACTGTACGGCGGGAATAGGCACACGGAAGGCAACACGCAGGAGGTTCAGTGTGGTCCCCTCAATTCATAGTGCTCATTGTTTTGCAATGCGTGCAGTCCAGCGTGGAAAGGCGGGATGGGGCCCACTCACATGTCGGTGGCATTGCGATGCGAGAAGCCCCAGGGCACTCGGTCCGTGTGCAGGCCCCCTGAGGGATGGGACAAGCGTTCCTTGCTCAATACAGGGACGACTAGCAGAGGCTTTGGCTGCCAGCCCGCCATAACACCCGATCCCAGCCGCCCCGGATCTTACAGTGTGAGATCCAGGTCATGTTCTCCCAAGCCTTCACCTGTCATTTTGGGAAGGCAACAAGCTTTCAGGTCAGATCTTGACACGCCGAGCGCTGAGGCGGCGCGCTGCGCCCCCCAAATGTGGCAAGCCTCTCGGCTTGGTCCTCACCTTCAACGCGTTATGCGAGCTGTTGTGTGGGTGCAAGCTGCTGGCTCTTGCTGGGTCCTCGGACTCGACTCGCCCCATGTCACCTGCATGCAAGACAGCGCACGAGCACCACCGTGACAGGCCCGCCTCCTGCACGCCCCGCTGAATCACGCCCGCCCTAAGTGGGCTGCAAGCCCCCCCGGGCTCAAGGCGCGTTGCACGTTTCTTGCTGCCCGCTTACCCAACGCGAAGACCAAGTGCCGGTGCCCCAGCGTTTTGTTCCTTTGGGAAGGGCATGGGGTGAGGGAGGACAACATCAGTTAAGACAATGGGAAGAGTGCGAACCCAAGCGCGGCCTGAGCGATTCGGGACCAGCCACTGCCAGCGTCCTGCGCTAGCAACCTGTGAACAGCTAGCTGTCAGCATAGGAAGCGGCATCAGAGACCCGGTCAGCTTCCAACCCGTCAGGGACCAGTGGGTGGCGCGCTTACCACCAGGGGTGCGTGGACCGAATGTAGTCTATGGTCGCGTTGATGCGCCCATAGTCCCCCGAGCCGCGGAGGATGAGCGGGATGAAGTACCAGTCGGCGTCGTCCCCGTCAGCAACCCTGGGAACGGTAGCAAGAGGGCAGAGCAAGGGAGAGGCCACCGGCAGTATGTGTTGGCACACAGACAGGGTTTTGGTTGCGAGATGGAAGTGCCGGTCTTCCTGGTCCACTCGGCCAGCCTAGGCGGCGGGAGATAGAAAAGTGGTCATGGTAACGAGCCCCTAGGTCAGGCCTCGTGCTCATTATGACCAGCCTCTGAGCTCCAAGGGTACTAACCCGTGACACGAAGGGGGGTGGGCGCGGCACGCGCATGCCTAGCTGCGTGTAGCCGCGCTGTAGCTGCGTCCCCCCCCCCCCCCCGCCCCTTCCCGCCCTTCCCTGCCGTCAGCGACAGCGGAAGAGGGGCAACACCGTAGGGACCCAGAACGCACCGTGCGCCCGTGGCAGTCAGCCGTTCGATGAAGTGGTGGGTTGTGGGGCGGTCGAGGATGGCCCAATTGCGCCTGCAAGCCAGAACCGAGGCAGTTGCTCTTGGTCAGCATGGAAAGCCAGACCTTGGGCCTGGGCAGTAATGCAGGTCACTTGCAGTTACTCTGCTGCCCTTTTTGTGACAGCGGTGTAATCCCTGGGGTCCCAACGTGCAGACTCCCCGTACGCCACACGCACCACGTGGTGAACTCCGGCGGCAGCTCGTACATGTACACACGTGGGCCCCGGGACCGCGGCGTGTAGCCCCGGCCCGCTAGCAGCTGCGGCTTGCCGTCCCTGCCCAGCGACAGCGAGCAGTCGGCACCAAAGTGTCCTGGGGGCCACACGCGTCATCGCAGGCTCAGTCACTCGAGCGCATGGGGCTTCACAGGGCAAACACCAAGTCCCTATGGTGGCTGTTTCATCAATCCCTTGGCCTAGCCTCCATGCTCTCACTCGGGGTTACCCTGGCCGCCTGCCCCACACCCTCGCCCGCAGCTGCCTCCCCGATAGCTCCTTCTGGCCACGGCGCACGCCCCGCTGTCGCGCACGCACCCGGCTTGCACTTGCAGAACCTCACTCCCTTGGGCCCTGGCCTGGGACCTCCTGTGGGCCCTAATCTGTGCCCCCCACCTACCCGGCTCGCACTTGCAGAACCCGGAAATGCACTCCCCGCCGTCTCCACACCCGTGGAGGCACGGGTTGGACTCGGAAACGCATCTCTGCATGTTGCCCTCAAACTCCATCTCGTTGCACCGCTCTTCGAGCTCCTTTGAGCTCAGCTTCGTTCCGCAGACCGGGCCAGAGAGGTGCCGTGGGCAGTCGCATCTGCGGTGCAGGGGCAGGTCGGACGAGGTCGCCACCCAGGCACAGGCCAGGCCCTCGCTGGGACACGCGGCAGGTGGTCAGCACTCTGCAGGAGCTGAGTAGAGAGGGCTAGGCTCGTGCACCTGGAGCCATACCACGCCGTCCGTGCCTGCATAACGTCAAAACGTCTTGCCCTCGCCCTCGAGCCCCAGGCTTGGGGCCAAGGGGGGCCCTGCTGGACCTTAGTCCATACTGCCGCAGGCTCACCTCCCCAACTCCTCGTTGCAAGTGCCCTCCTTTGTGCATCCAGCTGGGCAAGGCTTCCCCGAGGCAGCTTCCAGGGTTGCCGCCAAGAGGAGGGCCTACGCGATGGCCATCGCGCAGGTCAGGTGAAACAATTGCCCACGCCAAAGCCGCCATATGGAAGTACCACCTACGAGTATGCTTGCTGTAGCACGCATTTGGCGTTCCTCGTCCGCGGGTTGGACGAGGACTAGCTCCGACCAAGGAACCGGAAAACCAGCCCAGCCGCGCTCAGTCCATAAAGATGCGATGATTCTATAGAGTGCGTGAGGCTAGAAGCCGCGAGCTGGTGTTGGCCTCAGCATTGACCCCGCACAGCTATAACACCGCATTCTTCTTGTGGGCGCGCTTGCTTGTCTATCAACAATGGGTGGCTGCGCTATGAGGAGAGGGGTCGCAGGCGCAGAAGGCCTTGCTTCGGCGGGCGGTTCTCGACAGCCGACAGACACAGCAGCAGGTGACGCTGTCTAGTGCGGTCTCAGTTGATAGTAAGGCACACTACCCTCTCGCCTTAGGGCAGAACGGTCCCACATCAAGACTGTTGCATGAAGTGGCACCCATATTTGCCCTTCTACTGCACTCCACTGTACTCCGCGCCTTACTTCCTATTGGCACCAAACGGTCACTAGCAGCTTTACTCGCAACACAGGCGCTGACCTTACGAACGCACCGCGAATTCGCCGAACCCGGATGCCCTTGAACACACTTCGGCACTACTTATCACGGTAACAGCACCCGCAAGCTCTACGCTTACTGACAGGAGTCATAGTCTCGGCGGACTTCCTCGGGGACTCGCTCGTGGACGCCCTGCTCGTAGCCCTCTCTGGGCCATTGGCCCCCCGGTGTTACCACGTTAACCTTGCCCTGCAAACCCCTTTGCTGCCTCGCACTGCTCAGCAAGAAGAACGACCGTGCCGAGTTCCCCGAATGCCGACTGTGCCCCAGCGCGCAGCAAGTGAGGGGAGGGGCAAAGGCCTGCCGATGCCTGTCGTAACCCCTGGTCGTAACCCCCCACACACTTGCGTCCCTCGAAGACAGCTGGAAGGTTCTGAGGCTCCCGCAGGCCCAATCGTGTCCCCGGACAGCTCAGGAGAGTGCTGTGCGCTGGGCTGAGGCTCTTACTTACAGGTGTTTGTCAACACCGCTCAACTGTGGTCAAGGGAGGGGGCGGGGGCGCGGGGTTGTTGCGGGTGCCCGCCGCCTGCAGGCTGGAGGGGGGCGGCGCGCTGGCCCGTTTGTGGGGAACGCAGCGGCGAGCAGCAGCCATGCGGGGCATCGGCAATCAGCTCAGGGAAGGAAGCATCCAAGAGGTGCTCACCCAAGGGAAGGCCAGAGATAGTCCCCAGGATGCTCTTAGTTGCCCCACACAGACCCGGCAGACCGTCACTTGACGCTTTGACCGCGTGCCCACCGCTTCTGTACGTCAGACAGACCTGTGCTTAACCGTTGCGTAGGGCACTGGACGGACTGTGAAGTGGTGCCGCTGTCGGACGGTCGGTCTTCCCGGGGGTTCCTGGTCGCACCACGGACGGCACTGCGTGGCTGACGGCGTGAGCTATTGGGCTCTAGTAACTTCCACCGGTACGAGATCGTTTGCACTGATCGTTCAAAGCGTCACCCTGCCTGCCCACTTCTTTCCAAGCAGGCGCACTTCACGAGGAGCGCAACCGCACTCAACTGAGGCCAGAGTGCCACCAAGGGGCGGTGCCGGCCCCACCTGCGTGGTCGCCGCCCGCCGGGCTCTGGCATCAAGCAAGCATGTCCTGTGCATGGCTGACATCGACCGCCAGTCGCCAGAGCAGACCGGCAGAGACGCCAGCATGCATGGGAGAGGGCGGCGGGGCAAAGCAGCAAGTCAGCATGGGGCCAGACGCAGGCAGGGCAGGGCTGGCAACGCGTATCGTGCAGTGCCCCGGGTAAGCATTAGTCCTCGAGGACCGGCTGGGACCTGGGAGTCAGCGAACCCATAGCGGACCCACCACCCCGCTCCCAGGAGGCTAGCTGCACATTGCGTTGACCCCCAGGAGCCGCAGGACAAAGGCCAGGACCAACGGCCCGTATGGGAGTTCACGGCTGATACCATGTCCGAGGGGTCATCATGTGCCCCGTGTCGATATGTCCACGAGTCCACCAAGGGACGCCCCCGGCCAAGCGGAGCGCCGCAGCCCTCTGGTGGGTCACATCGGGGGCACCCGACATTCCACAGCACCCACGCGTCATGCTACCGAACGGGTGTTCACGTGGTCCGCGCGCAGTGCCAGGGGGCAAGTGCTGAGGGGTGAAGAGCCAGGACGAGCATTGCATCACGCTTAGGGCCGCCTGTTACACCAAGTGCTGAGGGGTGAGCGTACGCCCGGGGCCCCGGCTTGTGCAAGGACCGAGCAATGTGGAGCTCGTGCCGGAACGAGAGGGACCTGGGACATCGGACATCAGAGGGACATCGGACGTCACTAGTCGGCAAGGGGCCGCAGCGACACCGGCGGGCGGTGGAATAGGCGCTGGGAGCTGGCTTGAACGCCATTGCGTCATCATAAGACTGCGCGTGTTGGCGTGTAGCGATCTGCTTTCAGCTTGCCGTTTTGCTGCTGGGGTGCCAACCCTGGTGTTGTGTGTGTTGGGTGCTACCGTGGCGGGGACGGACGCTTCCTTGATGGCTGCCTGCTCATTCGTGCATTCCGCACCGCGTCCGTGGTGGTGTCCCGTCAGGCGTTGGCGTGTTGCGATCTGCCGGGTGTGCGTGCCGACGGCGGTTTGTTCGGTCGCGGTTCGTGGATGCATGTAACTCGTGTTTCCCGGCCCGCCGCAACTATTACTTGGAACAGAACACTACATCCTTCCCTCTCATTGTGGCTCCACGCGTCTGCAGTCGTCCACAACCGCTCCGCCCACAACACCTCGCCCTTGTGCTTGGACGCAAGCCTCTCTGTTACCTCTGAAGATTGGCAGCTTGTATTTGTATAGACTAGGATAAATCACGGTACGCGGCTCTGGGTCGGCAACTAACTTTGGGCCGCGACCCAGAGCGACGGCAGGCCTGCTGTATGCGTACATGCATTCTAGCATACCATAACAACCTCTTATCAAGGGCCTGGCTCTTATCGGTATCGGTTACCACTAAATCGACCGGTTGCTCGGCAATCCTTGCCAGCCGATTGCGTGGCGCGGCATAGCGCGGCTTTCCCGAATCGTGAGGAGCCTCTCGCGGTTGGCCTGTCGGTCGCGACCGTCGCGCGGCGGCGTCAGTCCGGGCGCACTGTGCGAAGCGGCGGGCTGCGCAATCATTGTGGCCTGGAGGCCCTAACCCGGCGAGCGACTGATGGCTAGCTTGCAGCGCCCCGTCCGAGCGCTGCTGACGGTGAGAGGGGTCGCGGTGAGAAGGTCGGCAGCGGGCACGGCGTTCTCCAACCGCCAGGCATGGCCGGGGCAGTTGCCCTAAGGCCCCCGCCTTCAGACACTGGCGCTCTCGCCCATACCCTTCCCTTGCATCCCCCGCGCAGCTTACTGTGCTATGGAGCGCACATTGGCTTCAGCCTGCCTGGGGGAAACCCTGCGCATCTGGCTGCACCAAAGAGGGCACCTGCAATGAGGAACTGGGCAGGTGGGAGGGGGGTTGGAGCCTGCTGGAGACCTGGAGTGCACCGTGCCACGATTAGCTCCCAGACGATCCAGGGCCAAAGCCTTCTGGGGGTGATGAGCTCATCAACAGCAATTGCGAAGCAGGAAGGAGGGGAGCAGGGGAAGGCAGGTGCAGCGTCTGCAACGGCAGGGGAAAGGCGCAAGGAGGATGCTCCCGTTCACTCCAGAGCTCTACAACGCCCCGGCCTTCCGCGACGCCCCGGTCACCGCTCCGCTCCCCCCCCATATCTGCCCGACGCCGCCTGACGGTGGTGGACCCCCTCAACCCCATCACCACCCCCGCCTCCTCCCTCTTCGCGCCCGCTCGATCCCCTTGCCCTTTAGCCATCGTGCTTGCCGTCCCACACCCCACCCGCCCCTAGGTGCGACTGCCCTCGGCACCTCTCCGGCCCCGCGTGCGGCGAGCACCTGGCGCCTCGCATGCTGCTGGAGCGCTGCTCCGCCCTGGGCTTTGCGGAGCCCTCCGACTGCACCGCTGCGCCGCTGGCCTGCATGGGCGGGTGCAGCGGCGCGGGCGAGTGCGTCGCCGGATTCTGCAAGTGCAGGCCGGGTGCGTGCGCGACAGCGGAAGGGCGTGCGCCGTGGCCCGAAGGAGCTATCGGGGAGGCAGCTGCGGGCGAGGGTGTGGGGCAGGCGGCCAGGGTAACCCCGAGTGAGAGCATGGATGGAGGCTAGGCCAAGGGGTTGATGAAACAGCCGCCACAGGGACTTGGTGTTTGCCCTGTGAAGCCCCATGCGCTCGAGTGACTGAGCCTGCGATGACGCGCGTGGCCCCCAGGACACTTTGGTGCCGACTGCTCGCTGTCGCTGGGCAGGGACGGCAAGCCGCAGCTGCTAGCGGGCCGGGGCTACACGCCGCGGTCCCGGGGCCCACGTGTGTACATGTACGAGCTGCCGCCGGAGTTCACCACGTGGTGCGTGTGGCGTACGGGGACCCAACCACCCAAGCAGAAGATTCCCTTTTACTGCAGCCCGGGACTGACTGCGCCCGAAGTCCGGGATCGGGGGGCATGACAGGCTCCCGATCGGCCGACGGGGCAGGCAGGCTCAGACGCAGACGCGCATTCGCTTCCACGGCCCTCAGGGCCAACACATCGGGCGTGGCCCCGCACACGCCCTCTTTCCAGCGTTGCTATCTTCCCTGGGCCGAAGTGCGGGAGGTCCCGCACTCGGACCTCGGGTCCAAGCCCAAGAGTGCGAAAGCGGGCCGCACTTCGTGGCCCTTGGCGGCCCAAAACGTGCGACCGCACTTGGCAAGCGCTTGCCGCCCAGAAGTGCGGGAGAGTGCGGTGGAGTGTAGCGGAGGGCGCGGCGTTCTGGAGGCCTGTTTCAAGCGGATGAGTCTGCCTGGCTCTCGCCCTAGTGCATGAGCTGATGTAGGCGGGCAACTGGGGGTCTTGAATTCCAGCAGCAACCCCGTAGTGTATGCTGCAAGTGCATGTGATGCGGGCTGGACGGTGGGGGTGGGAAGAGGACTGCCTGCCCGGCTGGCCGCGCCCGTTCGGTGGGCCCCCCAGGGGTTGAGGGGCCCCCGCACCTGAGCCGCCAGAAGGCTCAAAATGGTGCCGGCGCGGGCCGCACTCGCAAACAAACTTTGCTACAAAAGTGCGGGAGCTTCCGCACATGAGGCTCTTTCCGTCACCGAAAGTGCGGGATGGCCTCACCCCCCGCACTTCCGCACTAAGATAGCAACACTGCCTCTTTCTACCCCATACCGCGCATGACAAGACGTTCGGACCCACCCCGCGCAGGCGCAATGAGGCCCACCTGGACCGCCCCACCACCCACCACTTCATCGAACGGCTAACGGCCACGGGTGCACGGTGAGTGGTCCTTCACAGAGCCATGTCTTGCTGCTTTGCTGCTCGGCCATCCACTCGACATCAAGAGCCGATCGCCCGTCCCTTGCCCCTGCGCCCCGTTGGTTTCGTTGCCTAGGGTGGCGGACGGGGACGATGCCGACTGGTACTTCATCCCGCTCACAATCCGAGGGAGGAAAGACGACTTCCCCACCCTGAACGTGGAACGCCGTACGTGGAACGCCGAACCCGGATGCCCTTGAACACACTTCGGCACTACTTATCACGGTAACAGCACCCGCAAGCTCTACGCTTACTGACAGGAGTCATAGTCTCGGCGGACTTCCTCGGGGACTCGCTCGTGGACGCCCTGCTCGTAGCCCTCTCTGGGCCATTGGCCCCCCGGTGTTACCACGTTAACCTTGCCCTGCAAACCCCTTTGCTGCCTCGCACTGCTCAGCAAGAAGAACGACCGTGCCGAGTTCCCCGAATGCCAACTGTGCCCCAGCGCGCAGCAAGTGAGGGGAGGGGCAAAGGCCTGCCGATGCCTGTCGTAACCCCTGGTCGTAACCCCCCACACACTTGCGTCCCTCGAAGACAGCTGGAAGGTTCTGAGGCTCCCGCAGGCCCAATCGTGTCCCCGGACAGCTCAGGAGAGTGCTGTGCGCTGGGCTGAGGCTCTTACTTACAGGTGTTTGTCAACACCGCTCAACTGTGGTCAAGGGAGGGGGCGGGGGCGCGGGGTTGTTGCGGGTGCCCGCCGCCTGCAGGCTGGAGGGGGGCGGCGCGCTGGCCCGTTTGTGGGGAACGCAGCGGCGAGCAGCAGCCATGCGGGGCATCGGCAATCAGCTCAGGGAAGGAAGCATCCAAGAGGTGCTCACCCAAGGGAAGGCCAGAGATAGTCCCCAGGATGCTCTTAGTTGCCCCACACAGACCCGGCTGACCGTCACTTGACGCTTTGACCGCGTGCCCACCGCTTCTGTACGTCAGACAGACCTGTGCTTAACCGTTGCGTAGGGCACTGGACGGACTGTGAAGTGGTGCCGCTGTCGGACGGTCGGTCTTCCCGGGGGTTCCTGGTCGCACCACGGACGGCACTGCGTGGCTGACGGCGTGAGCTATTGGGCTCTAGTAACTTCCACCGGTACGAGATCGTTTGCACTGATCGTTCAAAGCGTCACCCTGCCTGCCCACTTCTTTCCAAGCAGGCGCACTTCACGAGGAGCGCAACCGCACTCAACTGAGGCCAGAGTGCCACCAAGGGGCGGTGCCGGCCCCACCTGCGTGGTCGCCGCCCGCCGGGCTCTGGCATCAAGCAAGCATGTCCTGTGCATGGCTGACATCGACCGCCAGTCGCCAGAGCAGACCGGCAGAGACGCCAGCATGCATGGGAGAGGGCGGCGGGGCAAAGCAGCAAGTCAGCATGGGGCCAGACGCAGGCAGGGCAGGGCTGGCAACGCGTATCGTGCAGTGCCCCGGGTAAGCATTAGTCCTCGAGGACCGGCTGGGACCTGGGAGTCAGCGAACCCATAGCGGACCCACCACCCCGCTCCCAGGAGGCTAGCTGCACATTGCGTTGACCCCCAGGAGCCGCAGGACAAAGGCCAGGACCAACGGCCCGTATGGGAGTTCACGGCTGATACCATGTCCGAGGGGTCATCATGTGCCCCGTGTCGATATGTCCACGAGTCCACCAAGGGACGCCCCCGGCCAAGCGGAGCGCCGCAGCCCTCTGGTGGGTCACATCGGGGGCACCCGACATTCCACAGCACCCACGCGTCATGCTACCGAACGGGTGTTCACGTGGTCCGCGCGCAGTGCCAGGGGGCAAGTGCTGAGGGGTGAAGAGCCAGGACGAGCATTGCATCACGCTTAGGGCCGCCTGTTACACCAAGTGCTGAGGGGTGAGCGTACGCCCGGGGCCCCGGCTTGTGCAAGGACCGAGCAATGTGGAGCTCGTGCCGGAACGAGAGGGACCTGGGACATCGGACATCAGAGGGACATCGGACGTCACTAGTCGGCAAGGGGCCGCAGCGACACCGGCGGGCGGTGGAATAGGCGCTGGGAGCTGGCTTGAACGCCATTGCGTCATCATAAGACTGCGCGTGTTGGCGTGTAGCGATCTGCTTTCAGCTTGCCGTTTTGCTGCTGGGGTGCCAACCCTGGTGTTGTGTGTGTTGGGTGCTACCGTGGCGGGGACGGACGCTTCCTTGATGGCTGCCTGCTCATTCGTGCATTCCGCACCGCGTCCGTGGTGGTGTCCCGTCAGGCGTTGGCGTGTTGCGATCTGCCGGGTGTGCGTGCCGACGGCGGTTTGTTCGGTCGCGGTTCGTGGATGCATGTAACTCGTGTTTCCCGGCCCGCCGCAACTATTACTTGGAACAGAACACTACATCCTTCCCTCTCATTGTGGCTCCACGCGTCTGCAGTCGTCCACAACCGCTCCGCCCACAACACCTCGCCCTTGTGCTTGGACGCAAGCCTCTCTGTTACCTCTGAAGATTGGCAGCTTGTATTTGTATAGACTAGGATAAATCACGGTACGCGGCTCTGGGTCGGCAACTAACTTTGGGCCGCGACCCAGAGCGACGGCAGGCCTGCTGTATGCGTACATGCATTCTAGCATACCATAACAACCTCTTATCAAGGGCCTGGCTCTTATCGGTATCGGTTACCACTAAATCGACCGGTTGCTCGGCAATCCTTGCCAGCCGATTGCGTGGCGCGGCATAGCGCGGCTTTCCCGAATCGTGAGGAGCCTCTCGCGGTTGGCCTGTCGGTCGCGACCGTCGCGCGGCGGCGTCAGTCCGGGCGCACTGTGCGAAGCGGCGGGCTGCGCAATCATTGTGGCCTGGAGGCCCTAACCCGGCGAGCGACTGATGGCTAGCTTGCAGCGCCCCGTCCGAGCGCTGCTGACGGTGAGAGGGGTCGCGGTGAGAAGGTCGGCAGCGGGCACGGCGTTCTCCAACCGCCAGGCATGGCCGGGGCAGTTGCCCTAAGGCCCCCGCCTTCAGACACTGGCGCTCTCGCCCATACCCTTCCCTTGCATCCCCCGCGCAGCTTACTGTGCTATGGAGCGCACATTGGCTTCAGCCTGCCTGGGGGAAACCCTGCGCATCTGGCTGCACCAAAGAGGGCACCTGCAATGAGGAACTGGGCAGGTGGGAGGGGGGTTGGAGCCTGCTGGAGACCTGGAGTGCACCGTGCCACGATTAGCTCCCAGACGATCCAGGGCCAAAGCCTTCTGGGGGTGATGAGCTCATCAACAGCAATTGCGAAGCAGGAAGGAGGGGAGCAGGGGAAGGCAGGTGCAGCGTCTGCAACGGCAGGGGAAAGGCGCAAGGAGGATGCTCCCGTTCACTCCAGAGCTCTACAACGCCCCGGCCTTCCGCGACGCCCCGGTCACCGCTCCGCTCCCCCCCCATATCTGCCCGACGCCGCCTGACGGTGGTGGACCCCCTCAACCCCGTCACCACCCCCGCCTCCTCCCTCTTCGCGCCCGCTCGATCCCCTTGCCCTTTAGCCATCGTGCTTGCCGTCCCACACCCCACCCGCCCCTAGGTGCGACTGCCCTCGGCACCTCTCCGGCCCCGCGTGCGGCGAGCACCTGGCGCCTCGCATGCTGCTGGAGCGCTGCTCCGCCCTGGGCTTTGCGGAGCCCTCCGACTGCACCGCTGCGCCGCTGGCCTGCATGGGCGGGTGCAGCGGCGCGGGCGAGTGCGTCGCCGGATTCTGCAAGTGCAGGCCGGGTGCGTGCGCGACAGCGGAAGGGCGTGCGCCGTGGCCCGAAGGAGCTATCGGGGAGGCAGCTGCGGGCGAGGGTGTGGGGCAGGCGGCCAGGGTAACCCCGAGTGAGAGCATGGATGGAGGCTAGGCCAAGGGGTTGATGAAACAGCCGCCACAGGGACTTGGTGTTTGCCCTGTGAAGCCCCATGCGCTCGAGTGACTGAGCCTGCGATGACGCGTGTGGCCCCCAGGACACTTTGGTGCCGACTGCTCGCTGTCGCTGGGCAGGGACGGCAAGCCGCAGCTGCTAGCGGGCCGGGGCTACACGCCGCGGTCCCGGGGCCCACGTGTGTACATGTACGAGCTGCCGCCGGAGTTCACCACGTGGTGCGTGTGGCGTACGGGGACCCAACCACCCAAGCAGAAGATTCCCTTTTACTGCAGCCCGGGACTGACTGCGCCCGAAGTCCGGGATCGGGGGGCATGACAGGCTCCCGATCGGCCGACGGGGCAGGCAGGCTCAGACGCAGACGCGCATTCGCTTCCACGGCCCTCAGGGCCAACACATCGGGCGTGGCCCCGCACACGCCCTCTTTCCAGCGTTGCTATCTTCCCTGGGCCGAAGTGCGGGAGGTCCCGCACTCGGACCTCGGGTCCAAGCCCAAGAGTGCGAAAGCGGGCCGCACTTCGTGGCCCTTGGCGGCCCAAAACGTGCGACCGCACTTGGCAAGCGCTTGCCGCCCAGAAGTGCGGGAGAGTGCGGTGGAGTGTAGCGGAGGGCGCGGCGTTCTGGAGGCCTGTTTCAAGCGGATGAGTCTGCCTGGCTCTCGCCCTAGTGCATGAGCTGATGTAGGCGGGCAACTGGGGGTCTTGAATTCCAGCAGCAACCCCGTAGTGTATGCTGCAAGTGCATGTGATGCGGGCTGGACGGTGGGGGTGGGAAGAGGACTGCCTGCCCGGCTGGCCGCGCCCGTTCGGTGGGCCCCCCAGGGGTTGAGGGGCCCCCGCACCTGAGCCGCCAGAAGGCTCAAAATGGTGCCGGCGCGGGCCGCACTCGCAACCAAACTTTGCTACAAAAGTGCGGGAGCTTCCGCACATGAGGCTCTTTCCGTCACCGAAAGTGCGGGATGGCCTCACCCCCCGCACTTCCGCACTAAGATAGCAACACTGCCTCTTTCTACCCCATACCGCGCATGACAAGACGTTCGGACCCACCCCGCGCAGGCGCAATGAGGCCCACCTGGACCGCCCCACCACCCACCACTTCATCGAACGGCTAACGGCCACGGGTGCACGGTGAGTGGTCCTTCACAGAGCCATGTCTTGCTGCTTTGCTGCTCGGCCATCCACTCGACATCAAGAGCCGATCGCCCGTCCCTTGCCCCTGCGCCCCGTTGGTTTCGTTGCCTAGGGTGGCGGACGGGGACGATGCCGACTGGTACTTCATCCCGCTCACAATCCGAGGGAGGAAAGACGACTTCCCCACCCTGAACGTGGAACGCCGTACGTGGAACGCCGAACCCGGATGCCCTTGAACACACTTCGGCACTACTTATCACGGTAACAGCACCCGCAAGCTCTACGCTTACTGACAGGAGTCATAGTCTCGGCGGACTTCCTCGGGGACTCGCTCGTGGACGCCCTGCTCGTAGCCCTCTCTGGGCCATTGGCCCCCCGGTGTTACCACGTTAACCTTGCCCTGCAAACCCCTTTGCTGCCTCGCACTGCTCAGCAAGAAGAACGACCGTGCCGAGTTCCCCGAATGCCGACTGTGCCCCAGCGCGCAGCAAGTGAGGGGAGGGGCAAAGGCCTGCCGATGCCTGTCGTAACCCCTGGTCGTAACCCCCCACACACTTGCGTCCCTCGAAGACAGCTGGAAGGTTCTGAGGCTCCCGCAGGCCCAATCGTGTCCCCGGACAGCTCAGGAGAGTGCTGTGCGCTGGGCTGAGGCTCTTACTTACAGGTGTTTGTCAACACCGCTCAACTGTGGTCAAGGGAGGGGGCGGGGGCGCGGGGTTGTTGCGGGTGCCCGCCGCCTGCAGGCTGGAGGGGGGCGGCGCGCTGGCCCGTTTGTGGGGAACGCAGCGGCGAGCAGCAGCCATGCGGGGCATCGGCAATCAGCTCAGGGAAGGAAGCATCCAAGAGGTGCTCACCCAAGGGAAGGCCAGAGATAGTCCCCAGGATGCTCTTAGTTGCCCCACACAGACCCGGCAGACCGTCACTTGACGCTTTGACCGCGTGCCCACCGCTTCTGTACGTCAGACAGACCTGTGCTTAACCGTTGCGTAGGGCACTGGACGGACTGTGAAGTGGTGCCGCTGTCGGACGGTCGGTCTTCCCGGGGGTTCCTGGTCGCACCACGGACGGCACTGCGTGGCTGACGGCGTGAGCTATTGGGCTCTAGTAACTTCCACCGGTACGAGATCGTTTGCACTGATCGTTCAAAGCGGCACCCTGCCTGCCCACTTCTTTCCAAGCAGGCGCACTTCACGAGGAGCGCAACCGCACTCAACTGAGGCCAGAGTGCCACCAAGGGGCGGTGCCGGCCCCACCTGCGTGGTCGCCGCCCGCCGGGCTCTGGCATCAAGCAAGCATGTCCTGTGCATGGCTGACATCGACCGCCAGTCGCCAGAGCAGACCGGCAGAGACGCCAGCATGCATGGGAGAGGGCGGCGGGGCAAAGCAGCAAGTCAGCATGGGGCCAGACGCAGGCAGGGCAGGGCTGGCAACGCGTATCGTGCAGTGCCCCGGGTAAGCATTAGTCCTCGAGGACCGGCTGGGACCTGGGAGTCAGCGAACCCATAGCGGACCCACCACCCCGCTCCCAGGAGGCTAGCTGCACATTGCGTTGACCCCCAGGAGCCGCAGGACAAAGGCCAGGACCAACGGCCCGTATGGGAGTTCACGGCTGATACCATGTCCGAGGGGTCATCATGTGCCCCGTGTCGATATGTCCACGAGTCCACCAAGGGACGCCCCCGGCCAAGCGGAGCGCCGCAGCCCTCTGGTGGGTCACATCGGGGGCACCCGACATTCCACAGCACCCACGCGTCATGCTACCGAACGGGTGTTCACGTGGTCCGCGCGCAGTGCCAGGGGGCAAGTGCTGAGGGGTGAAGAGCCAGGACGAGCATTGCATCACGCTTAGGGCCGCCTGTTACACCAAGTGCTGAGGGGTGAGCGTACGCCCGGGGCCCCGGCTTGTGCAAGGACCGAGCAATGTGGAGCTCGTGCCGGAACGAGAGGGACCTGGGACATCGGACATCAGAGGGACATCGGACGTCACTAGTCGGCAAGGGGCCGCAGCGACACCGGCGGGCGGTGGAATAGGCGCTGGGAGCTGGCTTGAACGCCATTGCGTCATCATAAGACTGCGCGTGTTGGCGTGTAGCGATCTGCTTTCAGCTTGCCGTTTTGCTGCTGGGGTGCCAACCCTGGTGTTGTGTGTGTTGGGTGCTACCGTGGCGGGGACGGACGCTTCCTTGATGGCTGCCTGCTCATTCGTGCATTCCGCACCGCGTCCGTGGTGGTGTCCCGTCAGGCGTTGGCGTGTTGCGATCTGCCGGGTGTGCGTGCCGACGGCGGTTTGTTCGGTCGCGGTTCGTGGATGCATGTAACTCGTGTTTCCCGGCCCGCCGCAACTATTACTTGGAACAGAACACTACATCCTTCCCTCTCATTGTGGCTCCACGCGTCTGCAGTCGTCCACAACCGCTCCGCCCACAACACCTCGCCCTTGTGCTTGGACGCAAGCCTCTCTGTTACCTCTGAAGATTGGCAGCTTGTATTTGTATAGACTAGGATAAATCACGGTACGCGGCTCTGGGTCGGCAACTAACTTTGGGCCGCGACCCAGAGCGACGGCAGGCCTGCTGTATGCGTACATGCATTATAGCATACCATAACAACCTCTTATCAAGGGCCTGGCTCTTATCGGTATCGGTTACCACTAAATCGACCGGTTGCTCGGCAATCCTTGCCAGCCGATTGCGTGGCGCGGCATAGCGCGGCTTTCCCGAATCGTGAGGAGCCTCTCGCGGTTGGCCTGTCGGTCGCGACCGTCGCGCGGCGGCGTCAGTCCGGGCACACTGTGCGAAGCGGCGGGCTGCGCAATCATTGTGGCCTGGAGGCCCTAACCCGGCGAGCGACTGATGGCTAGCTTGCAGCGCCCCGTCCGAGCGCTGCTGACGGTGAGAGGGGTCGCGGTGAGAAGGTCGGCAGCGGGCACGGCGTTCTCCAACCGCCAGGCATGGCCGGGGCAGTTGCCCTAAGGCCCCCGCCTTCAGACACTGGCGCTCTCGCCCATACCCTTCCCTTGCATCCCCCGCGCAGCTTACTGTGCTATGGAGCGCACATTGGCTTCAGCCTGCCTGGGGGAAACCCTGCGCATCTGGCTGCACCAAAGAGGGCACCTGCAATGAGGAACTGGGCAGGTGGGAGGGGGGTTGGAGCCTGCTGGAGACCTGGAGTGCACCGTGCCACGATTAGCTCCCAGACGATCCAGGGCCAAAGCCTTCTGGGGGTGATGAGCTCATCAACAGCAATTGCGAAGCAGGAAGGAGGGGAGCAGGGGAAGGCAGGTGCAGCGTCTGCAACGGCAGGGGAAAGGCGCAAGGAGGATGCTCCCGTTCACTCCAGAGCTCTACAACGCCCCGGCCTTCCGCGACGCCCCGGTCACCGCTCCGCTCCCCCCCCATATCTGCCCGACGCCGCCTGACGGTGGTGGACCCCCTCAACCCCGTCACCACCCCCGCCTCCTCCCTCTTCGCGCCCGCTCGATCCCCTTGCCCTTTAGCCATCGTGCTTGCCGTCCCACACCCCACCCGCCCCTAGGTGCGACTGCCCTCGGCACCTCTCCGGCCCCGCGTGCGGCGAGCACCTGGCGCCTCGCATGCTGCTGGAGCGCTGCTCCGCCCTGGGCTTTGCGGAGCCCTCCGACTGCACCGCTGCGCCGCTGGCCTGCATGGGCGGGTGCAGCGGCGCGGGCGAGTGCGTCGCCGGATTCTGCAAGTGCAGGCCGGGTGCGTGCGCGACAGCGGAAGGGCGTGCGCCGTGGCCCGAAGGAGCTATCGGGGAGGCAGCTGCGGGCGAGGGTGTGGGGCAGGCGGCCAGGGTAACCCCGAGTGAGAGCATGGATGGAGGCTAGGCCAAGGGGTTGATGAAACAGCCGCCACAGGGACTTGGTGTTTGCCCTGTGAAGCCCCATGCGCTCGAGTGACTGAGCCTGCGATGACGCGTGTGGCCCCCAGGACACTTTGGTGCCGACTGCTCGCTGTCGCTGGGCAGGGACGGCAAGCCGCAGCTGCTAGCGGGCCGGGGCTACACGCCGCGGTCCCGGGGCCCACGTGTGTACATGTACGAGCTGCCGCCGGAGTTCACCACGTGGTGCGTGTGGCGTACGGGGACCCAACCACCCAAGCAGAAGATTCCCTTTTACTGCAGCCCGGGACTGACTGCGCCCGAAGTCCGGGATCGGGGGGCATGACAGGCTCCCGATCGGCCGACGGGGCAGGCAGGCTCAGACGCAGACGCGCATTCGCTTCCACGGCCCTCAGGGCCAACACATCGGGCGTGGCCCCGCACACGCCCTCTTTCCAGCGTTGCTATCTTCCCTGGGCCGAAGTGCGGGAGGTCCCGCACTCGGACCTCGGGTCCAAGCCCAAGAGTGCGAAAGCGGGCCGCACTTCGTGGCCCTTGGCGGCCCAAAACGTGCGACCGCACTTGGCAAGCGCTTGCCGCCCAGAAGTGCGGGAGAGTGCGGTGGAGTGTAGCGGAGGGCGCGGCGTTCTGGAGGCCTGTTTCAAGCGGATGAGTCTGCCTGGCTCTCGCCCTAGTGCATGAGCTGATGTAGGCGGGCAACTGGGGGTCTTGAATTCCAGCAGCAACCCCGTAGTGTATGCTGCAAGTGCATGTGATGCGGGCTGGACGGTGGGGGTGGGAAGGGGACTGCCTGCCCGGCTGGCCGCGCCCGTTCGGTGGGCCCCCCAGGGGTTGAGGGGCCCCCGCACCTGAGCCGCCAGAAGGCTCAAAATGGTGCCGGCGCGGGCCGCACTCGCAACCAAACTTTGCTACAAAAGTGCGGGAGCTTCCGCACATGAGGCTCTTTCCGTCACCGAAAGTGCGGGATGGCCTCACTCCCCCGCACTTCCGCACTAAGATAGCAACACTGCCTCTTTCTACCCCATTCCGCGCATGACAAGACGTTCGGACCCACCCCGCGCAGGCGCAATGAGGCCCACCTGGACCGCCCCACCACCCACCACTTCATCGAACGGCTAACGGCCACGGGTGCACGGTGAGTGGTCCTTCACAGAGCCATGTCTTGCTGCTTTGCTGCTCGGCCATCCACTCGACATCAAGAGCCAATCGCCCGTCCCTTGCCCCTGCGCCCCGTTGGTTTCGTTGCCTAGGGTGGCGGACGGGGACGATGCCGACTGGTACTTCATCCCGCTCACAATCCGAGGGAGGAAAGACGACTTCCCCACCCTGAACGCCACCATCAGCCTCATCCGGGAGGTCCACCCCTGGTGGTGAGGCGGCCCTACGAGCACGTGTATAATAGCGGGATTGAGGCGGACTGTCATTATCAGTCCAAGTGTCTCGCTCGTTATGTCGAGTGGGGGTCCCCTGACAGCATGGTAGCCCCTGCGGGCTGCTGTCATGCTGGTCAGACGTCCAGGCATGGACTGCCGAGCCGACACAGGTTACCCTGATACCCTGAGCACGTTGTCGTCCTGCTAGGCCAACCCACCTTGCACCTACCCCTGCCTAACCCCTCCTCCCTCGGTCCCCCGCCTCTCCGACAGGAACAAAACAATGGGGCACCGGCATTTCATCATTGCGTTGGGTGAGCAGGCAAACAGAGGGCAAGGCGGGAGACAGGGTCTGTGTGTGGGGCCTTCTGCAGCCTTTCTGGGCCATCAGTAGCCTGCAAGTCGACAGGGCGGCACACGGCGTAAGCGCTTAGTCTCTCGGACGCAGTTTCACGAGCTCAATGCCTAGCTGCACTCCGTTTCACGGCTTGTACTCCGCCTCGCTGACTCACCCCGCCGCCGTGCCGCGCGCGCCCCAGGCGACAAGGGCCGGGCGGAGTCGGATCAGCACCCTCTGAGCTACCAACCCGCTCGCAAGGCCTCGGCGCAGGGCCAGCCCATGTCGTACGAGCAGCTGTACGAAGCAAATAACCAGGTACGGCATTCAAGAAATGTGTACCTACGGCAGTGAGGGAATGGTTCAGGGGCCCCGAGCATCAGCGAGCTGGCCGCGCACTAGGGGACGTGAAGGATCTGCCCTTGATCCGCTACCCTTTCCTCCCTCCCTCCTTTGTTTCCAACAGACCCTCGTCACCGAGAACGTAACATGGGTGACGCACTGTGAGGACTGGGTGGGAGGTATTGAGGGAGAGTGCAGGAGTGTCTTAAATTGGGTGCCACGAAGGCGTGGGAGTATGTGTGACATGCACTCGCCTCACGCCGCTCTTGCAGGGGGGCTGTACCAGGACCGTGACCCTTTCAACTTCCGAGCCTCACACCGAAACGCCACAGACGTGTGAGTGTTGGGCGGTTGACCGTTGAACGTTTTCGCAGTTGCACGAGGGTGCAATGGCGGTTGGTTGGGCACCTGCCCGCAACACGCCACCCTTGCTCTTCTTCCCGCCATCGCCGCAGGGTTCTGCCTGTGTTCCTGTCCACCTTCAAGCTCCAGGGCATGGGTCTGCTCACGAGCCGCAACCATCCGCTCTTTGGCAAGAACGCCTCTACAGCGCTACGAAAGCGCAGCGGGCCCACCTTCTTCTTTGCCGGGTGAGTCACTGCCGTACGGCATCGCTTTCTATAATCTCGTACGGCATCATGTCGGTCAGCGCGGCACAGGCCTGCTCCCTTCCCTAGCGTGTACTCGCCCCGCTGCCTCTGCCCCAAAGCCCGCCCCGGACCCCCCATCTGGCCTCTGCCGTACACCGTACGGCACTGCCGTGCAAGCCTGGCATCCCCGCCACCACCCCGCAAGTCTAGCCCCGCTCAGTGCTCCAGCTCCAGCTCCAGGGCCCCTGCCACGCGCAGCTGCGCGCGGCCCGCCAGCCGCCAGCGCTTCCAGCTGTGGGCCTCCTGGGCGGTCGGGAGCGTCCAGTTGACGCTGGGGCCGTTGCGCCCCAGAGCAGGCACTCCGGCCTGCTGCTTCCCGCGGAGGCAACGGCGGGTTTCGTGGGTGGGGTGGGGGGGCAGCTGAGTTTGCAGGGGCCAGGGAGCCCTGGTCAGCGCATCAGCCTTAAAGTTAGTTCCAGCTCTGAGTGTCGGGACTTGAAGCCCGGGTCCGGAAGGCGCAGAGCCCTGACCCGGCAGCACTGGCATGTCACACCCTCATGGCCCCGGCGCGCTCTCTTCCCTGAGCGTATTCCAATGGGATTCTATGCCTGCCTTCCTGCCTTCGTCCAACGGTCCACACGCCCCTGGCCCTCTCCTGCAGTCGGATCTGTGGGGACCGTCAGCGGCCGAGCATCGTGGGAGGGCGCGCCACCTGCCGCGACGACTCGGAGGAGGGGCTCCTCTACTCGGGCGGCACTCGCCAGATGGTGGGTGGCTGGCTGCGTGCGCTCTCCTGGGGCGGATGTGGGTGTGGGCATGGGTTGGGGTCAGTACTACGGCATTCCCTCATGGTTTGTGGTCGTGATATGGTCGTGAGAGCCTCTTTGTGTTGTTGCTGCTGTTGTGCCCTTGCCCGCAGGTGCACTACCACCACTGGAACAGGTGCGGTGGCGAGGGGCGGTACGGGCAACGGCACACGTGCCCATCTCTGGCGAGGGTTGGAATGCGGGGGAACACGTACACGGTACCCATCCCGTGTGATGCGGTGAACGGCCCTCGAGCCCTCGCCTGGCCATCTCTCCGCCCACTTTCTAGCCTGTTGTGACACAATGGTCGGCCACACACTCTTCTCTGGCTATCGCCCCCACGTCCCAAACGTCCCGTGCATCTCCTCTCCAACTATAGGAAGGGGTTTTACGTCAAGCACGATGATGACAAGTACGGCGAGCACATGCTGACCGCCAAGTACTGCTTCGGTGAGGGGGGTTGTACGATGCGACGGGGCAGGCCCCCGCCGTACATGTTGCACGCACCGGTATTGGACTGAAGGACCCTGCCCGTGCCATGTCTCTGTCGGGGGAAGCCTCCCCTCATCCAGGCCTGTCCTCACCTAACTGACTTGGCTCTGTACCACCCCCCACAGGTGCCATGGGCGGGGGCCACGGCCAGCGCCAGGTGAGCTGTCGTGCCCCCCCTCCGGTTCAGGTCTTTGTCCAGGGCTCCATCCTTGCGGCCTACGTCCCCCTGGCTGGACTCATCACTCACCTCCGCTCTTGCCTCTGGCCTGACCCCCGCCCCCACCCACCCCCTCACAGATCCAGGCCGTGCTGGCCGGCTGCGTTCCGGTGCAGATCTCGGACCACGTGCTCGAAGCCTTCGAGCCCTTCCTGGACTGGAACAAGTTCGGAGTGCGGGTGGCGGAGAAGGACATCCCTCGGCTGCACACCGTGCTGGGGTCCATCAGCAAGAAGGTGGGGCAGGGAGCCAGGGACTGACCCGGTCTGACCCTTGGAAGGCAAAGGGAGCCCTGGGATGGCCTTGGGGTCGTCAGTAGGAGGATGGGGTAGGGGCTGCTGGCTGCGGGAAGGAAGGGGGGACACGTGGGGGAAGGGGCTGACGCTTTGGGGCTAGTTGGTGGCGTTGGCGGCTGTGGTTGCCTTCACTCAATCTGCTCGCCCACGCTGCAACAACAACAGGAGTACGAGCGCAAGCAGCAGCGGCTCCGCTGCGCCGCTCAGCACATGGCCTTCTCCACAGTCACGGGGGCACTCATGGGCGAGAGCGGCCGCTACGACGCCTTTGAGACGCTGCTCGAGATCCTGCGGTCGAAAGGGGAGCACCCGGGCGTGCCGCCGGAGAGGTTGCGGTCCGTGGATCCCCGTCTGGACGCGTTCCTGGACTGCCGAGCAGACGACGACGAGGAGGCTTGGGAGCAGGAGGAGCAGGCGCAGGAGAAGGTGGAGGAGGTGGGGAGGGCGGTCGCGACGAGGCGCCTGGCCCGGAGGAGCAGGAGCAGCAACAAGGCAGAGGTGGAGGGCGTGACCCCGGGGGTGGGCGGGAGCCAGGGGCGGCGGCAGCAGCTGTGCAGCGCGTCACCTCTGGACAAGGGCGCGCAGGGCGTGACACTGTGCAGTACGGTGTACGACATCGGACAGCCACTGTACGGCGGCCTGATGTGCGCGTCCAGCCCGACGGAGCTGGTCCGCTGCCCCAGGCCCTGGGCGTGATGCGGCGAGCGGATGTGCCGTGCATATTCCGTTTGCCGTACAGGCCTGTGGAAGCGGCCTGATATGGCCGGGGCGTTAACAGTGTACAGGCGAGGCGGTACAGGCGAGGAGGTACGCAAGTTTGCGTGGCGATGCGGGCTCTCCATCCGTTTGGTTCCTGGCGGAAAGCCTCAGGCAGGAGTGACGTGTTTCCGGGAACAGGATCCAGTTAGGAGGTTACGGTAACGCGCGACTGATAGGCTTGAAGCCTGAATGCTAAGGGGGACGCAATAGGGACTCCCTCATCCACATTTCGCCTCCAATCCCCACGGGGCCTCGCCCCTCGGTGGCCGTCTCCAATACTGGGCCTCGCTTCATCTCCCCTTCATGGCTTTTAGCAACTGCGAGGACCACGGCAATCATACATGTCTGGACAGTGTGGTTTGGACCTAAACTGTTATCCGAGAGTGCTACCTGTTGGTCGACCTCAGTATTGTTATCGTGTGAGCGGAGGGCCTCTCGTGGAAGCCTCGTGTGTGCGCGTGTTGTCGCGCGGATGCTGCGCTGTGTGTCTGTCGAACGTGTACTCAAGTACGTCGCGTGCCCATCGCGACCGGTATTATTCATGACAGGCCCTGCTGATGGCGGGCCCGCTGTGCCGTTTTGCTGCTGGGGTGCCAACCCTGCTGTTGCGTGTGTTGGGTGCTACCGTAGCAGGGACGGAGGATTCCTTGATGGCAGTCTGTTCATTCGTGCATTCCGCAACTTCTTGAGTGCTTGGTATTGGCGGGGCCTGAGGCTGATTGCTAAAGCATAAGTGGGAGGCGTGTGGGATGGGGTGGGGGCTGACAGATCATAGATGTAGGGTTGCGCAGAGGCTCTTGAACGGGCAGGATCCAAGGCGATGACATCAAGGTATGGGACAAGGGGTTTAAAAACAAGAGCGCCAGGCAAGCGAGTGCGCGAGGGCACGGCCCGGGGTTGCTGCAGGGGTGCGTCGCTGCGGCGCAGATGACTAGGTGATGGGGCTCCGAGGTACAACGGATGCAGGGTGCTGCCTCCGTAGTATGGGCTTCGAGGAGGGCTGAGAGCGGGGCCCCGCAGTGCACTGAAGCTAGAAGGGGGCAGCTAGGCGTGACGATGTGTGTGGTGGACGCTTGGGGCGCAGGAGTGACGGGCTAACACAGATAATAAGTCCTCGCAGTGCGGTGTGGTCTGCTGAGATCTGATGCAGTGTGGTGTAGACGCCGGGAGAGCTGCAACCTGGCGGGCGGTGTAACGGTAATTCGCATTTCCACGTCCCGGGGCGCTGAAGTCCACTGCCGTAGATTAACAACCCGCCAGCCGACATGAAGGGTTACAGTGGGATATGCCTCAGCCCGTTCGACACATCTCGAGTCATTCATCGCCCGCCTCTGCGAACCCCCACGTGCGCTTGGCTACTCACCCATCCGCCTCGCCCCCCGAACCCCCTCTACCCCCCCCGCAAGCTCCGACTTTGGATCCCCGGCCTCCACCCCCGCCCGCCCCCCGTCAACAAATGTCTGCCGTACAAGTGCGCCGTCACGTGCGCCAGTCATAGGGTCATTGGACCACCGATGCCGAGAGATGCTCGGATCCCTGACAGCCCGCAATTAGTCATCATGCCAACCGCCCCGGTGTGAGATACCTCACGCACTTTACCCATTCGGCCCCTCAGGCCGCACCAACACCCCCATCCTCCACCCCCTCACACCGCCCTTTCGGGGCACCCTGGACCTTGCGTGTCCCCACCGGCCGCCCGCTAAGTCTCATATGACACGGTCCACTCAGCCAGCCTGCCCGCTGCGATGGCAGCTCGCACCCTTCTTCCCACGCGCCCGGCCCGGGTCCGCGTCCGTTCCGGAGCTCCCTCCCTCCCCCCTGAGGCCCCCGCCCTCCCCTTCCCGCTCCTCGCTCCGCGTGGCCTGTCGGTCCCAGCACCAAAACCGCCTCCGCCGCCTCTGCTGCCGCTGCCGCCGCTGCCCCAACGCGCCTCCTCCACCTCCACAGCCGCAGCGGCCCGCTGCGGTCTGCTCCCACCGCCGCCGTCCTTGCCGCCCCCTGCTGCTTAGGCGAAGGCTGCGTCGTTGATCTACATGAAGGAGGGAGGGAGGGGCGATTGGGTCAGAGTGAGACAGCGATCCCCCCTGCGCAGGCCCTCTGCACATCCGTTGGGGCGGAGCGTCGCCCGTTTTCGCCATCTCATCCTCTTGCCCAACCAACGGACCCCGCCCCTCCACTCGGCCCCATCCCCTTGCTCCCCGACCCCAGTGCAGCCCGGTAAGCCTCCTCCGCGGACTGCCCTGCCCCCCCTGCGGGCTCCGCGCTTCCTGCCTGACCCTGCCCCCCCCCCTACCTAGCCCCGCCCCACGGTTTCCCGCAACCCCACGGACCGAGTCCTTCCCCGCCCGCCCAAGCTCTCCGCACACGCCTCGCCACCTCCTCTCTCCCCACCGCCCCGCACCCCCCTCCTCAGCCCCCAGCCCCCCCACGCCCGCCCTGCAGGGGACGCACCCCCCACGCCCGCACCTGCAGGTGCAGCACCGGGAAGCCCCCCTGGTCCCGCTCCACGGTCCACAGGGCGATGCGGCCGTACTCGGTGGCGCACTCCTCAATGTCCTCACGCTGGGGGGGTGGGGGGGTGGAGGGGTTGGAGGGGTTAGGGCGTGTGTGTTTCGCGGCGCCGCGGTGCACCCTGGGGTGGCGCTCCTTAGTAAGGGTCGCTAGAAGCCGGCCCCACACGTCGCGGCGCCCCACTGTCACAGGCCCGCCCCGCCTCCCCTGGCTTCACACTTCCTCCGCTGTCCCCCGGGTTCGTGCCATCCCGACACCTGACAACCGACAACCACCGCCGTTGCGCTCACCGAGACGTTGTGCCGCGCCGTGAGCTCCTGGATCTTTGCGTACGGGATCTCCAGCTCGCCCGTACGGCTGCTGTACTCCCGTACGAGGCGGTACACCAGGCTGATGGCGTCCTCGTACGCGCCCTCGCCCGAGCCGCCGGGGCCGCTGCGTGGGGGGCAGGGGCCGAGGCAGCGGGATTGCGGGATCAAGCACAACACATCAAGGTTTAGAGAAGTTCCGGCACCGAGTGATACGCATCTTGAAGTGCATGTTGGCTCCAACACGCATCCAGCTGGGTAGCAAGCAGTTTTACCCAGCGCTGCAGGCTGGTTGTCGGTCCTTCCCTCTTTCATGTATCCCCCCCCCCACCTGTGCTCCAGGGAGGCCTTGGACTGCCGCATCAGCCGCAGGGCCTCGTCCACGTCAGACTGGGGGGGGGAGGGGGTGAAGAAGATGTGTGTGTTGGGTATCGAGGAAACTGTAAGCAAGCAGAAGCCCGGCGAGATCCCGAAGATGTGTGTGTGTGTGTGTGTGTTTTGGGCAGCATGTCCCTCCCACCACGCCCGCGCACCGCCAAGCACCCCGCTCCACCTGCTCCACCAGCGCACACATGCACACTCATACACACACACCCTGCCTGGGGCTTCTTCCCCGCGGCCTGTCTGCTCACACTGCACTTATACGTATCACGCGCCCACCCCACGCATCCTCAACACACCCTTCCTCCGCCTCCCCCCCCCATTCCACCCGTTCCATCCCGCCCCACCTGCTCCACGAGTGCGCTGAACCTCAGCTTGGCCAGCGCCTGGCTGAGGCGCAGGATGGAGAGCAGCGTGCGGGGGGTGGTGTAGGTGGCGGCGGCGCCCAGGGCGGCCTTCTCCATCTGCCGCAGCTCGGCGTAGAAGGAGGCAATGTACTCTAGGGGGGTGGGGGTGGGGAGGGATGGGGAGGGTGGGGAGGTAAGAAGGTAGGGAAGGGGCGGAGGTGGACCCGGGTGGTGGGGTGGGGAGGGCTGCCTGTGCTTGAACCGCCGAACCCCCCCCCGAAAACACATGTCCCAACGAGCCCCTCGCCCCCCACCCCTATCCCCGGGTACCCCCCCCCCACCCGTGAGCTGCTCCGGCACGTCCGGCTCGTAGGTGCGGGCCTGGCCAATGTAGGCGCGCAGGAGCTTGAGGGGGACCAGGGCGGCGGCGGAGGCGGCGTCCTGCGCGGGGGCCCTGGGGGGGTGGGGTGGGGGTGGGGGGGAGGAGTGGAATTGAAGCGGGGAAGCAGGGCTGAGGCACGCTGTCTTGGGTCCGGACGCCTCATCCTAGCCCGCTCCACAACGGGTGTCGCTGCATCTATCCCAACTCCCAACCTTGGCTTGCATCCAGGCCCTAGCCAGCCCTCCCTCTGACGCGTCTCCCTCTTCACCCTCGTGACGTGAGCCCTCTGCCCCCAACCCGCAGGTGCAGTCCCATCATCCTCGACCCCGACCCTCCCCTTCCTCCCTCCCCCCCACCTGCCCATGAGGTGCAGGCGCACGATGTGGTTGGCCAGGCGCGAGTCGGTCTCCTTGGAGGACTCGTCCAGCAGCAGCCACAGGATGTCGAAGCGGGAGAGGAGCGCCTGGGGGGGGGGGGATAGGAGGGGGAGGGGTGGGTGGGAGGGGGTTGGGGAGAGAGGTCGCAGAGGGGAGGGCTGGACGCGGGGGGAGCCCAGAGGCCAGCGGTGACGCGAGCGAAGAGGCGGGCTCAGTTGGACCTATGTGGGCCCCAGATGGACCCCGTCGGATGGGCCCCGGCCTCACCGCGGGCAGGTTGATGTTCTCCGAGGGGGAGCGGCGGCGGTCGTACCTGCGGTACAGGTGTACGGCGGCACGTGACTGCAAGAGCACCGCACCGCACCGGCGCGGTACTGCAACACAGCCGTACAGCTCAGCACACATCCGTCGTACAAGCGCGCGTACGCACCTGCCGTACGCCGGGTTGGCTGCCGCCAGGATGGTGGTGCGCGTGTTGAGGGTGGTGGTGATGCCCGCCTTGGCGATGGACACAGTCTGCTGCTCCATCACCTGGGGTGTGAGTGGGGGTTGGCGGGGGGTGGGGGGGGGATGGGAGGTTGGGGGGGGGGGATTGGTAGGCAGATGCTGAGGAGGCAGGTCGGGGTTGAGGTGTGGAGAGGGGTATGGGTGCCTCCCCAAGGAGGAGCCCCCTAAAAGACGGACGGCAGTGCACGCACCCGTCAAACCAGACCCACGTTACCCTCCTCCCCGCCGTCAAAACACACACGCGCTCCCCCTCCCTCCCTCCCGCCCCCTCCCCCCCCCACCTCGTGGATGGCCGTGCGGTCCCCCTCCTCCATTTTGTCGAACTCGTCGATGCAGCACACGCCCCGGTCCGCCAGCACCAGCGCGCCGCCCTCGAGGACCAGCTCCTTGGTCACCTGGGGGGGGGAGGCGTGTGTGTGACGGGAGGTCCCCTTCACTAGAATGCCGGCCCTTCCCTCACTTCGCACCGGCAGCCGTGTGGTGCACCCTCACGCCCCCTCCACCCTCACCTCACCCTCCTCCCCAACCCCTTGCTCTCCTCCCCCTCCCTTCCCACCCTCCCCTCCCCCCACCTGGTTCCGCATCACCGCCGCCGTCAGCCCCACCCCGCTGCTGCCCTTGCCGGTGGTGTACACCGCGCGGGGCATGATGCGGGACACGTACTTGAGCAGCTGGGACTTGGCCACACCTGGGGGGGGGGAGGGCGTGAGAGGGGGATGGGGAGATGGGGGATGGGGGATGGGGGAGCGGAGCGGAGCGGATTCAGGAGGGGGGAGCATGGGCGAGCGGGAGCAAGGGGTGCGTGGGCGGCGAAGGGGGGCAGCGGGAGTTGCGGGCTGTTGCGAGCGACTCATTGGAAGGGCGCCACTCCTGCAGCCCCCAACGTCCCATCCCACCCCCCCACCTGGGTCTCCCATGAGGCACACGTGCACGTCCCCCCTCAGCTTGAGGCCGTCGGGGAAGTGCCGCGTCTGCCCCCCCACCATCATGAGCAGCAGGGCCTGAGGGGTGGTGGTGGTGGTGGTGTTGTGTGTGGTAAAAGCCACCCTTGCGCCCGCAAGAGCTGGGGGGTAGGGGCGGCCTGCTTATGAGCCGTATGGGCCCGCACGGAGCCGACAGGGACATGTGAGTCCCTAGCCAGTAACACGCCCTCCCTCCCTCCCTCCCTCCCGCTCCCTCCCCTCCCCCCGCCCCCCACCTTCTTGACGTCGTCCATGCCGAAGATCTCGGGCGCGATGGATCGCGCCAGCCTGCCGTACACATCTCCGCCCTCGCCGAGCGCCTCGATCTCGCGGATCTGGGGATCACGATCGGGGGAGGCGGCAGGATAAAGTACATCCGTCACATGACCGAAAGCGCGGACCGAGAGCCCGCGCCGAGTCCCAGAGCGCAGGCCCAGGCTGCATGAGCCCGCACGCAAGATCGCCACACCCAGATCATCATCTGTCGTACGCCGTACGGCACCTTACCTCCTGCTCGCTGAGCTCGAAGGCGCCCCCGAACTGGCGCTTGGACTGAGTCACGTTGTGGGCCTCCAGGTAGGTCGACATGAGCAGGCCAGCGCTGGGGGGGGGGGGGGTAGGGGGGATAGGGGGTTGGGGGGCCAGGAAGGGGGGAATACGGTTACGGTACTTGCAACCGCGCCGTGGGAACACGGTAGCTGTGATGCTGGGCGGCAGGGTCAAGGCCACCGTGCCTTGTCGCTCGGGCCTCTTGTCGCTCTGTCTCACAGCCCCCTCTGTCACAGCGGCTGACCCCAAAGGCACCCCATGTCCCGTAAGTGTGCCTGTCCTTCCCTCTACGGCTGGGCGCGCCCCAGCAAGGAATCTGGCCGGGACAGTGCCCTGCGAGCGCACTCGCACTTGCGTATCTTGGGACGACTCCAGAGGCACCCCACCTCCCGTACGCCCACATCCGTACGGCCGTACGTCCCGTACGTACCGCATGCCCCGGAAGCCCATGTACTGCTCCGGCAGGAAGATGCCCGTGATGGTGACGTCATCGCCGGGCTTCATGCTGCGCGTGACCTCCCCCAGCAGGTGTACGGACAGCGTGCGGGGGGTGGCGCCCTCGGGGACCTGACAGGGGGGGGAGAGGGAGGGGGGCGTAAGAGGAGGGAGGGACGCAGGGGCAGAGGTTCGAAGCTGTCGGGCCGCTTACGCCTCGCCTGCTCCTGCGGCACCCGCGGCGCGCCCCCGTCCATTCGTCCGTCTGTCCGCTGGCCCCGCGTTGCCCAGCTGCCATCCCGGGCGCTCCCATCCCCACACCTTCCCTGCTGCCACCCCTGCCTGCCCCTGATCATTATCCGCGGAAGGGACCCCCCTGGGCCTGCCCCATGCAAGCCCCGTCGCCCCCGTCGCTGTCCCACAGGACCAGCAGCCCCGGGCCGGGCCCAGCCAGGCCCACCTCCTCCGCCAGCTCCTGGATCCGGGCCTCCTGGAACTTGACGAACTTGGATCCACGCGTCTCCATGACGGGCTGCATCTTGCGGGACACCTTGTTGCGCTGCGGGGGAGGAGGTTCACGACAAGTGTACGGCATTGGTATTAGACGTGGCACGCACGGCCGCCCCTTCCCCCTTCCCAGCCCCCCTCCGCCCCCTCATATCCGTCGAGGTGGCCACGCCCAGGGGCTTGATGGCACGCACCGGCCCCCAAACACACCGTGCTTCCCCCCTCTGTTTCCCCCCCGCCCCCTCACGTCCGTCGAGGTGGCCACGTCCAGGGGCTTGAAGGTGCGGCCCGTGACCTCTTGGTACACCTCGAAGCCGCTGGGGGGGAGGGGGGATGGGGGGGAGGAGGAGGGGGAGGGAGGGGTCAGACAGGAGGGGGAGGGGTTTGGCGGGGAGGGTGCTAGAGGCAGGTGTGACCTCCTGGTACACCTCGAAGCCGCTGGGGGGGAGGGATGGGGGGGATTCACTGGGTTAGACGGGCTTGCAGGAGAGCCGGTTGTCTCAGGCCAACAGACGCCGGCCCCGACACCCACGTTCGAGCCCTCGGGGGGGCGAGCGCCCAACGGGGTCCTCCGACGGCCCGCAGGGTACCGCATGGGAGGTCGGCCCTCGCCCAACCGCCCCCGAGCAAGCACAGTGACAGCCCCCCACTGCATCACCCCCCGCCCCTCCCCCCCCCGGTCCCCCCCCACCTGGCCGGGTCCGTGTACGCCACCACGCTGACGAGCGGCTTGACGTCCGTGACGTGCGTCACCACGCCCTGCGCAGCACGGCACGGGGGCGCAGCACGCACAGCACGGCGGCGTGTGAGGCAAGACCTGGGGGCTCCATGCCTCACCCGAAGTCATGCACGCGCACGAGCTGCCCCAGCTGTGCCGACCCCCTTCCTGCCCCAAGGTCCCCCCCTGCCTCCCTTCTCGAGCCCCCTCCCTTCCCCCTTCTCCCCCTCCCCTCCTCCCTCTCCCTCCCCCCTCCCCCAAGCCCCCCTCACCCGCACGCGCACGAGCTGCCCCAGCCCGCTGGCCCGCACGCCCCGCATGGGCAGCACCGGCATCTTGGCGCGGGGCGCGAAGTAGACGTCGTACCGCCGCAGCAGTACGTCCGGGCAGCCGCTGCGGACGGTGCCGGGCTTGTCGGCGTCGGCGACCTTGCCGGCGTTGGCGTGGTTGCCGCGGACCTTTGTTGGGGGGGGGGAGAGGGGGGTTGGGAGGGGAGGGTGAAGCTGGGCACATTGTTTCCGTTTCCATGTCCGCGGACCTTGGAGGCCGGGTAGGAGGGGGTGATGGGTGATGAGTCGGACAGGGAGCGAGCATGATGCAACGGGGCTTGTGCGGGGCGTGGGACCCCGGTGCGACCCCGGTGGGACTGCCCCAGGGGTCACCCCACTGCAGGCCGCCAGCACGCGCACGCCGTGCCGCGATGGGCCCCCCCCGAGTGACGAGCACCCTACCCCGCGCGCTCTCCTGCGCCCTACCGGCCTCTGCAGCTGGTGGCATGGCGGCCAGCGCACACCCCGCCCGTGACTCATTACTGGTTCCTAGGGTTGGCACACCCCGCCCGTGCCCCGGTCTCATGCGCATCTCGCTCCCAGCCCCCACGCCCCTCAAGCCCCCAAGACCATCCTATCAACCCGCCCCCTCCAACACACACAAACACACACACACGCGCGCCCCCTGCCTCACCGCCTCCTCCTGGCGTGCGTGGCCGTCCATGATCTTACGCTGCGGGGCAACAGGGGAGTAGTTGGGGGGTAGGGGTTGGGGGGTAGGCAAGGCTAGGGCAGAGCAGGGCAGCCGGCCGGGATGTTGGCCAAAGGCTGCGCCGCTGTCCTGCCGGGGCGCCGCGGACGGGCCTTCAGCGCATGGGGAGGTGGGAGCTGGGGGACGTGGGCGGCACGAGACTGCCCGCGCCGACGCCCTGCCTCCACACACACCGAGGCCGCCACCGTCGACCGCCGCCGAACCCCCGCTCCCCAGACACCCTCGCCCCGCCGCCTCCCCCGTGTGGCCCCACTTCGGCACGCCCCTTCGCACCGCCCCCTCCCCGGCTCCCGCCGCCCCGACACCGCCCGGCTCGGGTCCCGTACGACAATCCCCCGATGCTCACGTGCTCTGACAGGATGTCGTACACGTCCTTCTTGACGCCGTACGAGTTGGCGTCCGGAGCGGGCATGATGCGGTCAGCGGCCTCGGCCCAAAGCTTCTGATAGGTCCGGGAGTTTCGCTCCACCTCAGCCACAAAGTTGGGCTGCGGCGTGTCCACTTGGGAGGAGAAGAACTGCGGGCCGGGGATGGGGGATGATGAGTCATGGATGCAGGTTAGGGGGGTGACAAGGAGGCGAGGGGTGGCGGAATCCGGACGGCCGGGGCCGGGTGTTGAAGGAGGAGGGAGGAGCCTGGAGGCAGCCACAATCGACCGGACGTGGTCCCGCATGGGCCGCCCGTGTGGCTGCGAACCTGCCTGGAGGCAGCACGCCACATGGGGGTTACGGCTGGGGGCTCAACGACTAGGGGCACTCTCCCCGACCCCCCAGCGCCAGCGCCTGTGATTGACCTCCCGCATACTACAGGGCCGTCGCTTCACGACAGCCTGCTTTCGGCGGACAACCCCCGGTCAAGTGCCCGACAGGATGCACATGCCCTCCGCCCCCCCCCGTTTGCAGCTCCAGCTCTCGGTGGGCCGTGCACCGCGGCTCCCTCCTCACTGCTGACCACACCCCAATCCTCCCCACTCCTCATGTGAGCGGCCCTGCCTAGGCCGGCAGGGGCAGTCACAGCGCCGCCGGAGAGGCTGCCCCCTGGCCGCTGCATGCCCTCCCGGAGCGGGCTCCACGAGTCGACTCCACAACACGGTGTCCCCTCATCTTCAGGATTGCACTTTGTTGGCCTTGCTTATCGCGTAACCTCGTCCCCGTTTCCCCTTCCCCCTCAGCTTCCCCTTTCCCCTGGTGGCCCCCCGATGGCCCCCCAAGGCGGTCCGCATTGCTCCGCTCACCGCGTCCACGTCATCCAGAGAGATGGACAGCACCTTGCTTTTGCGGTTGGCGATTTCTTGCTGCGGAGCGGAAGCGGAGGCAGGGGAGGGCGTGAGGGAGGGTGAAGGGCAGGGGCCGTCGGCACCGGGGTGCCAGGTGGGAAGGCAGAGAGCACGTGCGCGGGCCCCGCAGGGGGCGGGGGAAGGGCCAGATACGGTAGCGGCACGGTCTGCTGCCCCCACCCCATGGCCCCCGCACTGCTCCCCCCCCGCACGGGCCCCCCCTTCGTTGCCAATGCCAAGGTGCTGGTGCTCAGCACCGTGCCCGCTTGGTCTACGCCGCTCGGTCGCTCGCTGGCAGTCCCATGTTCCCCCGCCACTGGGCCGCACCAGCTGTGCCATGTACTTCATGGACTTATCCTCGTTGTCTGGGTCCACGAAGTTCCGCAAGAACATCTCGCAGTTGCCTGCAGCGCGAGAAGAGTCGTCAGCGTCCATGCCTAGTCTTTCAAGCTTCCGAACACGCTGGGCCAGGGCTTGTCGTTGGAGCCAGGACATATCAAGCTAGTGCGTCAAGATAATCAATGCTCACTCGCAGCGTCGGCATGGCTGGGGTGGCCGGGCGCCATGGCGTTTGAGCTGCGAGGTAATTTCGGGTTCCGCTCAGCAGCTAAGTCAGGTCGCGAGTAATGTGAGGTGTAGCGGTCAGTGCGTATCCCTATGCCTTTCAGTTCGCGTGCCCGAGAGGTGCGGAAGGGCAACTTTCGAGGTTCGCGCCAATTTGCCAGTCTGCCGTAC
Organism: Edaphochlamys debaryana; assembly: GCA_016858145.1. Lineage (NCBI taxonomy): Eukaryota > Viridiplantae > Chlorophyta > Chlorophyceae > Chlamydomonadales > Edaphochlamys > Edaphochlamys debaryana. Next base: position 882,884 of record JAEHOE010000033.1, on the reverse strand, counting down.
AACTTTCTGCGCGACGCCAGGAGGCCCCCCAGAGCAGCGTGGAGCCCGTCAACACATTGGTTACAGCAGTCCGTTGACGTTGTCCCTGTACGCACACAGGGCGGGCCCGACCGGCGTGCCGCAACCCTGCCCCCGCTGGCGCCCCGCTGGTCCCCTCCACCATCCTTCCCTCGCCGAGGCAGGCGACATTCTCTGCCGCGGCAACCTGCTTGCTCGTGTCAAGCGCCTTGGCCCCTTCGGTACTGGCATAGGCGGAAGAGCCACCGTAGCCCCCTACCGGCCAACTCAGACCAGCAGCGCGATGTAAGCAGCCGGGAGGCCCCTCATTCCTGGCCGCAGCAGAGGCCCACCCGCCCACTTGCGGGCGTTGCTTCCCTACTCGCAAGGGCAGGGGTTGCACTTTGCTGGCCTTCTTTTCGCGTAACCTCGTCCCAGTTCCTCATGCCCACTTAGGAGTCACTGCAACGTGCAGCTATCCGGGTCAGGCGGCTCTAGCGAGTCTAGATCAGGAAGGGATGTGCTGGTAAAGCCGCCCTTCGCAGGCACCCAAGCGGAACACGCCCTACGCCACAACCAAGCGCTTCGCTTTGTTGTTTTCTTCTACACCCAACAGAGAAGGACTGCGGCAGCGAGCAGATGGCTATGGTGGAGCTACGGTGCCCCTTCTCCCTAGGACCCCGTGGATTGCTGCAGGGCCTCGACTCCCTGGAGTCTGAGCGCGCTTGCAGACGCGAGATCAGCGCATCGCAGCATTCCCTGTCAGAGGTTATTGCCGCCCAGCTGCTCCACGCCCAGGTGCAACATCCGCCCGCTCCACGGCACTTGAAATCGTGCAGGCTGCACGGGAACCACCGACATGCCTATCCTCCCACGCCCGCATGCTGTTCCCGGCTGCGTTGAAGTACGGTCGCCGTCGCTCACGTACGCGCTATGAGCCGTTACCGAAAGCCATTTCGTTACAGGGGATGCACGCGCTGATGCCCGGATCCTCCCGGCCTTTTGCTTTGCTCGAAACTAAACATTCTAACACAATGGCCCCATTCCGCAACTGTCTTCATGAGGCAGGCTGCCGGGGGGGTGCCAAATTGTCTTCTCAGGTTATTAGAGGGATCTCGAGGCTCGTCTGCCTATGTAGCCAACGATGCTCCCACATCCCTGCGCCAACGCAAGCCGAAACTCAGCGCCCGTGCACGCCTCGTCACCGACTGCAACTCAGCGCCCGTCCTTCCGCCTCCTTCTGCTGCGGTCCCTAGCTGCTGCCCGACTAGAGCAGCGTGGACAAAACTGCTGCTGTACACTCGCATCCCTTCAGTGTCGCGGCCAGACCAGCAGGAAAGGCACACGCCTTCCCGGGAACGGTACTCGCGGCGCGGGTCCCCAACGCAACGGTTAACACCACCTGAACATGGACCCGGCCAACGTCCGCCATGGTTGCCCCCCCTCCCCAAGTTTGTTCGCTCACGGATAAGCCACTGCGCGGCACCGCCGGACGCACTGTCGACGGTTGCCCTGAGAGTACCAGACCGCTCCGCACTCGAACAATCCTCTGATCCGAGAACGCCACATTTACTTCTTGGCGTTCATCTGGTTCAGCTGCGCCTGGGCAGCCGAGAAGATGTTGAAGCCGGCCCAGCCCACGACGGGGACGAACAGGGTCAGGATCAGGCCCAGGCGGTTGTCGCCGGCGGCCAGGGTGGCCAGCTCGGTCGAGGCCTCGGCAGAGCCGGCGGCCAGCAGCGAGGCGACGGCGCCCAGGCCGATAGCGGCGGGCACGGCCTTCTTGGCGTTCATCTGGTTCAGCTGCGCCTGGGCAGCCGAGAAGATGTTGAAGCCGGCCCAGCCCACGACGGGGACGAACAGGGTCAGGATCAGGCCCAGGCGGTTGTCGCCGGCGGCCAGGGTGGCCAGCTCGGTCGAGGCCTCGGCAGAGCCGGCGGCCAGCAGAGAGGCAGCGGCGCCCAGGCCGATAGCGGCGGGCACGGCCTTCTTGGCGCTCATCTGGTTCAGCTGCGCCTGGGCAGCCGAGAAGATGTTGAAGCCGGCCCAAGCAACCACGGGGACGAACAGGGTCAGGATCAGGCCCAGGCGGTTGTCGCCGGCGGCCAGGGTGGCCAGCTCGGTCGAGGCCTCGGCAGAGCCGGCGGCCAGCAGAGAGGCGGCGGCGCCCAGGCCAATAGCGGCGGGCACGGCCTTCTTGTCGTTCATCTGGTTCAGCTGCGCCTGGGCAGCCGAGAAGATGTTGAAGCCGGCCCAAGCAACGACGGGGACGAACAGGGTCAGGATCAGCGCGAGGCGGTTGTCGCCGGCGGCCAGGGTGGCCAGCTCGGTCGAGGCCTCGGCAGAGCCAGCGGCCAGCAGAGAGGCGGCGGCGCCCAGGCCGATAGCGGCGGGCACGGCCTTCTTGGCGTTCATCTGGTTCAGCTGCGCCTGGGCAGCCGAGAAGATGTTGAAGCCGGCCCAGCCCACGACGGGGACGAACAGGGTCAGGATCAGGCCCAGGCGGTTGTCACCGGCAGCCAGGGTGGCCAGCTCAGTCGCGGCCGAGGCGTTGCCAGCCATCATCCACTGGGCGGCAACCGAGGACAGGGTGGCGACGGTGCCGACCTACAGCCGTAAAAACGACATGTCAGAGAAGAGCAAGACCGGACGCGACCGATGCTGCGTGCGAGACGTGGCGTGACTTGGCGAGCGGAGACTTTGCCACGACAGACAGATGCGCGTTACCGCAAACCCCAGCCCTTCACGCAAAGCGCAAGACAATGAGCCGGGACTAGTTCATTGCGTGCACCGCTTGCGCGCGGTGGGGTCAGCTCCTCAAGGCAGAGGCACGCGCCCTTTCGCCAGCGAAGGTTCCATGCCCGCAAGCAAACGCCCGCGCCCTAGCTAGCGTTCTAGCCATGTCGGCATCGATCTACAATCGCGATCGTTTGGCCGAAAGGCATGCGCCCCGAGAAGCTCCGCGCGCGTGTCCCTCGCACCTTGAAGGCCGCATCCTCCTGGTGCTGGGGAGCCTGGGCGCGGACGGCCAGGGCGCGGATCGACTTGCGCACCGGCAGAACCGGCTTGGCGCGAGAAGCGCGCACGGTCGAGGCCACGGGGGCGGACAGGCGGAGGGCGGCCATTGCTGCAGTCGGTGCGCTAAACTTGCCGCTAAGGAGGGGAGGAGAGGCAGCCGATGGCTGGCGTGTGAGGGTGCTTCCGGTTCCGGCTTCGGACACACAACTGTGGGGCACCTCACCCTGAACATCGGGTTGCTTGCACGATCTCCGCGTCTCGTACGGCACTCTCTCCACAATGGAGCCTCTTCGCAAGCTCTCGTGTTGTGGGGTCGATAGGCAATTGCTCAAACGTGGGCTGAGCTGCACAATGTCGAGTAAGAGCACACGGGGAGAAGGCATCGCAAGATCGTCTCGGGGACCGTCGACCGTCGCCGCGTTCGCAGTCCACGCGCAGCGATACCTAATGTGCTGCACACATGTGCAGACTTGGGGCTTGGGGCTGCGAGCAAGCGCTACTGCAGTCGTGCCGGCCCCCGGGTCGGTGACCCTTCTGTCCGCCCCTTTCCCGCGGGGCCTTTCAAACGCACTTTCCTGCTCAACATTGGTGACTGCTTGACTCCCCTCCTTTCTGTTCTGTTGTCCCTGAGCTGCTGTGTGGCTGTGCCTGTGCTGCTGCTGTGCCTGAACTCCTCTTCCTTGGTGCCTGAGCTGCTGTGTCGCTCCGTCCGACCACGTGCTCAACAGCACGTGCCCCCTGCCTGCCTGAACCTGCCGCCTCCTGCCTCCGCGCAGGGGCAGAGGGCTGACGGGAGCAAGCGTCCAGACATACGCGTGCGGCCTCGCAGGGGGCCAGGCGCGTCAGGGCTAAAAGGCTAACTGGTGGGAACTGGAGCCATGAAAGCACCAAGGCGGGTTGCTCTCGGCCAGCGTGCAGCCGGCGTGTAGCAAGTCCGTGGTCCCAGACTCCCAGTACCCGTCCCTGCCCATGCACGCCTAGCAGAGCCGTCCACATCGCCACGATGCCCATCAGGCCACGGCACGACTCCGCGGCACTACGGCCCGTTGTCCATAATAGCCCATCAGGCTATGACTGGCGCAGCTGAGTCAGCCGCTCCGCGTGCTGCGTCCTGCTGCGGAGTTGCATGCCGGTAGATCCTCCACCCAGTCTCCCCAAAGGTGGACCTAGTTGCCAGCACAGTGCAGGGTGGCACGACTGGTCGCCCCTGCGTTCTGGCGCTGCACTGTGGCGGCGTGAGCCGCACGCGCTGCCGCAAGCCTCCCACCTGCTCGCTTGCGCAGCTCTTCGAGCGCCTCCTGGTGGCCCTCAGGGTCCTCCTTTGCACGCTCGTCCGTCCAGCCAACGCCGATGGGGCCCTTACAGCCCAGAGCCTCCTCGTGCTGCCGCTGGGGGCCCCTCCCGTTGGGTAGGGGTCAGAGCAAGGTTCAGGGGCCAGGGCGGGGGAAGGGGTCAGGGCGGGGGCTAGGCGGGTGAGAAGGGACAAGGGAGGCAGGGGGCTGGGGACTGAGGTTTGTTTGGTGGGGGGAAGGGGGCTGGGGACTGTGGGGAGGGAGGCAGTGAGGGGGGGCGAGGGGGTAGGAGGCAGGCGGCTGTCGTCCCAGGGATGCAATGACTGAGACGTGCTCCGCTGAGGGCGTCACCTGTATTATCTGGCGCAATGGCTCGCCGACGGTCGCCGTGCTGACGCCCCGTGAGCACAGCACGCATATTGATGGGCTCACCATCATCACAAGGAGCGTTCTTTACGCACATACCGTTGGCCCACGGCCCGTACGGGAGTTGACGGCACATCGCAACCCGCAAGGCCGCAAGCCACCCACGCCGCGGCCACAGCCTCGACCGCAGCCGTACGCCTGAACGGAGCTTGCCCAAGCACTTCTCCAGCGCAGGCAGGTTCGGGGTTGGTGGAATGGGGTTAGACAAGAGAACGTGGCAGGAAGCTGCATCGTATAGGTGAAGCAGCCGCGCGCCAAGCGGGCAAGTCGACACCATGAGCTGCATAGGGAGCCCTCACGAGGGTGGAGAGATTGCTCATGTGCAGCCTCCATTGCACTGGCTGGGCTGGGGAACACGGTGAAGACGGGGTTATTATAGACAACGGGGCGTAGTGCCGCGGTGTTTGGCGTCGCATGATGTTGGCCGACGCAGAATGCCTGTGCTTGTGAACGGGGTACCTGGTCGCCGAAAGTGGCTTCCAGGCTGAAAGTCCCCCCCTAGAGTAACCCCGGGCTGCTCCGCGCGTCGGTGCACCCAAGGGGGCTGGCGATCGGCTCCACCGAAGGAAAGCCCCCAGAAAGCCCCGCTTACCTCGGCATTTACCTGTGCGCCGCTGCTGGGCGTCCTCCGCTCCTGGCCCGCCATCGCCCGAGCCCGTTTGCGAGTAGCGTGCCCACGGAGGCCTAAGCGTCCCCACGTCCCACCGAGTCGAACCTGTGGGTAGTGAAGGTGAAGCCGGGGGCGGCAAGCCGGGCACGACGAGCGGCCGTCCGGGTCAGGAGTACGCCTGAACCTGCCTTCACACAGGGGCAGAGGGCTGACGGGTGGCTTGCTAAACAGGGATTCCAGATTGCTCTCTCACCCAACGGCCGCCAGCTTGTCCTCCGAGCTTCCCAATACGCAGACGACTACACGCAATTCTTGCGACCCAACACAGCCGCCGCTTTCGCTGCAGCCATGGAGACCTTTGCGCAAGCAAGTGGACAACGCCTGAACGCCAGCAAGTCGGAGCTGCTCCCCGTCGGCCTGATCCCACCGCCTGCGCCGCTGCCCGCGCCGCTGCCCGGCCCACCGCCCGCGCCGCCGCACGGCCCGCCGCCCGCACCGGCGCTGGACCCACCACCAGATCCACCGCCCACGCTGCCGCCTGGCCTGCCGCCCGCGCTGCCGCCTGGCCTGCCGCCCGCGCCGCCGCCTGGCCTGCTGCCCGCGCCGCCGCCTGGCCTGCCGCCCGCGCCGCCGCCTGGCCTGCCGCCCGCGCCGCCGCCTGGCCTGCCGCCCCGCGCCGCCGCCTGGCCTGCCGCCCGCGCCGCCGCCTGGCCTGCCGCCCGCGCCGCCGCCTGGCCCGCCGCCCGCGCCGCCGCCTGGCCTGCCGCCCGCGCCGCCGCCTGGCCTGCCGCCCGCGCCGCCGCCTGGCCTGCCGCCCGCGCCGCCGCCTGAGCCGCCGCCCGCGCCGCCGCCTGGCCTGCCGCCCGCGCCGCCGCCTGGCCTGCCGCCCGCGCCGCCGCCTGAGCCGCCGCCCGGCCCGCCGCCCGCACCGCCACCCCCTGATACCTCACTGCGAACCGTCGTGAAGGCCAAGACCCTGGGGGTAACAGTCGCCAACACCGCCGCCCTGTGCAAGCCGGCCATCGCCCTGGATGGAGTCTACTCGGCTCTAACCAAGCTGGTGTCCCTGAATCTTTCAGCCTTTGGGAGAGCGTCGACGGCCTCTGGCTACGCAATCTCCAAGGTCCTGTACCACCTGGAATTCGCTTTCCCCCCCCCGCCCGAGCTGCAGCGACTCTGCAGCACGGTCGCAGCCATGGTGGACCGCAGCATGACGCCGGCGGCACACGCCAGTAACCCACACGCTCGCCTACCGGGGATAGGCTACAAGGCGATGTGCGTCCCCCCGGAGGACGGAGGGCTCGGCCTCCTCCCGGTGGTAGAACACGTACGGGCCCGACAAGCGGTGCTGGCGACACGCTGCGTGCTGGGCAGCTGCCCGAACCTCCTCCGCTTCAGGCCAGTGTGGCCGACGGTCGCAATGGAGCTCCTCCGACGAACGCACCCGGCCGTACACCCCCTCTGCCTCTTCACAGCCCAGCGGGCAGGCCCCAACGCCGCCACCAAGGTGCTGGGGACCACGGCAAACAGCCCCTGCCCGACGCTGAACATGATAACGGGGGCACTCCTCCATCTCCCCCGGGTTGAGTTGATCAAGAGCCCCGCGGTGGGGCCGTGGGTACACAGCGCGCCAGTATGGGGAAATCCGGCCCTCAGACCCGCAGCAGCGGGCCGTGGGGGGCTGGAAAGCATGTATGCGGACCTGATGGGTATCAATGAATTGAGGACTGTTGGCCAACTAGTAAGAGCCTATAGGGCAGGGGCGGGAGCAAGGGCGGGGCTCAGTGGAGCCCAGGGGGGCAGGCTGCCACCGATGGCTAGGAGCGAGTGCTCAAGGAAGGTGAAAGAGAACATCGTAGTTGGTCTGTGGGGACGAGGGGGGTATGAGTCTCTACCCGCAGCGCTACGCAATGGCCCTGCGCTCCTAGGGAGGATCGATAGCTTGATGGGCCATATTCCCGTACCGTGGGTGCAAGCAGCAACGGAGGTGGAAGAGAACCCGGACTTGGCCTGCCCAGAGGAGGAGGCATGGAAAGAACTCTTGGGATGCATAGGTTGGCGGATCGGACAGACGCTTGTGTCAGCGGCTAGGCTGTCGGTGAGCTTGGCCACGGCCCTGCAGATGGAGCCCGCTTTTGAGTATGTGAAAGGCAAGCATTTGAATTTTGTGGCAGAGGCGCTGAGTGGTGGGGTAGGGGACGAGTCAGACCTGTTGGACCTACAAGCCACCTTGCGCAGGCTGTGGGCCCTGCGCTGGGAGAACGTGTGGAAGGAAGCTTTCTGGCGCTTGGCGCTCAACGGCTTTACTGGCTTTTCGGCACATGAAGGAACGGCCACGTGCCCATGTGAGATTGCGATGCACGGAGGGGACAGATTGCACCACTTTTGGAAATGCTACTTGGCTGAGGGCCTGGTTGATGAGATGTGCGCGTGTCTAGGGGGCGAGCAGGGCATGCCATGGACCTGGCCACTTCGCCGGTTCAATCTTTGGCTGGCTCGACCAACGGAGGGAGTTGACCAGAGAGTGTGGGATGTGGTGTGTCTTGCAGCCACGACAGCCATGGAGAAGGGACGCCGATATCTATACGCGACAAGGGAGAATGGGAATCGCCTCGGGGTGCTGAACCGTGGACGTGTGTTGGTGTCAGCTGAGTTTTGGGGAGCGCTTCACTCTTTTGCTGCGCTCAGGCCACCAAGTGGCTGGGAGACAATACCGGCGGACCACCCTTTCCTGCGAGTCTCAGGTGGCAGATTGACTGTGCAGGAGCCCCCAGGCGTCCTGGCCTTGATTGACGATGATTAAAGGCACAGCGGAATTAGTGGAATAGTACTGAGGGGGGCTCTACGGGCCCGACCCTAGCAACGTGGTGTGACGACCGAAAGTCAGTCACGTTGCGTGGGTGTCGGTGTGCAGGTGGCACACCCAGTAGGTGGCGCTCTCGCTCAACCCCTCCCCTTCTGGAGGCGGTTCCTGCTGTAACCATCGCATCCTGAGGGGCCCAGACATGCAGTGCGGCCTCGCAGGGGGCCAGGTGCGTCAGGGCTAAAAGGCTAACTGGTGGGAACTGGAGCCATGAGGGCACCAAGCGGGCTGCTCTCGGCCAGCGTGCAGCCGGCGTGTAGCAAGTCCGTGGTCCCAGACTCCCAGTACCCGTCCCTGCCCATGCACGCCTAGCAGAGCCGTCCACATCGCCACGATGCCCATCAGGCCACGCCACGACTCCGCGGCACTACGCCCGACTCCCCTCCCTCCTCTCCTTCCTGTTCCTTTGTCTCTGAGCTGCTGTGTGGCTCCGTCCGACCACGTGCCCCCTACCTGCCTGAACCTGTCGCCTCCTGCCTTCGCACACAGGCAGAGGGCTAGGCGTCCAAACGGCTGTAGTGTACGGTATCGGGTAGGAACGGGTGCCTCAAGTAAGACTAGGATGCCAGAGCGAGTTTGACTGGGCAAGCAACCAGCTAGCATGGCAGAATGCAGCATGGCCAGGAAGGTGTGGACCCGCAACGCCTGCTGTCTTGGCCGCCTGGCTGGGCTATCTTTGCTTCAGCTACCGGACGCTGGGACACGGGGGAGAAGACAAGCAGGACTGTGAAGCCTGTACATAGTGAGGCGAGGTTTGCCGCACCGCATTGCGGCCCCTAGCAATCCCACTCGCCCTCTGTCGGTCCAACTCTCTCCATCCACATGCGCACCAGAAACCACTCACACGCCGCAAAACTCAAGGAACGATGAGCCCCTCTGAAGAATACACGGCTAGGTACCTCCGGGAAGCCGCCACGCGCAGCAAGCCCCCATGCGGCACCCGCGCCCTTACCCCAGCCGCAGGCCCCCCAGCTCGTTCTCCTCCAACGGCCCCGCACCGAGGGACCCCCAACTGCAACCCTTCCCGGCCCAGCGCGCAAAACTCGCGAGCAACCGACCGTGTAAAGCTACAGCTGGGGCCTCAACCCTCGGGCCGCCGACGCAACAGACCCGAACCATTACGCCCTAGCCCGCGCGCCCCGCCCGAGCGGCCCAACCCCACCATGCTCCATCCCCCACAAGAGCACATCCGAAACGTGCCCGGCTCAACTCCAGCCTTAACCGAAGCCGAGGCTCATGTCGAAGGCAAGGCCAGCCATTTACAGACGAGCCAGGTCATTCTGCCAGACGGTGGTGGTCCAGGGGTCAGCCAGGTGGGCGCCCAGGTTGCGCAGGGGCCTGGAGGTGGGAAAGGATGGCAGGGGGAAGAGCGAATCAGTGGGTCGGTACGGGGGCCTAGGGGCAGGCGGGGAGAGGATGCGAGCCGCAGACCTAGTGCCTAGTGCCAGCACCCAACGGTGGACCCGCAACCAGTGAACCCGCTCTCACGTCGTGCCAGTCGTGTAGTGCTGGGCGACGATGCCGGCGAACGCGAGCATGGCCAGGCGGCCGTTCTTGATCTCCTTGACCTTCAGGGTCTTGAGGTCACCCTTGGAGAAGCCTGCAGAATGAAAGAAGGGATACATCAGCCCCAGCTTGGACAGACATTTGACCTGCGCGTGCGCTCCTCGGCACCTCCTCTGCGCGTAGAATCTAATCTCCCACACAATCGGCTTGCAGGCCCGGAAGGCATCATGCTCACCAAGGGGGTCGAAGATGCCGCCGGGGTAGCCGGGGGTGTTGCCGGCGGGCAGCTTGTTGTTGGGGAAGATGGGGTCCTGGTTGCACGAGCCGGGGTTCACGAAGTCCATGTAGCTGCACCACACAGGACAAGTGAAGGGAGGAGGGCACGCTGAGTCACGCACAAACGCCGGCAAATCCTGCAGCCCGCACCCGTCCTGAATCAAGCGAGGGCAAAGAAGCCCAACCCACATCGTCCGGCTTGGTTGAGTACCCGACCCACATGGCTCCCCGACCCAGAGCAGAACCGCATCGCTCTTCCCCCTCACCGGCGCATCTCGACCCAGAAGAAGAGGGCCATCATGACGGCGAACAGGGGCTTGGCGGGGGCGAAGTACTCGTACGCGCCGGCCTCGTACCAGGGGATGGCGGCAGCGGGGCCACCGCCGCCCACGGAGGCCAGCAGCTCCGGGGTCAGGATGCCGACCACGGCGAGCATGGCGAAGCGGCCGTTGACCAGCTCACCCTGCACGTACCTACACGTCAGAAGAAGATAACGGGGGATCAGCGGAAGAGCGGGGAGGAGCTGGGAAGCAGCGAATAATATGTGCCCTTCGTTCCCGCCATCCGCTGCTGCTTGCTGCTGTACCCTGGATCTGCAGTACCCCGGCGGGCCAGCTCCGCCGCTCACCACTTGAGCTTGGCGGGGTCCTGGCCCAGGTAGAGGGGGTCAAAGCCGAAGTCGCCGGGCAGGGAGCCGTCCAGGTAGCCGGGCAGGCCGGTGTTGCCGGGGAACCAGCTGGTCAGCTTGGGGTCGCGGGTGGCGGTGCCCTGCGTTGGAAGGGGAGAAGGTTAGATGCTGGGGAGAGGAGATCAAGGGCGACACACTGCAAGGCCAAGCAAACCCCACCGAACGCCCAACGCCGCGCGGGACTTCGCGCGGGACCGACCGGCGTAGGCTCAGCTAGCCTAGCCTAGCGACAATTGCGCAGCTACCTGGGACTTCTTCCAGGCACCGATCCAAGCGCGAGCCTCGGCAACATTGTCGGGCACGGCGGACGCCTACGAGGGAGCGCAACTAGGCGTAAATGGCCTGACTAGCCTGCCGAGCGGCGCTGGTCGCCCTCACAAAGCGAGCTGCACGCGTGGTGCTAAGCGGTTCTACCAGCGGGGCTGGCAAAGCTGGCTGCTCCAGCAAACCGCGAGCGAACGCGGCATCACGGCGTTCATCTTGCTTGCGCAGACCTCGCTGCCCCGCCTGATCGCTGGGTGCAAGCGCCGCAGTGCACGTAGCACAGCAGCGTTTGCGAGCCGCTGAGAGCCCAGAGCGCGCCCCGCTGAGTGGGAGCCTTCCCCGGCTTGCAGCTTGCATCGGTCGCGCAGGCCAACCCAGCGCCTGCAGGCTCCCCGCCGCTAGCGCCTGCTGTGCTCCTAGGCTCCCTGCGCTCAGCCTTGATGCTTGCCTTCACGACAACGCTCGTGCGGCGCGAGGCGGGCTTAGCCACGCCGAACTTGACCGACGAACGAGCAAGGAGGGACGCCATTGTGACCGGTATGCTGTGGTAGGTCGAGTGGGACCAACAGCAGCTCCGGCAGCACTCGGCAGCTTACCCAGCAGCGCTGGTACGGCGGGTGCGCAAATCTTGCACTTGCAGATCTCTCATTGCAGGTTGCTCTGCGCTCCCAGGACGCCACTCGGCGCCCATTCTATTTTGCGCACTTGTACTCGGGGTAAAACTAATGCGACTGTGTGTTGGGGCGGGGGCGCCAGGGCGTGTGCGTCCGCAAGGTCGCATCAGTCGCCGTCTCGGCGACTGGCAGGCGCGTTCTGGGCAATGGCTGAAAGTGTGCTGCGTGATGCCTGCATCTAGCGCAGCGTGGACGCGGCTTCGCAGCACCACCCGAGCGTCCCAAGGGCCGTCGCTTTGGCACGCTCCGGCACGCTCCGGCACGCTTCGGCTCCCGCGCAGATGACAGCGCGGGGGCCGGTCTCACGTCAGCTCGCGCTGGATGGGGAAGGGTACGCGCCTCTGCGCAACGCTCCACGAGTGAAGCACTTGGCAATCACGCAGTCGGGGAACGGACAGCTCAGGAGGCCTGCTCGAGAACGCCACAGGCGCCCACAGCACACGGGCGGCTGTCAGGGCCGTGCAAGGCCGCCGTCTGGCCGCCCTGGAGCCTGGTCCCCATCCAGCACCCTGTTACCGGGCCCCACTATCCACGTCCACGTTCCTACCTAGGGCGGCCTCCGGATGGCCTTGTGCCGTACGCCCGAAGCAGGGTCCCATCAGGGTCCCGCCTGGGTCCCGTACACCGCAGCACCCGGCATACGCCCAGCATCCCGCCCCTGACCTCACCTTCGCACAGGCCTAGCCCGCGGCTCGATCACTTAACCTTATGTGCTCGACAACGGTGGGGTTATGGAGTCATGATGGGTTGCAGGGGGTCCGGGGCTCAAAGCAACGCGCAATGCAGCGGAGTGCACGATGGGGTGTTGGGGCCGCCATGCTCATCCGATTACCCATCCCGGTGCGGTCACGTGACTCACCCCCCCTTCATGCCCTGGGCTTATGCGAAGTGCGGCGATGGCACGCCCGGCTCCAGGGTGCCCTGGGTTGCCAGCGCGTAACGTGGAATGGCCCGCCCCGCAATGCAATGCACGTGCAAGGTGGGGGTACCGGGGGGTAGAAGAACATCAACGAAGCGAAGCGGGTACCGGGGGTATGGTACCTGGCCGGAATCCGCCTAATCAGACAGCACCAGGGGCGAGGAGGTGTCGTCCTTGCGGGGATCAAGAGTTGAGAGCCCGGTGAGTGAAGAGAGCCGGATGTGGCGTTGCGTAGCAGGCAAGTGCAGTTCACAGACCACAGCGTGGGCCTCCTGCTTCTGTCCCTGCCCGCTCCTGCTTCTGTCCCCATGGCGGGACTGGGCGTGCCGTACTTCAGACAGTATTGCCCGACCATACCTCAAGGATCCGGACGTCCCCTATCGGAGTCGCCCTAACGCTCCGTCGATCTACGGTGACACATGCCTGCATGCAAGGAGGGCAACTAGCGCAAAAGCACACGCGCTGGCGTCCGGGCCCCAGCACAGCCCCAGCTATAGCCTGCACGCGATGCAACTACCGGATGTTCCACGAGGGCCGGGGCAATGCGAGATCTGCAAGTGAGAGTTGCGCACCCGCCGTACCAGCGCTGGTGGGTAAGCTGCCGAGTGCTGCCGGAGCTGTTGGTCCCACTCGACCTACCACAGCATACGGGTCACCGGTCTGTACGGCTCCATGCGCCTACGAGGACGGAGGCCCGTACTGTACATCTGTGCTGCTCCATGTGCCTGCCGTTAGTGCCGTACCCGCGCAGTCCACCATTGCCCCCGTCCAGTTCCTCCTGTGTTCAATGCCACACCACCCATCTGCGGCCCCATCCCAGCTGGATGCAAACTTCCCCACGACTCATGCCTCGCCACCTGCCCTGGCAACACCGAGGGACGATCGGCCCCCGAGGCGGCCCCCAGGTCCCCTTGCGTGACCTGAAAGGGTGGGGTGAGGGATGGGGGCGCGGTTCAGGGTTTGGGGCGGGGTCGAGGCTGGGCCTGGGGCTAGGACTGGGCGCCAGGCGGGGACCAAGGGGGCAGAGACGAAAGCGCTGTGTGGGTATGCTTGAACACTGTTTGCTCTCTCAGCCCCACTGCCCAGCAGAAACCGCCCTTGCGCATCTCACATAACTGGACTTTCGCCGGACACCAGCGGGCCCCAGCCGCGGGCCCAGGTGCCCCCCCTCCCACATCTTCATCCCCGCTCACCACAGCCGCACGCGCCAGGTCTCCGCTGTCCGCCAGGCACCGCATGTCTGCGGTGGAGGCGGAGCCCAGCCCCGCGCCGCCCTCGCCGCCGGCCGGCCCCGGCCCCAGCGGGCCCATGCGGCGGCGCAGGGGTCAATGCAACGTGCAACTAACCGGGTCTGGCCCACCAGCCGGATGCGACAGGGTATATAAGCAACGAGCAAAGTTGTCCCGCCCAGGAGGACCCCAGCGGCGCAGGGGTGCCATGGCGGGGTCCCTGCTCGGGGAGGGAAAGAAATGGGTGGGGGGTGAGGTGAGGTCAATGGGCTAGGAGCTGCGGTGTTGGCGCTTCGTCCTTGCCTTGTCCCCGCCCTGCCTCCCTCCCTCCCTCCCTCCCTCCCACGCCTTGCCCCACCACCTAATGCAGCAGCTCTGCCTTGAAGCGGCGGCTGGCCTCGTGCTCCCGCTCGCAGCCCCGGTGGGGTTGAGGTAGGGTTGCAGGGAGGGCGGGGAGGGCCGGGTGGGGCGGGGAAGGCAAGAGCGCAGCGTGGTAAGCCCAGGCTGCCTCAGGATTTTGGCGTGGGCCTAGAGGGACGGAGGTAAAGTTGTAGGGAAGGCGGGGTACACCGGGCCCTGCCAGTCGGGGAGGGCGACGCACCCCCGGCGCGCTCTACCGGTTGTTGTTGGACGCAGGGGCATTGAAGGGGGCTGCGGATCGGTAGGGGCGGCCCCCTCCCCCGCCAGCGCCGGAACCCCCGCGGTTCCGGGGCACGTGAGCACGTAGCCAGACCGCCAGGCCTGCGGAGGGGGCCGATGGCAGCGTGGCAGGGCCGCAGGGGCGTGGGGGGCATGGCCGGGAATGCCTCCGTCTGGACGGCCTGAGCGCGAGCGGTCTGAATAGACGCGGGCGGCCTGCGCGCAGAGCACACTTCATCGCTAAGCGTCTTTCAGCAGAGAGAGGGCATGCGCGCGGCCGTGTGGCTGTGTAAGACCGTGCGTGAGACTGCCGCATGGCATGCCCGGCATGGGGCAGTGCGGGTGGCAGGAGCCGTGACGAGTGGGGGGCCTCCGTGGGGGCAGTTGCTATCATGGTGGGCCTGGCATGCATGGCCAAGGATGTCTCGGCGCCCAGGTTCGGCAAGGGGGCTCCAGTAGGTAAGGCGGGGCGCGACAGGGGGCCACCAGCAGCAATCGCGTTGCAGCGGCTCTCAAGGGCAGCCATCCGGCGCCAAAGCCCGACACGACCACGCATCAGGGCCGTCGGCTCTGCTTGCCTCAGGTGTACGCCCTCGACGTTCCTACCCACACGGTCTCCCACCACCTGCTCCGGCTCAGCCCGAAGCCACACGCCCGAAGCCACACGCCCGAAGCCCCTGCCCTGTTATCTCATTCGTTAGCGTTCAATCTGCCTACCTATACCCCGTCAAAGCTCGGCCTCGGGCTCGGCCCCTGTCGACCCAAACCCCACCAGCTGCGACATACCCCAGCACCTGAGGACCCACGCCACCGCAACAGAGCCAGCCTCTCCACACTGCCGTCGGCTCAAGGCGCCGCTCGCCACCTGCCACCGGCGACCTCCGTTCAAACACATGAAAGTCACACGACAGGATCCAGGCTAGGCGCGGATCCAGGCTAGACGCGGAAAACTCTGTCCCACCTACTGTGGGCGGTGCAGCCTCACGCCATCCCGCGCCTCCATGTACGCAAGCCGTCTGTCACTCACTGCCCCAGCTTCTTCACTAAACCCCGGTCTCGAGCCACCCAAAGCAGCTCGCCTGCAGTGGGCTCGCCCCCGCATTCTTGCCGGGCTGTCGCCCTCGCCACCGCCGCACAGCACGCGCCGCCAGAGGCCTGCTCGGCCCCAGGGTCCGCGCCAAGCCGCCGCCTCCCTCCACTCCTTCCTGTCACCGCCGTAGCGGCGGCTTGTGAACCGTGCAGCTTAGAAGCAGCAGCAGCGGGCGACTCAACCCGAGCCGACAGGAGCTCTACTCCCCGGCCTCCGCCAGAGCGCCATCTGCTTCGGTCCAGCTTCCTCACGCTCCAGGGCCGCTTCGCTTCGCCGCTCGCCGGCCCGACCAGCGCAGGTCCACGTGTCTCCACCACCCCCAGCTCTTCCACCCCCAGCCTCCAGCCGCCAGCTCCAGATCCCCGCGAGACCGGGGCTGTGGCACGCCCGCGCCGGCGCGAAAGACCGGCGCTAGCGCCCCTCCCTCCCCGGCTCCGGCTCCCGTCGGTTGGGCGCTCAGAGGCTGAACTTGGTCTTAATGGCGTCCATGACGGCGCCCAGGTCCTCGCGAACCTGCAAACGAACGTTACCGGAGGTGAATAATGCGGTGCAATTTGGTGATTTTGTCGGAGGTGATTATGATGATGGAACATGGAGTCACAGGAGAACTGCAATCCGGTTGCGTCAGTAAGTGATTGCAGCATCGCAATCGCCCTGCAGCCTGCACCTGTACCTGAGTCTAGCCCCCTCAGCCCCGCCCCACCCCGTTCTCCCCCCCCCCGCTGCGCACCTGCACGGGCGGGTTGGCGAAGGAGCACGACATGTTGGGCACCTGCTTGGAGTGGTAGGCCACCTTGGACTGCGTGAACTTGAGGCCGTGCGCCGTGGAGACCACAACGGTGCGGTCCTTGGGGCCAATCACCTGCGGGGGCACACGGGAGAGAGAGCGAGAGGGGGCAGAAAAGCTCAGTGGGATTCGACGTGCCTGTGACCCAGTCAGTCCAGGGAGAGCAGGGCGGCACCCCGAACTGCCGCCACCCCGAAAACTCCTTCCCAGCAGCCCCGCCCCGTCGTCCCGACCCCCGCGCCTCCCCCCCCACAAACACGCCCCCCCCGCTCACGTTCCGTTCCCGCAGCTTGGTGAGCGCCGCCAGCGCCACCCCCGTGTGCGGGCAGTTGAACATGCCGGTGCGGTCTGCCCGCGCGGCGGCGTCCATGAGCTCCTCCTCGCTCGCCTCCTCCACGATGCCGTTGCAGTCCTGGACAGGGGGGGAGGGGAGGGAGGGGAGGGAGGGGGTCAGATACAGGGGTGTTACGGCGGAGGGCCCGTGAAGGCAGCGCACCGGGCTCTAAATGAAAAGAGCCCCCCATGCCGCCCGGACCTGCGCTTCCCCCCTCCCACCTCCAGCCCAAGCCCCCCAGCCGCAAACCCCAAACTGCAACACCCCTAACTCCCTACCGCCTCTCCACCCCCAAGCCGAAACCCTGCCCCACGAGACAGCACAAGGGGTGCGTCGCGACCCACTCTCCATCCCACCCCCCAGCCCCACCTTGAGCGCCATGATGGCGCGGTCGATCGACACTGGGTCGCCGATCTGGATGGCCGAGGCGAAGGTGGTCTTGGCCTTCATGGGCGCGTAGCCCTCCTTGATGCCCTCCAGGCCCTGGGCCTTGTGGAAGGCGGCGTACAGGGGGTTGGCGTTCTGGGCCTGCGGGTCGGGGCGCGGTGGAGGGGCATGGGTGGGGGGGTTAGGGGCGCGGGCGGTTGGCGGTTGCGAGAGCGCCGGAGCCATATATCGTACATACGGCCGCGGTCGAGGAGCTGGGAGCGTCCAGGGAACCCAACCATGACGTATTCGGTACGCTACCACACACGCCGCCAGGCACACCAACGCTCGGGCCGGGCCCCACCGCCCTCCCCCGCTCCGCTGCGCTCCGCCCCGCACCTGCGCGCACACGAGGCGGGGCATCTTGTCCACCAGGCCCAGCTCCTTGCACATCTTGAAGCCCTTGTAGAAGGCGTACACGTTGCCCAGGTTGCCGCCGGGGATGATGACCCAGTCGGGCACCTGCGGGCGGGGAGGGGCGGAGGGAGTCGTTGGGAAGGGACAGACAAGGGGCGGGGCAGCGCAGGCAGCCTTCGGTCCGGCGTGGAGACGTGTCGGGCCGGGCTCAGACTGGAGGGGCATGCTGCCGCCCTGGCCATCCCTTCCCCCCTCCTCCGGGCATCGTTGCAATCCCCACCCTGCGGCTTCCGCCCATGCCCCCGTCCTCCCGCCAGGACCCCGCCAGTCCGCCTCCGCACCTGCCAGTCGAACTGCTGCAGGATCTCAATGGCCGCCGTCTTCTGTCCCTCCAGGCGCAGGGAGTTCATCGAGTTGGCCAGGTAAATGGGCGTCTCGGCAGTCACCTGGGAGGGGGGTGGAGGTGAGGCGGGTGAGAGGGCATGCTTCCTCCGGTCCGCAACCGTTTCCTCGTCTGCCCTTTCCTGCGTTCCCCTTTCGTTCGCCCTCTCCTTCTCTGCCCGCCCCTTGCCGCTCAAGCCTTTGCAAGCCATCCCATACTTCCAACCCGCTCCACACAAACACCCCCGCGCACCTGCCTCATCCGGCGCGCGCACCCTTGTGCCCCCTTTCCCCGTCAACCCCCCGCGCGCCGCCCCCCCTCCCCCCTACTGTAGGCCCCGCGCACCTGCTTGATCAGGCGCATGCAGCCGTCGAAGTCCGTGTCGATCGACAGCACCAGCGCGCCGTTGGCGATGGGCTGCACCAGCTGCGCCAGGGAGATCTTGTCGGCGGGCAGGAACACGATCGAGGGGATGTCGGCGGCGGCGCAGTAGGCCGACAGCGCGGCCGAGGTGTCGCCCGTGGAGGCGCAGCCCACGGCCGTGATGGACCCGGGCTTGAGCTTGCGGATGCGGTTCACCTGGGGGAGTAAAGGGGTGTGGGGGAGAGGGCTGTGTGGATGGGGGTTGTGTGGAAGAGGGTGTTGGAGAAGGGGTGGTGGTGGAAGAGGGGCAGTTTTGGTGGGGGGTGTTGGCGGAAGAGGGGCAACGCCCGCAGCCCTCGAGCCGGACTGCTGCGAACCTCCGTGCTGCTCCCTCGCCCGAAAGCCAACCGCGTCCAGGGCCCAGCCTCCCGGCCCCGAACCAGCTCGCTTCCCGCTCCCGCGCACGGTTGCTCCTCCCCGGCCAACGCCCGCATGCCCCCGTTGCACTGGTGCTTTTGCCCCTCCGTGAATGGGTGTCTCAATCCAAAACCCCAAACCCCCCTCCATGCACGCCTGCCAGCTCCAGCACGCGTCCCCGCCACACGCCTCTTCGCTCGCACCCCTCTTCCTCCCCCTTCCCTGCTGTCCCCGCCCCCTCGGCCTTTGCCTGGACCTGCGATCAGCCCCCCTTGGCCTTCCGCCTCCACGCCTTCGCACCTGTACAACCCCACGCCCGCAGACCTGTCCCCGCCCTCCCCCCTGCAATTCCCCATACCCCGCCCCGGCCTCTCATCCCGCTCCTCGGCCCTCGCCCCAGGTCTTCCTTCGCCGCCCTTCCCCCTTAAGGCCGCCCCCCCGCATCCCCCGCACCTGCGACACCAGCACCGTCGTGCTCCCCCCTCCCCCTCACCCGCGACACCCCCCGCCCTTAGCCCCACCACACACACCGGCCGGCTAACCACCGCGCCTACGCTCCCCCGGCTCACGCGAGCAGTCCTTTGCAAACCCCCGCACTTGCGACACCAGCACCGTTTTGCGTCCCCCGTCCATTTTCAATCTTGCAATAACCCCCGTGTCCTCCTTCCCCTTTCCGGCCCTTCATCCCCCACCACCACCACACACGCCCCCGCACCTGCGACACCAGCACCGTCATGCCCAGGTCCTTGAAGGACCCCGTGTGGCTGTTGCCGCACTGCTTCACCCACAGGTCGGACATGCCCAGAGCCTCGCGGCCAAAGCGCTCCGCCCAGAACAGGTTGGAGTTGCCCTCAAACATGGACACAATGTCGTCGTCGGAGATGCCCTGGACGAGAGGATGGTGAGGGGGTTCAGGGGAAGGGAGGGGGGTGGAGGGGATGTGGGTTTGCGGGTGGGGTGGGGTGGGAGGCGGGAAGGGGCGGGAGGCGGTCGCCGGGGGGCGGTGCGCGGCGGTGTGGGGCGACGAGCAGAGCAGCAGGGAGGGCAGCCTGACGTGTGTCCGTGCGGGGACCCCAGCTCCCGGTAATCACGGCTGCCTGCTTGAGCCCACTGGGGACAACGGGACGGCCGTCGGGATACGCCCGAGCGGGCGGGCCCGACGACCAGCCCGGCCGCCGACAGCCCGGCCGAACGTCCCCCTTACCCTTGCCCCCGAGCCCGTTCACCCAAGGCAGGCCCCCTCCGCGTGTCCACACCCGGCAACCCGCGCTCCCCAGGCGCTCCGCAAACGCTGCTGCAGGCGCTCACCGGCAGCACCCACTCCTTCTTGCTCCACACGCCCGAGCCGAACGGCCACGACGTGGTGCCCACGCGCGCGTCAAACAGAGCGCGCCAGTAATCGGGGCCGTAAGCGGACAGCGCCTTAATATCATGCTGCACGTCCAGGAGGCCGCCGTCCTTCGATCGGTAGACCACCTCGTCGAGCGAGTAAGTCTCCCCGGACGCGGTGTGGGACTGGACGTCCTTAAAAGGCACGAACTTGGCGTTGAAGGTGTGCGCCTTATCCAGGGGCACTGCGGGGGCAAGCACCGCGACGTTGTGGGCGCATGGCCAGCCGCAACCCCGCCCCGAACGCCCCACCGCGGCCCAAATGCAGATCGAGGGCGAAGCGGGGACATAATTGCACCCAAAGCGCTGTGCGGATCAGGCCAGCGGCCTGTCGCGCCGTCTGCTGTGTCGGCTGCTGCGAGCCCGTGAGCTCACCGCGCAGCGCAGCCGAGCTCCGGATGTCCGCTGTTGCCTTCGCGCACACGCGCATCATGCCACGGCTGCGCATGGCCTGGCGAGCGCTGCTCTGCAGCGAGGTTTGCGAGAGCGTCTTCATTTTCGGCCGGGATAAGTGTAACACGGCCAACGCCTAATGCCTTTTTGCGCCCGTCGCCTATGCGCGTGTAGGAAGCAGCGTCTGGTCGGGTCACAGTGCTCGGGCCGGATCCCAGCGCAGATGTCGGCCATGGCCTGGCCCTGCATGCCCGGCCTGCCCCGACGCGCTGCATTAGCGGCCCACTCTGACTTGCGGAGCTTCGCCAGCACGAAGGCAAGCGATATTTCGCAAGAAAGTGTCGAGCGGGGGGGCACACGTCGGCACTCGGGCACGCTTGCCCGCGATACCCTGCCCCTCAGTTCGGCCCCGTCCCCCCGCATTGCGCGTTCCTCCTGCCCCTCAAGGGCCCGCGGCCCGCGCTCGCTGCGAGGTCGCACCTTCCCTCCCTCCCTCCCTTACCAGTCTCTTCGGGTTCAGACCAGAGGTCGCAGACCTGAATGTCTCCAGCAGCCGCTGAAGACACTTCACCTTCCGAACGATTCCGCGCCTTTGCCGTCGTGCCGTCGCTGCCCCGCGCCGAATTGTTCCCTTCCGCGCTTACAACGTGCTTCTTGCGCCTATCAGCAGGGGGAGGAGAGAGTTTCAGCGATTCCAGCAAAGTGCAATCGCATCGGCAGGGGGACAAGAGAGTCGGAGTGCGTCGGAAGTCGTCTTACACAGGGACCTCCGACCGCTGTGACCACAAGAACTCCAAAACTTTCTTGCGCTGTTGTGCAATTTTTGCGACCTGGCATGCGAGCAGCATGCAGCGTTAGTAATGGCCCATGGCCCCCAGCTGGCCCCACCGGTGCAACCTTGCCTCAACCATTGCTTTGCCGCAGTCACCAGCAACACAGCAACTCCTTTCACCGCTCCGCCCACCCCCGCACTCACTACGCGTTCACTGATCTTCTCGGCCCGGCAACCAAACCCAATGCTCCCAACACAATAAGCTACAGTGGCAAGTAGCGAAGCGTAGGGCGATGCTGCCATGCTACAAAACGGCCACACTCGCCCGCCCCGCACCCCACCAACACGCCATCGCCTGTAAAACGCAAATGGCCAGTCACCCGCCCTACACCGTCACCGCTTCTTCCGAGCACGACGACCTTCCTTTGCTGCATGCCGTGTTGTACACGTGCCGTACACGTAACCGTACACACATGCCGTACAGCTACATGTACTGCCGTACGGGCAGTACATTTACGAGTACTGCTTCATGAAGTCCTTGTGGAACTTGTCGAAGGCCTCCACGAAGTGCGTCATCACCTCCTCGCGCGGCAGGATGGTGGTGCGCAGGTGGAACGTGTCCTCCTCCTGCGGGGGGGGAGGGGGGAGCGGGGGGAAGGGGGGCAGCAAGGCGGAGGAGGACGGTCAGGCACACGTGTTAGAGCACAGTGTAAGGAGGGGGATTTACACACATGCCAACGGCGCGCGTGGCTACCGTACAAAGCTTCTGAGCCCCTGCCCCACAGCATCACAGCACCAGCAGCATCGAGCCCCCGGCCGCACCTGGCCGAAGCCCGATCCGGGCACGGTGGAGATGCCGGTGGCCTCGAGCAGCTTGAGGCAGTAGAAGACGTCCCCGGCCTTGCCCGCGGCCTTGGCGGCCTCCAGGGCCTTGGGGGGGAGGCGGATCTGGGGGATGGGGGGGTGGGGAGGGGGGACGTGAGACGTAAGCGCAGGGAGGAGAGAGCAGGCAGTGGGCGGGCAGGCGCAGCAGAGGGCGACAAGGCTTCGATGTGGGTCTAGCCCAGTCCGAGCAAGCCCTCTTCCGCCCTCCTCCCACCCAACTCCTACCCCTCCCCCGCTCCTCCCCGCCCCGCCCCGCTCCCCGCCCCCCGCTCCCCGCTCCGCGCGCTCCCGCCTCCCGGACAAACCCACCTGCGGGAAGGCGTACATGGCTCCCTCCGTGAAGTTGCAGGTGACGCCCTGCAGCGCGTTGAAGCCGTCCGTCACCATGTGCGCGCGCCGCCGCAGCGAGGCCAGCTCCGCGGCCTTCTCCGCCACAAACTGCTCGTACGAGGGGTCGCCTGCGGAGGGCGTACGGGAGGGCGCACAGAACGGGTCAGGGGGCTGGGGACGGGTCGTAAGAGGGGTCGCCTCTTCGTACGAGGAGTAGGGGGTGGGGCGCACAGGAGGAGCGGAACAGAAGGGTCAGAGGGGGCTGAGAGCTGGACCTCGTGCGCTCGGGCGTGAGTCCCGGCGGCCCGCCTTCTCGCTCCACTGCCGGCTCCGTTCCCGGCTGGTGGCTCCCCTACAGCCGCAGAGCAGGCCCAGGCCCGGGCCCATGCAATCCAGACCCAGCCCTCGTGCATTCGCACCGCGCTTCACCAACCCATCCTCGACGCACGCACCCTTCTTGGGGGGGTTGACGAGGCACGAGAGCGCGATCTGGCCCATGGTGTTGGGCGAGAGGTTGATGGAGGCGCACTTGTAGACCTCCTCGATGGCGCCCGGGTGGATGTTGGTCATCTCCACGTAGCCGCCGCGCAGGCCGCACTCGCCGGCCGTGCCCTGGCAGGGGGGATGGGGGTAGGGGGAGAGGCGGGGGAGGAGAGACGGAAAGGCGGTGAGGAGACGTGTGGGGGACTGCGACCGTTGGGCAGAGCAGCTATGCGTGCGTTAAGCGGGCCGGCCCCCGTGTCCTCTGCCGTGCGCTGCCTGGCCTCTTCGCCCATTCTGGCACCGGAGTAAGGTGGCGTGCGTGCCGTGCGCTGCCTGCCCTCAGCGCCCCTTCCGTAGCCCATCCACCCCGCTGCCCTCACGCTCCTCCCAACCGCCCCTGCCGACTCCATTCCCAGCCAAGCGGCCCTCCTCACGCGGACACTGTGCATAGCGCTCCGGACGCATGGCGACCGAGGGGAAGGCCCCACCCGCCTCAAGTGCGGCGACCCCCATCTAGCAACCCCCACCTACCCAGACGCCCTGGGTGTCCCCCGCGCACCTCGCGCTCTCCCAGATCCCCCACGAGCTACTGTCAAAGACACACT
The DNA here is from genome assembly GCA_016858145.1 of Edaphochlamys debaryana. Classification (NCBI taxonomy): domain Eukaryota; kingdom Viridiplantae; phylum Chlorophyta; class Chlorophyceae; order Chlamydomonadales; genus Edaphochlamys; species Edaphochlamys debaryana. The sequence continues at coordinate 859,470 of JAEHOE010000033.1, read as the reverse complement.
CGAGCCCATACAGGGCCTGCACGCAAGGCTCCAGTATGTAGAGCCCTGCGCGCAGGCCCTGAATGGGCTGGAGTGTGCCTTCAACGGTAGCCCGTGTGGGCTTGGCCGGGTGCGCGAAGCTGCCTCCGTGGTGGCCAGTCAAGGACCGCCGGCACCCAGCCCTACGCCTGGCGGCTGCAACCTACAAGCGCTGCGAAGCCCCCGCGGCCTGCCCACACGCCCCCCGCCCGTGCCGCCCCCCGCGGCTCACCCAGCAGCCGCCACGCTAGCTGCCAGCCGCGGAATTGTGGCCGACCTGCCCCGCCCACACACACCCTGGACAGCCCGTCTGCAGTCGCCTCCTACACGGCCCCCTCTCCCTGCCCCCCTTGCCCCTCTCCACGGCCCGCACTACACATGCACATTCGCCCCGAGCATGTTTGCGCCCCGAGCATGTTTGGAACGACAGCCCCCGCCTCCCTACCCCCGCCCTCTCTCCCCCCCAGCACCCCCCCCCCACAAACACACCTTGGACACGGTGTGGAACGACAGCAGCTCCACCTGCGAGCGGTAGGGCTCGCCCATCTCCCACAGCACCTTCTTGGCCGACACGAAGGGCCGCTCGTCCTGGTACACGTTCTCCTGTGGAGGGGGGTGGGGGAGGGGGAGGGGGAGGGAGGGGGGGGGAAAGGGAGGGGGCAAGGTGAGGACAGGGCTGGATACCGGTACCAGACTTGCGGCTGAGGACGGGGCTGGGCTGGACGGGGCTGCCGGGCGCCCCCCGCTCCTCCCCAATCCCCGGATTCTCGCTCCTGAGGTCTGGCTGAGAAGAGCTGTACCGCGCTCCAAATGCCTTCGCCCTCTCCAAACCGGCCAGGACCTAATGCAGCTAACTTCCAATCTAAAAATCCAATCTCCCACGATACCCCGCTCCCTTTAGGACCCTCCGCCGTCTCCCCCTTCCCCATGTGCTATCCCTCGCTGGTCCGTCCAAGTTCCAATGCGTCAAAGGTGATACCTCCTGGTTACACCTCGTCCGCCAAGAGCACGATCCGCCCCCCTCCCGCCTGACACGCACCTGCCCCCAAAACACACACGCCCCCTCTCCATTCCCCCCCGCCCCCCCACCTGGTACACCTCGTCCGCCATGAGCACGATGCGCTCCTCGTAGCAGAACTTGATGAGCTCAGCCAGGTTGTCGCGGCTCAGGCACTGGCCTGCGGGGGTGGGGGGTGGTGGGGCGGAAGGAGAGGGGAGGTTGAGGAAACCAATCACACTGAGGGTTGGGTCGGACCGGGTCAACAGCGCCGGGTTGGGGCCGCCAAGGGAAGCCCGCCAGGGGGCCCCGTCCAGAGAGCCGCCCCTTGAGGCGGCCCAAGAGGCTCCCCACACAGCTCCACGCGCGGCTTCGATGTGCGCCGAAGCCCCGCGCTTTGCCCGACTCCCAATGTCCCAAACAGTCCAGAACGCAGCAAATGCATGCGCTTGTGGCCTGACGTGCTGCATCTGCGCCCACACCGTCCTGCTGGGCACCCCTCCTGCCCCCTTCGCTGTCTCCCTGGCCCTCGCAACCGCCCTCCCCACTTGACCCAAGTTGTCCCCCGCTGCTCCCTCCACGCACTTCCCCCGGCACACCCCGGTGCACCACGGCACACCCCTTCACTGCGTGTCAACCTCCACCCTCCATCAACCTCACGGTCAGTCGGAGTCGGGCTTGTCCGCCCCTGTGGCCTTCTCCCTTCCCTCCACCGCCTCTCCCTCAGCCCCCTCCACTCCTCCTCGCCACCCGTCGGTTCCTTGCCAAGGAATTCCCATACTCCATCCCTCCCTCTTCCCACCCTCCCCTCCCCTCCTCCCCCCTCCCCCCTCCCACCCACCCCTCTTCCTCACCCGTGGGGTTGCCGGGGTTGATGAAGACCAGCCCCCGCACCAGCTTGCCCTCGTCCCGCGCCTCCTTGAGCGACCGCCGCAGCTCCTCCGCGCTCAGGCCCCACCCGGCCTTCTCGTCCAGGTAGTACCCCACCAGGGAGCCGCCTGCGTTGGGGGAGAGGGGGGGAGGAGGGGGAGGAGAGGCGAGAGGGTGACCTTTGACGAACCGAAAACTGGAGAGAACGGCATGGCCCCGGGGGGCAGGGAGCGCGGAGAACAGGCGGTCTCGCTTTAAATCCTTGATCGCGCCCCGCATCCAGCTTTGTGGAAACTTTTAGCCCTGGCCGCCCGTCACGGGGCTTTTCCTTCCGGGATGCAGGCCTTTCCCGGGATTGACTTGGCCCCGCAACCGAGCCCTTCGCGTTCGAGCCCTTCTTGCCCCAAGCCCTTCCTTTATGAGTCTAGCCCGATCTCCCTTGGATCCAGACCCTCCGAGCCCTCCCTGCCACAGCACACCGCACGCACCGTAGAGGCGGATGGAGGCCGAGTAGAGCGGGTACTGGGGGATGGGCACCAGGATCGAGTCCCGCTCGTGGCGGATCATGGCGTTGAGGCACAGCCGCACGGACACCGAGGCGCCGTCCGTCAGGAAGATGTGCTGGGGTGGGGTGGGGGTGGGGGTCAGCAAGGGGAGCGCGCAAATGCGAAGGATGCGGATGCGTCAGCGGGGCGGCAGCAGTCCCCATGGGCCAGGGTCTGGAACGCACCCCTCCGCCTGTCCCTCGACCCTCCGGGCTGCAGGGCCAACCGTCTCCCTCCCTGGCCAGCACATCCGGGTTGGAGGGCACGCCGCCTCACTCCTTTCATAGCAGCACTCTCGCATCCCACCCCAGCCTACCTCCCCGCCCTCCAACCCCTTCCTCCACCACCCCACTCCCTCCCCCACTCACGTCCGGGTTGGAGGGCACGCCGTCCCTCTGCTCGATGAACTTGGCCACCTCCTCGCGCACCAGCGGGTTGCCGCGCGAGTCCGTGTAGGCGCCCACGCCGCCCTTGAAGGCGGCCAGGATCTTCTTGGCGCGGGCGATGGCGTCCGGGGGGAACATCTCAGAGACCCGAGGGTGGTCCAGGAGGAAGGGCGCGGCGCAGAGTGCCAGGACCTGGGGGGGGGGGAGAGGGGAAGTGGAGGGGGACGGGGTGGGGAGGTGTAGGAGGGTCGGCGGAGGTGGGGCGGGCTGTAGGTGGGGTTAGGCTGGCTGTGGGCAGCGCTGTGTAGAGAGCCGTGGTGGAGAAGATTGGCGGACAGAGACCTCGGGGGAAGGGGGCCGGACCCGGCGCGGGGGTTGGGGGCCTGGGTTGCCCGTGCAGGGGTTGAGAAGTGATCCGGCTGTGACGTCGGGGCTGACCGCCGTGGCACGCCGTCAGCCCACAAACTGCTGCCTTGGTTCGCACCCCACGCGACAGGTCCGAAAGCGCTCACACGTGGGCAATCGGCCCTTATCTCGGGCTCGGACGCGGCATGTTCCAACCAACGACCCTGCCACCCGCGACGCTGAGCCCGTGCCCACCGCCAAACCTTTCGCCCCTATTGGTAACAACCAGCGCTGCGCTGCGAGCGGGCCTCGAACAAGACCGCGCACCGGATGCTCACCTGGCGAGGGAAGGTCATAGGCTTGGCGCCAAGCGCGTGCGGGTTGCCGACTGCAAGAAAACCGGATACAGCAGCGTCAGTGGCGATCTGGGGCCTGGATACGGGTGATTCGCACACGCTAAACCCGAGACATTGCAAGCAGACGTGTCGATCGTCAGCCCCTTCGCACTACGTATCCAGCTTCCGACCCTTCAGGCGCGCTCCAGTGTGGTCAACTGCCGTGTAACAACGCACCGTTGGTGAAAATGATGTCCTTGCCCTCCTTGCGGAGCTGCTCGGCACGCAGGTAGAGCTCTCCGCGCACGGCGTACTGGGTCTTCAGCACGTTCTCGTTGATCAGGTGCGGGTGCAGCACCTTGCCGTCCTTATGGTGCAGGTCATCGTCCTTGGCATCCGTCGGCTGGGGCATGGCCGACTTGAGCCGGGTGCCACCCACGCTCCATGAGGCTGACAGACCTTGCTGGTTGGCCCTGAAGAGGGCCGACACCAGCCGGTTGGCCGCGTTGCGCGACATATCTCCTTATGCGCAAGCGGAGCGCCTATCAAGGCGTATGAGCAAGCACGCGAGGAGCTGACTGGCAACTGACTGTGGAGACTATGACTGGTATACAGCGGATGAGCTTGTATTTAGGGCGCTTGAAGTTGACCGTAGTAGGGTGGCATGGGCCAGTTCTCAAAGCAAGTTCGATCTCGCGTGCCTGTACCTTACGACTCTATACACATTCATTCGTTTTGACAGAGCAAAGTCACTACAGTTTAACGGGCCCGCGCCTGCCTGGCATGCCATGCGCACCAACGCCCTAGCCCCGACGCCGGCCCCGATACTGTCTAGTAGATTAGGGACTGCACACTTTGCGGTCGCCGCGCGCTCGCACCCTCGTCGCCAGCAGCACGTTGCTCGCTTGGCGCCATCCTCCGCTGGCATGGACCACGCCAGCACGTCGGCCCCCAACCCCGACGGCATCTGGGTGTTTGGCTATGGCTCGCTGGTGCACACGCCGGGGTTCGACTACGAACGCCGGGTGGAGGGCTACATAAGGGGCTTCCGGCGCGTGTTCTGGCAGGTGAGCCCCGAGGGAGTCAGTGCCCAAGGTCTGGCCGTTTAGCCTCTGAGCCGTGACCCTGCCGGCAGCGACCCCTGTGTTGTCTTGCGGGCTTCAAGTCACCTCGCACCGCTTAAACGCAGCCGAGGCGTCAAGGGCTTGCGGTCGCAGCTGGTGCTGCCGCCTTTCCCACCCCTCACACCACGCCCACCCCACAACCCCAACCCACCGCCCAACCCACACCCACACCGCACCACCAGGGCTCCACCGACCACCGGGGCACCCCCAGGCGGCCGGGCCGGACCGTGACGCTGACCGAGGAGCCAGGGGCCACCACCTGGGGCGCGGCCTTCCGACTGGCGGGCAGCCCCGAGGAGCAGGCGGCGGCGCTGGCCTACTTGGAGTGGCGGGAGAAGGTGCGGGCCGGGCCGGGCCGGGCGCCTGGGGTGGTGCCAACCCTAGGAATTATCGAAGAGTGAAGCGAACCCAAAGTAGCAGAAAGCGAGGCCCTGGGGTGGTGTGACGGTCTATCAGGGCCGGGTGTCGGCCTCCGAGGGCTTCACCCGTGGTCGATGCAGCCCTGGTGAAGGATGGCGCGGGCGGCTGCAGAGAGGGCGGGCACCGCCGCCCCGTGTGGATTCGCTTGGTCGTACTTGGGGGACAGCAGAGGTGTGCGGAGAGGGCAGCGCAGGGATGCATGGGTCCTCCTCGGCCAGCCGCGGATGCTCCCCCCGGTATAGGGTCCATTTGGGTGGCGCCGTCGGGGCGGGTGGGGTCTGCTGGCTGGTCTCGAGAGGCCGAAGAAGGTGCGGTGCCGCCCCGCAACGGGTATACCCCTGGGGACCCCAAGCCTTGGAGCAACTCAGCTCTCGGGGGGTAGGGGGGACTTTAGGGGCGGGAACTGAGCGTGGGCAGTAACCTGACGTGCACCTACCTGCCGGGATGGGCGAAGGGGGGAGCGACAAGAGCTTCGTCTGGCCCAATCACAATCGCTGGCCGTTGCCGCGTCACCCTGCAGGAGTACGACGTGCGGCACTGCGTGGACGTGTACGACAGCACGGGCGCCGTGGCCGTACGGCAGGCCCGCGTGTACATTGCGAGCCCCAACAAGGAGTCCAACCGCAACTACCTGGGCCCGGCGCCGCTGCAGCAGATCGCCGTACAGATCGCCACCAGCAGGGGTGGGTCCCTGGGGCCCGGGCACGCGGTCGGGTGCATGGGGCAGAGCCCTGTGTATTTGGAGAGGGCTCGCCTGGGAAGGGGCGGGCTGAGGGAGGAGAGAAAGAGCTTGGCCCCAGCCCCGGCTGTGGAACCTGTGAGACCCCATCAGTGCCCCTGCCCACCGCCCACTCCACCCCCAGGCCGGGCTCAGCTCCAGCTTGACGCCCCTGCGCTTTGCCCACTGCCCACTGAGCCCCCACCCCACCCTGTTTCCCATGCAGGCCCCTCCGGGCCCAACTGCGACTATCTGTTCCGCCTGGCTGACGTCATGCGTGCCATGGGCGCCGACGACCCGGAGCTGTACGAACTGGAGGCGCTCGTACGAACGGAGCTGGCGGTGCGGGAGGCGGCGGCGGCGGCGGTTGGGGCAGGGGCAGGGGTGTCGGAGGGGGCGAGTGGCAGTGGGTCGGGGGAAGAGGACGGGGAAGGGGCGGGGCGACGGGACGGTGGTGATGGGGAAGAGGGGGCGGCGGAGGACGAGTGGGAGGAGGAGGAGCACCACCGGGACTTCCGGCTCTGGCACCAACGAAGGCAGGCGGCGGCGGCGGCGGCAGCAGCGGCGGCAGCCGAGGATGCAGGGGCGGTGCAGGAGGAAGCGGCAGCAGGGACGGGAGCAGTGGGGGACTGTGAGGCCCAGGAGTGCGGCGGGGTGGAGGGGGCCCGTGTGGCGGTGGAGGTGACGGCAAGCAGCGGACGCAGCGGCTGAGGCACCGAGGGCCGCAGAGGAGCTGGCGGTCTGGATTGTAGCAGTGAGTTAAACGCGCGCGTGCACCCATTGTGCAGCGAGCTGGTGCGTATGATCCGAAGACGTGTGGGGTCCCTTGAGTTCTTAAGTCTGGACCCTTAGGTGGAGGCGCTGCAGGCAATGCAGTGGACCGGGCCAGAAGCTTCAAGAGATGTGTTGAGCTAATGGCAGCCCCGTTATGCTGTGGCCGGTGCAGGAAGCAAGAGCGAGCGCCTTGAACCGGTAGGCGAGAGTGAGTGAGTGGGGAGAATGAGTGAGGTGGGGAGAGTGGCACCGGCCCGATCCCTGCGCGTGAGTGACGTGGAGTATGGAGTGTGCAGCCAACGGTCGTGTGAGCAGTTTGCTTACCTCATGTGAGCAGTGTGCGTGCACATCGGAGTGATTGCCGGGAGTGTGCGGTGAGCGTTTGGGACACGCACTCGGGGGCGGAAGAGTGGGGAGGTAGCGCGCCGGCGGCCGAATGGCCAAATCCGCACGCCAGACACGCGCGGACACTGTCAAGGTGTTTTAGGTGATGTTACATGTCCAGTCTGGGTTGAGTCCGTGTGGATGAGTGTGTGCGACTCCTGCAGAAGACCAGCAGATGCCAGCGCTTGGGGAAGCCCCACACACGCTGCGGGCACCTTCCCGGCGCCCAGCCGGTACGGGCAGTACAACAGGACGATGGCATGGACACATGTAAGGCATCCACGTGGTCTTTGCTTGCTTGCCCCCCGCACTAGTACTCGCAATGTTTGTGGTCCACGACTGTAGCCTTGGATGCTTGTGGCCATGCTCTTCAGTCAATCTGAATCACCCGTGCACCAGGCCCAGCCCTTTGCAACCTCCCCCTCACTCCCGGCTCCTGTCCCCCCCTCGCAGAGTCGCAGTTCCGAGTGGCCAACGCTTCCAATCAATGTGATGAATGCTACCCAGCTTGGCGAAACACCCTTGGCGAATCAGCGCCTTCAGCCAGCAGCTAGCCAGGGAGGTCCACACACACCCGAACCATGCTGCTGCCCTGCGACGCCGCCTCTCCAAGCCAGCCGAGCCCTTCTAATGCATTTTCCCACGCCGCAACCCTGTTTGTTCTGAGGCACATATTTGCGCATGGTAGCAGTGCAAGCAGTGCAGGCTAATCACCCATGCAAGCGCCCAATCCCCAGCACCTCATTGCACCCATCGTGCGCGAACGGTACGCCACCAACAATGTCGATGCCCTTAAACCGTGTGCTCATTGCCCCAACGCGCTGCCGGCAGGAAGCCCTCAGCGTCGCCACGGAGCACCCCGGTGACAGCCGAGCCGGCGGCGGCGGCGGCGGCGGCGGCGGCGGCGGCGGCGGCGGTGGCGGCGGCGAACGCGTCATCCTGAGCCTGCCAGGGCGAGCGGCGGCGGGGCGTGGTGTCGCCGGCGGTGAAGCTGGCGCCGCTGCGGGTGACAATGCCGTCGGCACGGCTCAGCTGGCCCGCCGCCAGGGCTGCCGCCGCCGCCGCCGCGGCGGCGGCGGGGCCGATGAGGGGCGAGTGCGGCGCGGCGGTGGCGTGGGCGAAGCTGCCGCCGCTGCGGGCCACGCCCTCGCCGACGGCGAAGCTGACCCGGCGGCTGCGACCGTGAGGGGAGGCGGCGGCGGAAGTCCAGGAGACGGCGCTGGCGGCGGGGGAGGCAGGGGCGTAGGTCCGCAGCACAGGCAGCTGCGGAGCCGGCGTCAGGACCATGGCTGCTGCAGGCGCTGCCGTCAGCTTGGCGGCGGCGGCGGCGGGCGCGGGCTTGGCGGTGGCGTCGGGGGCGGCGCTGACGTCATCCTCTGAGTCAGACGCCTCGATGTCTGACTCATCCAGCAGCTGCTGCTCGGCGTCGCTGGCGGCGGGGCCGCTGCGGTGGCGGCGGCGGCGGGAGCAGCCGCCGTCGTCACCCGACAGCCACGCCCACGCCGCCGCCAGCATGCCAGCCCCCTGCTCGCCCCTGCTGCCGCCGCCACGGCGGCGGCAGCCGCCTTTCGCCTTCATGCTAGTGACACCCGCCGCGTCCGCCGAGGATCCGTTTACCGGCCGAGCGAGCAGCGCAAAGCCGGCGAGGATCGCGGCGACGCCCATGAGTGTTGCGCCCATCACGAAGAGCACAAGAGCGACGATCTGCCTGGCGGCGCCGCCGCCGCCGTTGACGGCCGTGACGTCGGGGATGGGCAGCAGGGTTCCGTCGGCGTCCAGGCGCCAGGCCGTCAGGTGGAGCCAGCTAGGCAGGACGGAGGAGGGGGAGGTCGAGGCGGAGGCGGAGGTGGCGGAGGTGAGCTGGATGGTGAAGCTGGCGGCGGCGGAGGCCAGCGTCGCGGCGGTCTGGGCGGCGTGGACGGCCTCCTTGGCGGCGTCGGCGGCGGCGCGAGTGGCGGACGTCGCCTCGGCGGCGGCGGCCTCAGCCGCGGCGGCGGCGGCGGCGGTGGCGGCGGCGGCGTCGCCGCGCTCGACGGCGCCGGCGGCGTGCAGCAGCGCCTCCCGACTCAACGACTCCACCCCTGTGGTGTGTTGGAAGGAGATGCTAGAGGCAATGGTGCGGTACCAAGCCGATGAGTCAGCGTCGACGGCGGCGCTGTGGGCCAGATCCCGGACCTTGTCTGCAGTCGAAGTGCCGGGAGCGTCAGCGGCGGTGGCCCAGTGCAGCGTCGCCGCGGCTGCCGTCAGCTCCGCCGCCTTGCCGGCGGCGTCGGCGGAGGCGTCCGCCGCCAGGGCGTACATGGCGGCGCTTTCGGCGCGGCCCTCGGCGGCCTCGGCGGCGGCGACGGCGCTGCGGGCCAGCGTCGACTCGCTGACGGCGCGGAGGCCGGCGGCGGCGGCGGCGCGCGAGACGTCGCGCATTGCGGTGACGGCGTCGTCGGCGACGGCCTTGGCCTGCAGCGCGGCGGCGGCGGCGGCGTCAGCCACCGCCGCCGCCTCGGTGGCCGCCGCCGCTGCGTTGACGGCAGCGACGACGGAGCTGGCAGGGGCGGCGGCGGCGGCGGCGGCAGCAGGGGTGGCGGCGGCGGCGGCGGTCCAGGCGCCGAGGGCGGTATGGAAGGCCGCCCTGGACTGAATCAGCCGGTCGCTCTGGGCCAGCGTGGCGGCGGCGACGGCAGTGGCGGCGGCGGCGGCAGCCTCCGCCACGTGGCCTGCCGCCGTGACGGCGGCGGCGGCGGTGGCAGCCACGTCGGCGGAGGTGACGGCGACGGAGTCTTGGCTCCGCAGGTCGGCGGCAAGCTCTTGGCGGGACACGGTCGGCTGCGGAAGGACCGGGAGAGGGGTCGGAAAGTCGCTCGGTACCCCCGCTCCCACAGTCACCCCAAGCAACACAGACCCCAAGCTCGCGCCCTGCTATCCCATGTCCCACCCTCCGCCCCCCCCTCACCTCCTCCAGGTAGTTGTCGTACATCCAATCATCATCATCAAGATCCAGTACGGCGGCCTGAGGGGCTGACGATGATGCGGTTCCCGGCTCGAGGATCACCGGGCCGTAGTCACCCAAGTTGGCAATCTCCGTGACCGCCGCGGCGCCATCTCCAGATGCCGTACGGTGTACGGCAGCGGTTGACGGCAGCTTGCGGAGGGCCACCCAGTCGAGATTCACGTCCTCGGGGAAGTGGATCTCGTTAGTCAGGATCGCGTCGGCGATGCCGGCGGCGATGATCACGGCGTCCTCCGCCTCCCGATCCGCCTCGTCCAGCTCGTCCAGTCCGCTCATGATCATGTCGTACTTGCTCGAGATGGCGCGAAGCTGCCGTACGAGGGCCTCGCAGAGCCACGCGTAGGCGTCGGTGCGCTGGGCCTGAAGGTCCCGAAAGGCCGCCAGATGCTGAGGCTCAAGCAGGGCTGCGGCGCCCTTGCCAAAGCTCCTTAACACGAGGGCGTCCAGGGGGTCATCGCCGCCGGCGGCGGCGGCGGGCAAGATGGTGGCCTCAGCGGCGGTGGCCTCGGCGGCGGCGGCGGCGGCGGCGTAAGCAGCAGCAGCAGCGGCGGCGGTCGGGCGCCGCACCGGCATCGGCCTGTCGTACTCGTCGTACGTCCAGTAGGTTTCGTAATCTTGCATCACATGCTCGTCCTCATCGTCGTAGTAGTAAGCATCCTGCTCGAGCGGCTGCTGCACCTGCGCATGCGCTCGGCGCCGCCGGGACACGCTGGCGCCGTCAGTGCCCTTGGCGGCGCCAGCAGCAGCGCTGACGTCAGCAGGGGTTGCGGCTACCGGCAGCGGCAGCGCGCCGCCGGCCCGGCTGGTCGCGGCCTCGGCGGCGGCAGTAGTCGCAGCAGCAGCGGCGGCGGCCTGCTGCGCCGCCATGATGGCGTTGGCCGCCGTCACCTCAGGGAACTCGTCCAATACGACAGCCCTGAGCTCATCATCATGGCTGCGCCGGAAGTAATCGTAATCAGCCGCCGCCGCCAGATCAGACAGCTCCGCGGTCGCCGCATCCGCGTAGGCGTCGGCGGCATCCTCGTCATCGGCCGACAGGTACGACAGAAAGGCGGACTGGGCCGCCTCGGCGTCGGCCTCGGCGGCGGCGGCGGCAATAGTGTCGTAGTCCAGGAAGGGCTGCTCCATTGACTGCATGAGAGCTTCGGCAAACGACCGGGAGAGGCCACTGTTGTCATCTGGAGCGGTCAGAGGGCGCGGGTAGGGTAGGCGTTGAGGCGTGTAGGGGGTAAGGTGCGGCCGGTGGCCCGGCAGGCAAGGAACAGAGGGACAGCCTTTCAACGCCTGCTTACTGGTACTCTTCCTGCAAGCCACACACGCCTCACGCATCACCCGCTAGCTCCATCTTCCTCCCTCCCCGTCACTCACCCCCAGTGGCAGCGGCAGCAGTCAGGGCTGTGTCCCCCGCGCGGGGCGCAGCGACCAGGTCGTCGCCCCGAGGCAGCTGCAGGCCGTCGAGGAGGTCGGCGGCATCAAGGCCGGCGCTTGGGCCAGCTGGGGCCGTCGTGGAAGCGGCCGTTGAAGCGGCCTCGAAGGCGGCATCTGTGGGTGGCAGGGCGTGGGGCCGAGAGGAGGGGGGCGGGGCTCAGGCGCCTCAGCGAGGGTTGAGGGGGCGTGTGGGGGCGGCTGTGGGTCTGAGAGGTGCTGCCAAGGACGTGTGGGCGTGAATGGCATTGCGTGCCGAGCGGCAATAGACTGCGCTTGACATGTCTCTTCATCCGCCTTGGGCGGGGGCCCCCGTGCCTTGACCCACGACGGTACCAGCCCCTACCCACCAAACCCTTCCTCACCGATGGGCACACTGTTGTACAGGTCATCGTATGACTCATCATCGTACGGACCGTTGTACAAATCCCGATACGCATCGCCAGCTTTGGCATCGTACGAGAAGTCGTACACGTCCTCATCCATGTATCGGCCATTGAACCCTGCGTCCGCCATTGCCTCCTGCCATAGCTCGGCACGGGCTGTAGAACAAGGTCGCGCAAGAGCAATAGAGGATGAGCGGGCTTGGAGCCTTAGGTTCAAGCGTGAGGGCACGAGAGAACGTATGGGCCCTAGGCCTTCAAGCATGAGCCCGACGCCCTCACTCGCCCTCACCAGTATCAGCGTCTGCCTTCACAGCAACTCCTTGGGCGGCGTCGGAGGGGCGGGAGGCGGTTAGGGCCTCGGCATTGCCACCGCTTGAGGCCTGTTCGGCCATCGACTGGTGGCCTGGGGGGTGGGACGTGGGGCGCGGCGGCACGGTTGTGGTGCGACGTGACCTGGCCATGGCTGGGGGCCGCCCCGCCCGCTTGTCGCAAAGCGAGCGAGCACAGCAGCGGCTATGATTCGGCTCAAAGCTCACCTTGCGGTTGGACCAGGGCCTGGGCGCTTAGCAGGCCCAAACCGAGCAGGAGGATGGCCAGGATGGTCATGTCGACTCGTCCATGAGCGAAGGCGCTGCGAGGCCAAACCCGCAGGGTGGGCCGGCTAGCGGTCATTGACGCTGAGCTTCAAATGAAGGAGGACGTTTTGGGAGGATACGTGCAAGGTCAGGCTCGGCTCGGTCGCCACAATGCTCGACTTGCTCAGCGGAGGCAGAGGGCAGCGAGCGCCCCGAGGGTGTCTGTGCAATGTGTAGATGACAATTGTCAATGCGGTATGCGGTGGAGGCAGATCCGCTGGCTTTTAGGCGACCTACTCGAGGCAAGGGCCCGCACGGCAACGGTCGCGTCGAGCGCGGGTCGCGTCGCCCCCTCGCCTCCAGCTGTCGCAAGTGATACCCCAGGCACCTGGTTTGCTACATGTTGTTACATACACTGGTTTCGCGGGTGGTGCGGCGAGAGATTGCCCACATCACATGTCCGCATGCCAAGCCAAGCGCCATGTCGACCGTCCTGAGTCTCGCCCAACTGACGCAGGGCCCCCCCATCCACGTTCCATCAAATCGTGTGTGGCGGCACCCCTAGCCCCAGCCCCACCCCTAGCCTCAGCCGCGCCCTTTGCCCCAGGCCTGGGACGCCAAAGGGATGCACGGCAGCTGAACGCCGTGGCTTGGCGGTCACGGCTAAGAAAGGGTGGTCCGTTGCCGACGCACCACACACCTGACAGCACCAGCGCCCCTTGCTCCCTGCCGTGCTCCGTTGCCACTTCGCTACGCACACCGTCAGTCCCACCCAGTCCCACAGCTACCCTTCCCCCTTCCCTCAGCAGAAACGCGTGTCTAGCGGCGCCTTCGGCAATCAGCATTCAGCACCCGCAGAGGCAGGTCCCAAGCAACCAGGCATGTCAATCACGCATCACCATGCACCACACCGCTGCATGCTTGCGCTGATACGGGGAATGGCGCTAAGCCCTCCGCCGCCGCGCCCTGCGGCGCCGCCACCAACACGCTAGCCGAGCCCTGCACATGCAAGTACCGGTTCCTTCCAGCCTCCCACCCAGACCGCACGGAGAACCCGATGCAGCAGACCCGTCCTGCCGATCATATGCGAATATCAGCGGCAGTGACATGAGCCCAATAATGGCACAATCTCCGTCAAGCCCCAAGCCCCCCAATGCGTGCGCTCACAGGCCGCTCAGAGATCGCATGCAGCTTAGCCCTCCCTTTCATGTGTGTGTTGATCAGCCGCAGTAACATGAGCATTCCCTGTACATGGTGCAGAGCGTTCGAGTCTGGTGCTCTTCGGTCGCCCCCTCTCTCCATCCCAGCAGACCTAACCGCCAGACCTAACCGCCAGCACCCTCCAAGCCCCCCCCCCAACTGGGCTCATGCCACGGCTCAGCACGAGCCCTTCAGCGAGGGACCCGCCAGCGGGTTGAGTGTCCACGAGGCAGCGCTGACGTCAGCAACCGACACCGGAACGTAGGCGGCGGCGGCACCTCCGCCACCCACGTGCGCCGCCGCCACGATGACGCCGCTGGCCACGTCGGCCTATACAACATCGGATGACTCAACGTCTGACTCATCCAGCAACTGCTGCTCCGCCTCGCTGGCGGCGCCTGCGCGGAAGCCTTCATCACCCGACAGCCACGCCCACGCCGCCGCCGCCGTCGCAGCCACGCCGCCACGCCCGCGCTTGCGGATGCAGCGGATGCGGCGGATGCGGCTGCCTCCCGCCGCCGCCGCCACGGCCGCTGCCTCGGACCGCGAGCACATCCAGTCATAACCCTCCCAAACCGCCGCGAGGATCACCAGAGCCAGGCCCAAGAGGAAGAGGACCACGGCAACCACGTGCCGTACGGCAGTGGGCCCGGCCCCGGCCGCCGGCCCTTCATCTTCCGCGATGGTCCTCTGCTCGGGGAACCCGTGCACCGGCGTCTCGGGAAGCAGGAGGTAGCTCTCTCCGCCCTCGCCGCCGCTCCCAGACGACAGACCGAGGCGTTGGAGGTAGCGGGAGGCGAGGGCGGCGGCGCGGGCGCAGGGGCGTGAGGTGAGGGCGGACCAGCAGGCGAGAGCGGAGGCGGCGGCGGAGGCGGCGGGCTGGAACTCGGTGGGCAGGCTCATGGCGGCGGCGGCCAGCGCAACGGCGGACTCGGCAGCCTCCGCCGCCACCGCGGCGGCGGCGGTGGCGGCGCTCGTGGCGGCGGCGGCTTCCGTGGCGGCGGCGTCAGCCGCCGCGGCGGCGGCCTCGGCGGCGGCGGCCGCGTCACCACGTGCCGCGGCGTCGGCGGCGAGGGCCAGGTGCTGGCGGCTCGCCGACGCGGCGACGGCGTCAGCTGGCGTCAGGCCCTGGGCAGCGGCGGTGAAGAAAGCAGCCTTGGTGGCGGCGGCGATCCCCTCCTTGGCCATGTTGGGGACGGCGTCGGTGTAGGACAGAGCGGAGCCCGAGAGCTCCGCCGCCGCCGCGGCGGCCGCCACGACGGCGGCCTGGCCGGCGGCGACGGAGGCGGCCTCCGCCGCCAGGGCGAACTTGGCAGCGGCCGTCGCCTCGCCGGCGGCGCTGACGGCGGTGGCGGCAGCCCTGGACGCAATGGCGGCGGCGGCGACGGCGGCGGGGCCGGTGGCGGCGACGGCGGAGACGCTGCGGACGGCGCTGACGGCCTCGGCGGCGACCTCCTTGGCGAGCTGCGCCGCGTCGGCGGCAGCGTCGGCGACTGCCGCCGCAGCCGTGGCAGCCTCCGCCGCCGCCGCGGCGTCGCTGGCGGCGGCGGAAGGGGCGGCGCCGACGCCCAGGCTAGCGGAGGTCCATGCTTTCAGAGCGTCTTGCAACGCAGCCCTGGACTCAACCACTCGGTCGGCGGCCTCGATGCTGGCGGCGGCGGCGGCGGCGGTGGCAGCGGACGTCTTGACGAAGCCGGCGGCGATGGCGGCGGCGGCGTCAGAGATCGTGCTGACGTCTGCAGCGGCGCTGGCGGAAAGCTCAGTTGCGGCGGCGGCGGCGGCAGCCTGCTTGGCGCTCTCGAAACCGGCATCGTAACCGACATCGTAACCGCTGTCGTACCCCACGTTGTACAGGTCATCGTTGTACGTCGAGGTATCCTCGGCAAAGTTGGCGGCTGCGGTTATGTCGGCCTCCTCCTGACTCAGCACGCCGTCACGCACCAGCGCCGCCAGCTGCGCACGTGTCGTGACGCCGCCGTACTCGACGCCGCCGGCATTGTCGTACACGGTGCCGTACGTGTCGTCTAGGGCATCCTCGATGCCATCCTGGATCGCGTCCTGCGGTTGTGGCGGCGATTGGCATTCGGTCAGGTAGGACGTGCACAGGTACACCGCGCATCAGCGAACGCCGGACCGAGCACCGCCTCTACGCCCTCCGGCCTTGGGCACTACCGGTATGCGTCGTCGTGCCTTAGCAACCGACGGAGCAGACCCCAGGAAGCCTACTGGGTTGCCATTGAGCGCTACGGCCACCTGCCTCGACCCCCTGCCCCGCCCCCACTCGCCAGTCCGCCCCGTTCCCACAGCCCCCTTCCCCACCCCTTCTCACCGAGTTGCCCTCGCTACCCTCCACCGCCGCCTGCGCCGCCTGACTCTGGCGCTGCAGGTAAGCGGCCCAGTCCCGGGGGTTGGGGTTGAGGTGGTACAGGTAGCCCTGGGGTTTGGGCGTGTGCGGCATGTGGAGATGCGCGTATGTATTAACGCACGTAGGAGCTTGCCCGCCTTTGCGGGCCTCCGTCAGCTGCCCAAGCTGGTGTCGTGGTGCCCCCGCCACATGCCCGTGCTGATGTCAAGCAACTACCTAAGAGTGCCACCGTGTTGACCCCTGCTCAGGCCCAACCGCTCACCAGCTGGGCCTCATCGGGAATGGTGTGGGCCTGGGTGGTCCCCGCCTGCAGCCGGAGGGCGTCTAGCAGGTCCTCGAAGAAGCCGTCGCGGGCCTCCTGGCTGGGCCCGTCGGGTCCCGGCAGGGCCTGGGCCTGGGCCTGAGCCTGGGCTTGGGCCTGGACCTCGAGGGGGAATGCGCTGACGCCGTCGTCAGTGTAGTACGGGTCCTGCATTGGGAGCGATGGAGTACGTGTTGATTTGCCGCCAACGGCTGCGGAAGGCAACAGAAGGCAATGGCGCCTGCTGGCCTGCCGTCTTGGCGGTCAACGCCTAGGGGAGCAGTGCCCAATCATTCACACAACATCTCCTCCCTGGTTCCCCAATAACCCACCCACCCCGTGCCCATCCCACCTCGTCCGCCTGGGGCCAGTCGCCCTCCCAGTCCCGCAGCTCCTCGCCCAGGCCGCCGCCGCCCTGCTCGTCCACCGTGATCGTACCGTAATCGTCGTACAGCCAGTTACCCGTGGTGTCGATCAAGGGGCCGTCGGAGCCCTGAGCACAGCGGTTGGGAAAGATGCGTTTCAGACGGTGTCCACGAAGCACCCGTTCACTGCCATGCCCTGGGCAGCAGGCGACTGGTTCCCCCTGGACCGTGCCCTGCGTGCACTCCCTGGCATTGCACGTCTGCTTCTAGGCCCTGCAATCCAACCAGCATATGCCCCGGCAGCTAGGGGGCGGTGCAGTGCCCGCCCGAGCCCCTGCCCTTCCCCCTGTTGTGCGACGTCCAGGGGATCAGCATCCGGAAACCTGGCCCGGACCTATCCTTTTGTCGCTGCGCTATCCCGCATTACAAGTTGGTAGTTGGTATCCCGCGCTACAACCCCCTGTGCGCCTAGCTCGCAGCACCTTGCGCTCCCCAGCTCTCCACAGCCCCACCTGAACTGCCGATTTGGGCACCCACTCCGTATGCGAATACCCAAAGTACTCGTCGTACTCATCATACTCGCCGTACACGTCATATGCGTCGTACTCGCCGTACTGGTCATCCAGCACGCGGTCCGCGCTGGCATCAGCGGGCTTGGCGGCGGCGGCCTCTGCCGTGAGCACGGCAGGCTCCGCCGCCAGCGCCTCAGCCAGCAGAGCCAGCTCAGCTTTCGTAGGCGAGTCGTACAGATCGTCATACAAGCCGTACGCGGTGCCGTACGGGTCGAAGTAGGGCTGCTCCTGACTCTCATCCACACTCGCGTACTGCGCGTACCGCTCGTACTCCTCGTCAAGGTCCTCCGGCCCGTCCTGATAGTCCCACTGCTGCGGCTGTTGTACAGTCGTACTGATTGCGGTTGGGCTGGTGGCGGCGGCAGCGTTGGCTGATGTAGGAAGGGAGGTCGGGGCCGAGGTGGAGGCCGTGGAGGGGGCGCTGGAGGTTGGGGTGGCGGCGGCGGCGGCGGTGGCGGCGGCGTGCATTAGGTTGAGCTCCAGTGCCTCGCGGTACGCCTCCTGGAACCCATCTGGATCCCGATCGTACATGTCGTGCAGCGTCTGTACGACAAGATTCCGTGGGGGATAAGGGTATACGGCTTCAGATCGGCGTCATGCGCTGCGCGCCCGCTTCAATTGGCTGGCCCGGGGCAACCACTAGGAGCCCCGATGTTCGCCAACAGCCCCGCTACCCACACTGCAAAGCTCTTGCCCTGCCCCCACGCCCAACCCCCTCACCTGTACGGCCTCCCAGTTCCACGGCTGCCCCGTGGTGGCATGCGCGGTCCGGATCTCGTCCGCCGCCGCCTGGAACCAGTCCAGTCCGGAACCGGAACCGGCAGCCTGCTCCACGGTTGTCCCCGAAGGCTCCCGGCTGGCGGCTGCCTGCAGCAAGCGCCGCCCGGACGTCTCTGCCGCTGCCGCCGCCGCTGCCGCTCCCGCTGCGTCTGCCTCCGCCGCCGCCACCGCCGCCGCCACCTCGGGGAAGTCGTCCAGCACCAGGGACACCAACACGTCACCTCCGTCGCCTCCGCCTCCGCTGGCGCCGCCGGCGTCAGCGCTGGCGCCCTGAGGCTGCGACTCAGCTGAGCCAATCGCTCCGAACAGGCCGTCGCCGTCGGCGTAGATGTGGCTGTCCTCCGCCGCCACCGCCTCCGCCGCCGTCGACGCTGAGTCAGGGGCGGTTGACTGCGGTTGGTTGTCGTACGCGAGCCACTCGTCGTACTCCTCCTCGGCGGCGGCGCGGATCATGGCATCCGCGGCGGCGATGATGTCAGCGTCGTAGTCCAGGCCCCAGCCTGCAGCCTGGCTGGCGGCGTCGTTGGCGGTGGCGGCGGCGGCGGCGGCGCTGTCGGCGGGCTGTGGGCCGTCCAGATCGTCGTACCAGTAGATATCTTCGCCGTCGTCGATGGTGATGACGTCATCAATTGAGTCATCGGATGAAGAGTTGGCGGCCGCCGCGGCAGTGCCGGCGGCGTCGGAGGCAGCTTCAGCGCTGGCGGCGGCGACGGCGGCGCGGATGTTGTAGGCGTCATCGTACGAGCCATCGTAGATGTCGAGATCGTAGTACGGAAACCCGTTGCGATCTCCGTCCTCGGCAAACTCGCTGACGTCATCCTCCGCGACCGCCTCCGCCACCAGGGCTGCTGGAGCACAAGAACGCGGGGGGGGGGGGAGGGGAAGGGTGAGGTGGAGGGGGCGCACGGTTAGTGTTGTGGCACCAGGTCCAGTCAGCAAGAGGCTCAGTGCCAAGCGGCGACCCGACCAAACACGCTGCAACCCATCGCGGCTGGTGCCACTCCACTCACCGTCTGTCCCGGGGCCGGTGGTGTCGGGGCCATAGCTGTCGGAGCCATGCAGCTGGTGGACTGGAGGCGGTAAGAACGCGAGTGCCAGCGCAAACGGTTTGGGTTAGGACTTTGAAGAATGGAGCCCTCTGTCGCGCGAGGCAGGCGCAAATCGGGGCACGGTCCTAGTAGCAGCCTGAGGCGGCGGTGCGGAGCTGTCGGCGCGCGAGGCGGGGTAGTCGGGCACCTCGGCAATTGCAAGCCATGGACGTGACCCGGCGGACCGCGAGGGTGCCCAGCCCCTGGTAATGCGAGTGGGTTGGCACCGCCTTGGCTCACCTTGCGGTTGGACCAGGGCCTGGGCGCTTAGCAGGCCCGAGCCGAGCAGGAGGACGGCGAGCATGGTCATGTCGAGTCGTCCATTGGCGGACACGCCGCGAGGCCAAACCCGCAGGGCGGGCCGGCGAGCGGCCATATGGAGAGCCCTCACAACGCTGAGGGCCTCGCGGGGGCCTTAACGCGTTGGCCTGGTGGCGATGTCGTCGTCCGACGAGCGTCGTCGCGAATGGGCAAGCCCTCAAAAGAGCTCGCCGGCGTGTGACGTCGCAGTATTGAGTATGCGGTGACAGTATACTGGCCGCTTGAATTGCCTCTGCGTGTTGGCGATAGGAAAGGCAGCGCGCTCGGCATGAGGGCGGCGAAGGGGTCGCGTCACACCCGAAGCAAGCCAACCTCCCAGCCCCAAGGTGGACCTTACCTGAGACTAACGTGGTTATCGCCGCATTCGCGCTTGAATGCAGTATTCTTGGGCGTCGTCAGTCGGTGGCGCTCGGCCTGCGATAGCACTACACATGTTGGTGCCGCCGCATGGAGATGCCAGCCTCGGAGGTGCCAACCGCCACCCATGAGGGCCGCAGCGGCAGCATTCACTTACTGGACGTACTGCTTTATTACAAAGTTATAGCCGGCGCCAACAACAACAACGGCGATCCCGTATCAGCGCAAGGGCGAATCCGTTTGCCGGGTTTGCCCCGCCGTCCTGACCGCCAGGCAGCACTCTCGCCCTCGCCTCCTCCTGCTCTCTCGACTGTTACTCTTCGTCTCTCGGGCCCCTCCAATCCCATCCCACGACACTCCAAACGAAAAAGAAACCAATGAAGTGAATGCAGGGCCTCCGCGTTCTTGGTTAACGTACAGCCGCCACGGGCTTTGCAACAGGGTACAGAGAACATACGACCACCAGCTCTCTAAATACGCTCCAAACTCCAAAACTGCAAACACCACCGGGCAGAAACAACAACGCGCAACGGCCTTGCACGATACCATGCCAGCCCAGGACCTGGCCAGGCACTCCCCTCCCTCCCAGTCCGCACCGGCCTCTCCATTTCTTCGGCTTTCCCCACAGACCCGCTCCGACGTCCGAGCCCTCCCAGCCAGTGGGGGAGAGGGGGTTCGCCACTTTTAACCGCTCAGCTGCGCCCTCCCCTCACCAGGGCCCACTCTCCCACTCACGGGCTACGTCGAGGCCCGCGGGGCCCACGGCACTCCACTCCAGGCCCACCTCAGGCCCGCACGGGGCCCAGGTCGCTCCACGTCAGCCAGGCCCTCAGATCTGCAGAGGCTTGTCCGCCCCGCCGGAGGGCGGCAGGCCCCGCAGCCAGTCCAGGAGGGCCTGACGGGGGGGGGAGGATCGAAGCCAGTTGGGATCACGGACCCAAGCGCGAGATCCGCGCCCTCAGTAAGACACCCTCAACCTCCCCTGGTTTCCTTCCCTGCCGCCCCCCCCCCCCCCCCCCACCTGGTTGGCCGGCGCGGGTGTGTCGTCATGGGGGCAGTGGCCGCTCTCCAGGCCCACCTGACAGGGGGGGGAGGGAAGGGGTGATCTTTGACGAGTTAGAGGTTAGGGAAGGGGGAGAGGGGAAACTGAAGGAAGGGAGAGCGGAGGGGCGGTGTTGGGGTGGGCACATGTGCTCGGGGGGTCGGCGCTGCAGCCCCCCCCTCTCCCTGACGATGCGTTTCCTAGGCATCCCAAGCGCACAGCACCTCTTGTGGCCCCCCTCCCCTCAGTCCCCTGCCCACCTTGGTGGCCTCGGGGTAGAGGTTGATGATGCGCTGGGCCTGGGCAGTTGGAGGTTGAAGATTGCAGTTGGCGGTTGGGAGTTGGTGGTTAATGGTGAATCCAAAATCGAGGCGAGACGTGAAGTGTCCACGCCCAGGCCCACGCGGCAACCGTATCTTCGTCGCCTTCTCCCTCCTTCGCCCCCAACCATGCATTCCCCCGTCCCCCCTCACCCTCGCCGGCGTGATCCAGGGGTCCTTGTCGCCCCACAGCAGCAGCAGCGGCACCTGAGGGGGGGGGGGGGGGGGGGGGGGGGGGGGGGGGGGGGGAGGGGGGGGCGAGGAAGCAGCGCATACGTTCAGGTATACCGAATGCGTACGGGAAGTGAGGGACGTGGAAGCGTGTCTATGTTGCCTAGCCTCGGCAAAGTAGAGCTACAGACGGAGAGGGCTCGGGGCCGCCAACCCCACGCATACACGCCTCCCCCTCCCTTCGTCCCTTCCCCCCCTTTCGCCTTCAACCCACTCCTCCCTTCCCCCCGCCCCCGACCCCCTCCCCCTTCCCTCCCCCTTCCCTCCCCCCCCCCTCCCCCCCACGTGTCCCTCCCTCCCTCCCTCCCCCCCCCTACCTTGAGCCTGCCCAGCAGGCTGTCCACGTAGCGGGGGGGGCCCCGCGTGGAGTGGGAGACCAGGAAGAAGACGTCGGAGGCGGCGGGGTCCTGGGCGGGGGCCTGGGGTGGGGGTGCAGGGGAGGGTGGGAGGGAGGGTGGCGGTTGGGCTGGGGATGGGTGGGGGTGTTGGATGCCTGGCGGGATTGCGTTGCCATCGGCGAGAGGGAGCGGGACGGAGGAGGTGAATGGCTGGCGGCGAGACGAAAGCACCCTTGGGACCTGACGCCCCCCTCCTGTTCCCTCCTGAGAGTGAGCGGCCCCGCGTCACCGCCCCTAGGTCCCTCAGCTATCTCTCAGAACAGACACTGCGGGAGGGACCCCCCCCTCGTAAGCGCACACCGCCTTGTCCATGGCTTTGTGCAGCCCTCGCTATGTCATATAACGGAGCTTCAAAAGCGCTGTGTTAAGAGTGCAGTGCTTGGCGTACTGCGCCAAGCGGCGCCTTCCGCCGGGTTTTTTCTAATATAGTTCTCCTCCCCCCTCTGCCCCCTTTCCTCCCCACCTGGATGGATGTGACCAGATCGTCATCGATTGAGGTGTGATCCACGTACACCATCTGGGGGGGAGGGGGGGAAGGAGGGGCGACAAGGGGCGAGAAATAAGGTTAACGGGTGGGTAACCAAGCATGCGAACCAACCAACAAGGCAAAGAGCGCAGCGAGGCGGAGCTGAGCGCGATTTCCCGATTGCGAAGTCGCCAACCATCAACCGCCAACCGCCAACCGCCCACCTGCAGCACCTCCCGGATGCGCTCGGGCTGCTTGGTGCGCTGGAAGGCGAACCACATGACGCCCCGCTTCAGGGACCTGGGGGCGGTTGGCGGTTGGGTCGGGGGTTGACGGTTGGTTCGAGTCGATGGCAAGCCGTCACAAAAGGGGGAGAGCCGGTGGCGTATGTTTGTAGTCTCCCACGTATTCGTGTCGTGTGCCCCGTTCCCTCCAGGCCCCCAACCAGGCCCAGGCCCAGGCCCAGCCCGTACTCACGCCGCCACGTTGCGCTTGGTCCGGGCCCACCATGACTCATCCGCCCAGTCAGCCTCCTCCTGAGCCGCACTGGCCTCGCGGAAGGGGCCTTTGGGGTGAGGGGGGGGGAGAGGGGAGCAGGGGAAGATAGCTGTCAGAGTCGGGCGTTCCGAGCGCCGGGTCTCTCAGCACAGCCCGCCCCGCGTCCCGCAGCCCCAGCTTGCTTCTTGCGCACCAGCCTTCCATCCCTTGTACAGCAAAACGAGGGACCCTCCCCCCGATCCCACCTGCGCCGTTGAGCGGAGCCACCGCCCGCCCCCGAGCCCCCGCACTGCGGAACCGGATCGTCTTTTCAGTCCAGGCAAAGCAAGCCCCAACCCCAACCCCCCCCCCCTCGGCCCCTCCCCCCCGGCCCACCTGCGCCGTTGAGCAGAGCCACCGCCCGGACCACGTCGGGACTGCGGGGGGCGAGGTGCGGTCGGGGGACGGGAGGGCGGGTGCCGGCTGCAGGGGTTCCTAGGCCTGGCGGCCGCAGCTGCAGCTAACCCCAACCGGTCCCCGCTCCCGGCTGGGCTCAGGGGCTCTCACGCGAGGCGCCACGCGCCCTCTCGCCTGCCCCTCCCCCCCCCCCTACCCCCACTCCCCCACCCACCCCTGCGTGGCGGCGGTGGCCAGTGACACGTACCCCCCCAGGGAGTTGCCCGCCAGGACCACGGGTCCGGCCTGGGGGTGTGCGTGAGTGAGGGGCACGGGGCGGATCAGTGACTCCTCGTCTTCCGGGGGCCTCAACCACTCCCCGCTGCGCACTGATCTGATTGGCCAGCGGGGACTGCGAGGATCGTGGACCCGGGCCCACTTGGGCCCCGCTTGGGCCCAGCACGTGGGCCCAGGCCCCACTTGCCTGGGGGCCCACCACCTCGCGGATGAAGGCGCCGATCTGCTCGGACCACACCTGGGGGGTGGGGGGTGGGGTGGGGTGCAGATGTGGGCCCGGGAGTCGGTGGATGACCCCGCGCGCTGATGCCGGTAACGTGTACGGGTTTGGGTCCGAGGGGCTAGGAAGTAGGCTTGCCTGGGGCTCCCCTAGGCACCGTACGGCACATCTTCCCTCCCTTCCTCCTCCCCCCGGGCCCCACCTCCCCATTGGTGTAGTCCACCCGGGCCTTCTCCGAGTAGCCAAAGCCCAGCAGATCCACGGCATAGACCTGGGGGGGGGGAGGGGGAGAAAGGGGGGGAGAGGAGGGGGGTCACTACAGCGTTGGCGGGTCTCTCAGCACCCACCCGCCCTGAGCACCCGTATCCCCCACACCACCAACCCAACACTTCAGCGCCGCACGACTGCCGCCCGGCGCTCGCCCACCCCCCTCCCCCGCAGTGCTCGCCTGGTACCCCGCCTCCGCCAGCGCCGGTACGTTGTACCGCCAGTGGTACGACGAGGCGCCGTAACCGTGCACCAGCACCACCACCGGATCTCCCTTTGGGGGAGAGGGGAGGGATGCGGGCAGGGCAGCGGGGAGTGAGTAGAGGGGAGGGGAGAGGAAGGGGCGGTGAAGGGCGGAAGGGAGAGCGGTTCCCAAGGCGCTTGCCATGGGGAAGGGGAGGACGTTGCGGAGAAGCGTGGGGCCCCAGATCACCTGCTACCTGAAACACTTCTATCCACCTTCCACCATTTCTTCCCCCCTCCCCTCCCCTCCTCCGCCCTCCCCTACCCCCCCCCCTCCCCTCCCCCAAAACCCACCTTGGTCCCCGCCTTGATGTAGTGGATCTTGCGCTCCTGCCCCTCCCACTCCCAGTTCCAGTAGCACCAGCCTGACAGGGGAAGGGGGGTTTGTTAAGGGTCAAAGCAACGTGCAGCTAGACGGGTCTGGCCCAGAAGTCGGTGAAGGGAGAGCGGAGTGGGGGCCGGTGGTGAGGGCTTCATGGTGCAGGTGTGGTACAGGTGCTAGGGGGAGGTGGTGCCTGCCGGTGTGTACAAACAGGTGTGGTACAGGGGCGCTGATCGTAAGCCGTACGGCACCCACCGCTGGGTTCGTACTTGATCCGCTGCAGGCCGTTGCGCGGATCCAGCTCGTACGACAGAGTGCTCACCTTTATGCGGGGGGGGGGAAGGGAGGGGGAGTGCAGAGGGGTCATCGCTTGGCGGAGGGGAATGAGGGGGCATCAAAAGTGCCGTGTGCGGCAGGTCAGCATGGGGGGACCGGGAAGGGTGAGGACATCGGGGGCATCTCTTGGCGGGGGGGAATGATGGAGGGGGGAATGTGGGTGTCCAAGGGGTGCGCATGGGTAGCCCCCGTGCCCCTGCCTAGGCGCGGAGGGGTGACGGAGGCCGCCCAAGCGCTGACGGAAGGGCCAAGGCTGGCTTGAAGGCTTCACTGGCACCGCTCTTGAGCCCAGTCGGGGGGGCAATGGCGCCGCCAGCAGTGTGTCAAGCCCCGGCCCTGGCCCCTCAACAAGCGACGCTCCCCCACCCCTCCGCCTGAGCGGTCCCAGCGAGGCTCTTCAACCAGCGGGCTAGGCGCCGGGGGCCGGGGGGCATGGGCCGGGGGCCGGGGGCCGGGGGCCGGGAGCCGGGGGGCGTGGGCACAGGCGCTAGCGCTGCTGCATGCGGCTTGCGGCCGCCGCCGGTCTGTCAGCTAAGGGGCTCGGCAATCACCGGTGGGCTCAGGGGAGGAGACATCCGCGCGACGGGCGGTGGAGGCGGGGGAGGGTCCCGGGGTCGGTCGGTCGCGATGGGGCGTCCAGGGCCGTGGCGTCCGGGCTATCGGGGCTATCGGGGCGAAGGCAGCGGGAGACTGCTCTGCGCTACTGGGCTGCTGCTGTGGTGTCTGTGCCGGCTACTGCGGAGCGCTATGGCCAAACGGGGAGGGGGCTGGGGGCAATGGCCGTGCAGGTAGCAGCCCCCAGCCGCAGGCCGCCGCTGCGCCCGGCCTCCCGCGCCCCCTTGGAAGCTGTCACCCGACCCACTCAGTCACCACCCCCCGCGTGCCTCCCCGTCGGCCCAACTCGCGGGTGGGTGGGCTGGGGGTGCTGTGGCGAGAGCCGGGAGCCGCGGTGGCTGCTGACCCGGGGTGGGTTGTGTGGGGTCGGGACGGGTTGTGGTGAGGGGGCTGTGTGCGTGTGGCGGGGGAGAGTCCGCGGGCGGGGGTTGCGTGGCGTAGGAGCCTTGGCCCAGCCCGGGCTCTGGCGCGCTCCGCAAAGCCCCGCGCGCTCTACCGCAGCCTTCTAGTCGCACCTGGCGAGCCTCCTGGTACACAGCGGGCGAGGCATCCACGGTCGCGACATCGGGCAGGGCCTCGCACAGCACATTGCCGCCGCGCTGCAGGCGCTGGGCCGGGCCCCGGGTGGTCACAGGCCGGCTAGACGCTACAGGATGAGGGCAGCGCGGGTTCCCCGCGCTACCGCGGCGCTGCGTCGCCGGGCACCGTGCGTGCTGCAGCATTTTGGCCTAGTTAGTACTAGGGACTCGCCAGAAGATCAGAAAGTACTGTCCTAGATTCAACTGGTAAGCACTGCCGGCGTACGCTGTGTGTAAATGCGGTGCTCTGCAAAGGAAGGCCCACAGCGACCCACAGACCCGCGTTCGAGCGCACTCGACCAAGCCTGGAGCCCGGTTTCAGGCCTCCGCCCTAGTCCATGCCTTCCTACAGGCTGCCTTCTACTCATCGCGCCGCGCGTGCCGCCTGACGGGCTCAACCGCCGCGACACACAGAGTATCATCTTCAAGTGTGCGCACGCTACAGCAACGCGTCCGTTGCTTGCTGCTTCGTGGTGGATGCCAGCCGCGGGGGCAGTAACTTGGCTACGCGGGCGGCATGAATGGGTGACAGGCTCGGCGCTCGCGTTTACGCGAACCCGAATCCACGGCGCCCTCATAGCCTCTGCCCCGTCGCTCCACACAGCCAGTCTCCACACTCTCACTGACAACTCACGTCCACAGTAACCACTGCTTCCGCACAACCTTTCGCTTGCAAGCACATCGTGCAAAATGGCCACCGCCAACGTCTATATCATCTACTACAGCACCTATGGCCACGTCAAGACGATGGGTGAGCCCACTGCACTTGCTGTTTCGGCAGCTGGCGTTGACGATCGAGCATCCTGTCGCGAGCTCGCGTTTGCTGAAGCCCGCGGTCCCTCTCTCCCTGACCTATCCCCACAGCCGAGGCCGTGAAGAAGGTGCGACAGCTGAGAGTCTTGCTGCCTGCAAGGCGCCGGTCAACGCGGCTGTTTCCAGGGCTTTCTATGCTGCCGATGACGAGCTCGCTCTATTTTTTCTTGCAGGGCGTTGAGTCGGTCGAGGGCGTGAAGGCCACCATCTACCAGGTGCGCTTGCTTGCTGGACTGAGTCCGGGCACTGAGCTGTCGGGTTGGGATGCCCGCCATCGTGTGCCCTCCACCCGGAGTCACTAGTCCTGAGCTGCGCACCTGCTTGTCCTCCCTTCCTATTGCCAGGTCGCCGAGACCCTGCCCTCCGAGATCCTGGAGAAGATGCACGCTCCGCCCAAGGCCGACTACCCCATCATCGACCCCCACACCCTGCCCGACGCCGACGGCTTCGTGTTCGGATTCCCCACCCGGTGAGCCCCTGTGCACACACCACAAGCTATGCAGGTCCCACGCTCGCTGGTTCCTCCATCCTCAGCCTCCCATCCTCAGCCTCCCATCCTCATCCCTCGCATCCCCTCCCGCCTCGCTTCCCGTATCCCTGCCCGACGCCCTGCCTGCTCCATGGAGTCCCCCTTCTCTGCCTCGAGAGCTGGATAAGATCGTGCAGCCCGTATCACAGAAATACTTCAGCTCATAACATGCTGATGTGGCTACTTGCTGCTTGCGGTCGTGCCTTGTTTGAACTCGAAAGCTCTGAGCCCCTTCCCCCATTCCCACACTCGCAGTTTCGGCATGATGGCCTCCCAGATGAAGGCGTTCTTCGACTCGACTGGCTCCCTGTGGCAGAAGGGCGCCCTGCACGGCAAGCCGGCCTCCATGTTCACCTCGACGGCCTCCCAGGGCGGCGGCCAGGAGACCACCATCATGACCGCAGGTGGGGGCGGGCCATGGCACCGGATGCAGCCTGCAAAGCGGGCCAGTCGCTGGATCCACAGCGATTTGTCACTGGTTCTGAACCTCAAACGTCCACCTCACCACTAGATCTGCCTAAGCAATGTCAGCTGATTGGTTTCAATTTTCCCGATCCCCGCAGTGACCCAGCTCACGCACCACGGCATGATCTTCGTCCCCGCCGGTTACTCCGCGGGTGGCGTCATGTTTGGCGTCGACAAGGCCCAGGGCGGCTCCCCCTGGGGCGCGGGCTGCCTGGCGGGTGCCGACGGCTCTCGCCAGCCCAGCGAGGCCGAGCTGGCTGAGGCCGAGAACACCGTAAGTCGGCCCGTTGCCGGGGGGGTGCGCAGTGGCGGAGAGGGGTCAAGGCTGCCGCAATACCGACCGCGTCTGTGTGCTGCTGACCTCCAGCGGTGCTGTCGATTCTGTGCCTGACTGGTTGTTCGATTGTCTTGCTCTCGCTCGCAGGGCAAGCAGCTGGCCACCGTTGCGAAGAAGCTGAAGGCCTAAGCGCCCGGCGCCATGTGGGTCGGGACCTGGAGCCGTTGGGCTTGTGCGCATGCGCCCGGCAGCCTTCCCACGTTTGAGCTGTGGGCGGCTACCCGCCAGGAGAGGAGCTGCTCTGCGGGCCGTCGTGCCGTCTGCAAGGGCGCGCGGAGGAGGAGGTGTACTGTACTGAGGCGACTTGGAAGCGCCGGAACTTGAGCGTTGAGCGTTGCCGACCTGAACTCAATGGGGCGTGGCGGCATGGTAAAGCTTGGCGTGCAGTTTTGTTGCTTGGGCTGTACCCAATGCCGCTGAGCGTCAGCGATTCGAACGCGAGCGGATAGTGCAACACGTGCCTGTGATAGGGAGGGGGCATGGCGGCAGAGCTTGGGCTATGTAAGCTGGAAGATGGGCCAGATTGGTTCCATGCACAGCACGGTATTCACGCTACAGCTGAGGTTTGCAAAGCATACATTTGGAGGAAGCACATGCGACGTTGATACTTGTAACGGATGCGTACGATAACTCTCCCCGAGGACTGCTTGCATCGGCATTGGGGCATGCCGTCAGCCTACCCTGTCGCTGGTCACCCGGGGTCAGCCTCTCCCCCCTGCAGCGGTGTCTCCTGTCCCAGAGCCAGCTTCAATCGCGTCGCCAGCCCACAGCCGTCGAGGCCGTGACGGGAGCACAGCTGTCAACTGCACAAGGCTCAGCACCGCGTGACCCGCACGGTGACGTTGGCATCCCACCCTACAACGGCCACCTTTCTGGAAAGACCAGCGCTGGATGCTCTGATGGCTGGTTCCTTGCGGCTCGGGCAGCCAGGTTACTCCGTCACTGGGTGCCTTGGCAGCCAGCCCAGCCGGCAAGCGGTGGCAGCAGGCAGCTCGAGGTCAGGACAGCGGGTGGGCCGCGCCACTTACCGCGCAGGCCACGGCTGGAGCCATAGAGCTCTCCCATCCCATAACTCTCGAGGAAAGCGTGGGGAAGTGGACAGCAGGTAGGGCAGGGCAGGGCGCCTTGAGGGCAGGCCTCCATGGCAGGGCAGCTCGGCCCTTCTCGGGCACCGTTCATGGCACGCGCCCCTGTTCAGCGTCCATCGAGCTCGTCCACACCCACCTCTTCGTCGCCGAAACCCTTCACGCTGGGCGTTACCAACGCAGCCTCGGCTGTAATAACAAAGCTTCCAGCCCCACAGAAACGGTTCGCCGCGGGCGCATACTGAGCTTTAGGGGCCGGCATAACTCGATTTGCCGGCACCAGGAGCTCATTACGCGCGTGCGGCAGTCCCATCACGCGTAGCCGCTCTTTGCCGCTTCGCACATACCCACTTACACTCTCACAACTTCATCGCAATTTGCTGCTGGATGCGTGCACGACTGCTTTGACCATCGAACCTTCCTTTGCCCGGACCAACCTCGACATCAGAGGCCAGTTGTCGCAAGTAACCACATCATGGGTGCAGCCTGCAGCAGCGGCAAGGAGCAGCTCGTGGACCAGCCGAAGCAGGTCGCCGCGACCAAACCCGCCGATGCTCCCGCCAAACCCGCGGCCGTCCCCGCGGCGGCTACCTCCGACCCGCCCAAGGCTTCCGCGGATCAAGCAGCCTCGAGCACACCACAGCCAGCGGCAACAGCGGGCGAGCAATCCGCCGGCCCCAAGCCGCTCAAGGTGTTTCTGATCTTCTACTCGACCTACGGCCACATCCTCAAGCTGGCAGAGACCTACAAGGAGGCGCTGGAGAAGGAGGAGGGAGTGGAGGTGGCCATCTACCAGGTGCGGGGCTGGGGGGCTGGTGGATGGGGGATGGGGAGGAGGGCTTCACACTTCGTACGTCCTTGGCTGCCCGCGCTTCCGGGTGCATTTCTCGTAGCGCCACCCCCAACTCGCATCCGACCCCTCTGCACTACCCCCCCAGGTTCCCGAGATCCTTTCCCCCGAGGTTCTGGAGAAGATGCACGCCCCTCCCAAGTCCGCTCACCCGGTCATCGACCCCCACACGCTCGACCAGGCGGACGCATTCGTATTCGGATTCCCCACCCGGTGAGCCCCTGTGCACACACCACAGGCCATGCAGGTCCCACGCTCGCTGGTTCCTCCATCCTCAGCTTCCCATCCTCATCCCTCGCTTCCCCCCCCGCCGCGCTTCCCGTATCCCTGCCCGACGCAGTTTCGGCATGATGGCTTCCCAAATGAAGTCCTTCTTCGACGCCACCGGGGTCCTGTGGCAGAAGGGCGCCCTGCACGGCAAGCCGGCCTCCATGTTCACCTCGACCGCCTCCCAGGGCGGCGGCCAGGAGACCACCATTATGACCGCAGGTGGGTTGGGGCCATGGCACCGGCTGCAAGGCAGGCCAGGCCTTCAGTCCGCAGGCGCGAGCTTGGTGGCACTTGTTAAGCTTCTGTCGCATAGCGGACGGCAGTCCTCGCTAGTTGGTAGCCCTCGCCCGACCCCCGGCGGCCGTTTCGGCCTACCGGTTGTGCCGCGTCCCTCTTTCCTTGCCTCTTTCCGCTTGCCACACACACCCCAGTGACCCAGCTCGCGCACCACGGCATGATCTTCGTCCCCGCCGGCTACGCGGCCGGGGGCGTCATGTTCGGAGTGGACGAGGCCAAGGGCGGCTCCCCCTGGGGCGCGGGCACTCTGGCTGGCGCGGACGGCTCCCGGCAGCCGAGCGAGGCGGAGCTGGAGGCGGCGCGGGTGCAGGTGGGTGTGGGGGGGGCAGAGGGAAGGGATGGGCGAGACCTGCTGCAAAAAGAGAAGATAGTACGAGAGCCTCGGACTCATGTTTTTTTTGTCGGTCCCAGGGGACGTGAGGGCGTGAATAGCACGGGACGGGGCCAGAGGCGTGCGGGACGGGGCTACAGAGGCGGCGCCAGAGGCACCTCAGGAGGAGGCTCGCGGGAGCCGTCTTCATGACTCACTTCTGACCCGCTGCTGCTCCTCGCCTCATCCCCCCCTACCCCAGGCCAAGAACTTTGCCACCGTTGCCAAGAAGCTGGCGGCATGAGGAGACAAGAGGCAGTTGGCAGTAGGGCGGCGTGCGGCATCTCTCTTAATAAAGGCTGGCGGCCTACAGCGGGGCGGCAGTACGGCAATGTACCGTGCCGTGGACACGCGTTGAGGGACAGCAACTGTAAACCGAGTATGGGTTAACGTGGAGAGGTTGCGGCATGGACCGACTGGGGGCAAACGGGATTTGACCACGACTGGCGTGGAGCTGGCGCGTAGGGTTGGCGCCAAAGGGGATGTGAGGATGTGCCTCCCGCGCCTGCACAAGTTCAAACGAATGAGGGGAACCGTGCAGACAGCGTGTCTGCACAGACGGGCGTGGCCTGCCGTCACGAGTGCCGCCAGGGGCTTGCTGCGAGGGCAGGCGGCCAAGGGGCAGGCCCTGCAAGTCGCAGGAGGCACTGGAGTGCGTATGTCGCGTCAAGTAAATGGAGGTGTGTGGGTTATGGTGGAGGCGGGCATAGTGCTGGAGGGAGCATGCTAAGTGGGCGTGCTGTACGGGGCACACGGGCGGTGGGTGCACACATGGGGTGGGGCAGTACTGGCTGCTGGTAGGAGGGAGGCGGTGAGGGAGCATGCTAAGTGGGCGTGCTGTACGGGGCACACGGGCGGTGGGTGCACACATGGGGTGGGGCAGTACTGGCTGCTGGTAGGAGGGAGGCGGTGAGGGCGGCATTCGCTGACGGTACGGTGAGTCGTGATCCAGAGCGGACACTGGTTGACCCCTGGGTTGAAGGGGATGACTCGGGCCCTGGTGTGCATGCGTGACGGGGGCACGGGTAAAGAGAAGAGTGCCAGGCAAGCGAGTGCGCGTCTGCGTAAGGACACGGCCTGGGAGACCAGTCAGGGGGTCACGGTTGGTGCGGATGCAGGATGCGCATCCATGCATGCACAGTGGACGTGACACCACAACTTCTTGGCTTGTGTATACCATCCGGACAGTGTGCTGAAAATGCAGATCGACTTGTGCCGGGCATTGCACGGCTGCGGCACAGCGGTATCCATGGCCGCAAGCACTCGTGGTGACCCATCGGATGAAGTCCGGGTTGGACACAGGTGCTTGACAGAGTCTGTGGCTGGACTGTGGACTCGTGACAAGGCGTTGCATGACCAACGGCTGCTATGCACGGGTCTGTACGCCTGTTAGCTGTCAGCGGCCCCAAGCACCCGCAAGGGGGGCTGCACGCATGAGTGGGGGCCCACCGGCACCCGCATGTAAGCAGGCAAAAGCAGAGCCCGCAGAGGCAGGGGTGAGAGGCTGGTGAGAGGGGGCGCATGCGCCTTAACCCGAGTGATGCACGCGCACATGAGCCCTCACCCAGCCGATTACGTCGCGCAGTCATATATGTACATTGCCTTTCGCCACTTTCGACTCCAACCTCGCGACGCGACATCGTTTTGCGACACCATCGCGACCGAGCCATGAGCGGTTCCGAGCCAGCCACCAGCTCACAACCAAATGAAGCAGATTCAACGCATGCAGATGGAGCAGCATCAGACGGTAGAGCGGTCTCACCTGCCCGCCCTGCCGATGGGCACGCACCCTCGCCCTCTACCCGCGCCGACGCGACCCCCGCCAAGCCGCTCAAGGTGTTTCTGATCTTCTACTCGACCTACGGCCACATCCTCAAGCTGGCCGAGACCTACAAGGAGGCGCTGGAGAAGGAGGAGGGAGTGGAGGTGGCCATCTACCAGGTGCGGGGCTGGGGGAACACATGGGACTGTGGGCGCGGACTCGGAGGAGGGGGGCCTTGAGCCCTTCACCCTTGGTAAGGGTGACTGATATAACGCACAATATTGGCCGTTGCGTGATATGCATGGGCTCCTCCGTGCGTAGGTGTCAGAGGTCATGCCTGCTGCGGCATTGGCGGAGCTCCAGGCGCCGCCCAAGTCCGCTCACCCGGTCATCGACCCCCACGCGCTCGACCAGGCGGACGCATTCGTGTTCGGATTCCCCACGTGGTACGACAGGGTACGACATGCATGTACTGACAGGGGGCTTGGCTGCCCAGTGCCCACCTGTGTGCAGTTCCGCCCGGCCGCCCCTGACGAGGGCCCACGTGCAGGGTGGGGGCCTGGCCGCCGCTCCCTCCCATGCCTGCCTGGGGCATGCCGCGTATCACCGAGGGGTGCAGAGCGCTGCCCCAGTCCCCTCGCCCTGTCCCCGGCCCACCTTCACCGATACACATTCCCCGCCTGCCCCCGCTACCCAATGCAGGTTTGGCATGATGCCCGCTTCTATGCAGGCCTTCTTTGACGCCACCGGCTTCCTGTGGCAGAGGGGCGCCCTGCACGGCAAGCCGGCCTCGCTTTTCACGTCCAACATGGTGCAGAGCGGGGGGCAGGAGACGAGCATCATGACGGCAGGCGAGAGCGGGTAGTGTGGGTAGCAGGGTGGAGATCACAGGGATAGGGCTTCCTGACGGCAGGCAAGCACGGGCTGCAGTTGCAACGGGAGGCGTACGGCGTGGGGTGCTTGGGATCCACCATGGAGCCTCGACGGATTGAATCCAGGATCCAGGGGTGTCAGCTCGGTATCATCACAGGGCAGGACGCCACTCTTCGAGGCCCCGCCCGCCTACCTGCGCCTCTTCCCGCTTGCCATACCCGCCCCCCCAGTGACCCAGCTCGCGCACCACGGCATGATCTTCGTCCCCGCCGGCTACGCGGCCGGGGGCGTCATGTTCGGAGTGGACGAGGCCAAGGGGGGGTCGCCCTGGGGCGGCGGCACGCTCGCGGGTGACAACAGGAGGGACCCGAGCGAGGCGGAGCTGGCGGCAGTCAGGGCACAGGTGAGTGGGGGAGAGGCAGGGGTAAGGGGTGGGTAAAGTCAATGTGCAACCGGGTCTGTTCCACTAAGGGGGCCTTGGAGGTGCTGGGGCGCCCGGCGTGGCTGTACAGGTGCAGATCGACCGTGTGCCGGAGGGCTGCTGAGCCAGGAGCCACCGTGCCACGCACAGGGTTAGGGCTCGACTCTTGGGTATGGCAAATTCTGGCCAACTCGGGCGGGTGTGTTCCGGCCCACCCCACCCCTCACCCCACCCCTCAGGCATGGCACTTCGCTGCAGTCGCTCGGAATCTGGCGGCCTGAGGCTCTGTGGGCTCATGCGAGAGGCTCGGACGGGGGGGGAGGGTACGGTACGGGGATACCCATACACTTACCAGCGTCTCTTTGACATGTCGTGGGCGGGCGGAAGGGGGTGGCGGGGGTGGACGAAGCAGGAGGACACACAACTGACACAAGACTTCTGGATCCTGTCGTACCATGTTGCTTTACGCCTACGAACTCAAGAGGAGCTGGGGGTGGATAAGGCTTGATAAGGGGCGGAGCTTGGCCGTGACATTGCTGCGGGGGCCCACAGCAGGCTGCGCTGACGAAGAATTGCGGCTTGATTGAGTTTCAGCTTTGTGGGGTCAGGTGGGGTGCCAGTGCTTGACTGCGTGCGTGCGTGGTCCCAGTGCTGCCGGCCGGGGCTTGAGCTTTTAGCTTTGTGGGGTCGCAATGCTTTGCTATGTCCCTGACTGTGCGGTCCCAGAGCTGCCGGCCTCGCCGGGCTGAGGCCTGAGGGCCGAGCCCTGGTCTGAGCCCCTGTCCTGCTAAGGAGGACCCTTCTTGGCTTGAGCTGCGCAGATCCAATCTCACATGTAAGCCACGCCGTTGCCAGGACAGCCACCACAATCTTGACCTCCTCTGAACCAACAATTCACCAGCCTAAAGCCCTGAAGGTGTGGCCCGGGCCTACCTAAGATCTTAAGTCTAGCTGCCAACACAGCAACAGCTAAAACAAACAGGGCCACGTGCGTGGGGCACCCTACCGCCATGACGCAGCACGCGCACCCATCAGCAAGTGCCGCAACTACTGACAGTCAACCCAAGACAACTGCACACAATGTACCGCACGTCCGTACATAATAATAGCACATCGAGCCGCTCCCCGATCTCAAGCACCCCACACTAGCCCTGAGCCCTCAAGACGACGTCAACAGTCAAAGGTGTTCGCATGCCTCCTCTGCCTCCCTGTGCTGGCTTTGCCGCGTCTCACGCCAGCTTATCCTCACAGCCTGCCCTGGCCCTTGGAGCTCCGAGTAATGTTTCTAGCTAGCTCGGTAGTTGCGTGGTTGGAGCACATGTCACCTCTCGAACCTTCGACCGGAAACCCTGCTCGCCCTCCTCCCGCCCCTCTTGCCCCAACATGCGGAGCCGTCCCTCTGTGCTTCGGGCTCGCGCTTCGGCCTCACGACCGGGCCAAGCGCCGGCCCCTCAGTGCTCGAGTGCAGCTGCCTAGCACACACACGGGTGCTTGGCCTGCTGCTCCCGCACCCACGCCACCATGCCCTCGTCCAGCCGCACCGCCGCCGTGGGCCCCCCCGGCACCCCCGCCGTCAGCACCGCCCGCACCACCCTCCGGCTCGCAGCCCCGCTGCCCTGGGCCCCGGCCCCGCCTCCGTCGCCCCCTCCGCCGCCGGTCCCGCCTCCGTCGCCGCCGCCCTCGCCGGTGGTGGCGGCGGCGGCAGGGCCGGGGACGGCTGTGGCGCCTGGCTCCCAAGTCCACATGGGCGCACCCGACACGCCGGGCTGGCCTGACCGGCGTTTGGGGAGGGGGGGAAGAGAGACTGAAGGCCGGTAGCAACCACCGGCCGAACGAAAGGGCCAGTGCAGCGAGCGAGCTGAGTAACCTGAGGTCTCCCGCGTAAACGGGGACTGCATCGGGGGATCGCCTGGGCGCCGGTGGTTTGTATGGAGATCCCAACCCGTCTCCTACGGATGTATGCCGCCCCTGCAAGGCCGCACCTCTGCAGCTGGTCTCCACAAAGTTGTTGTTGTCTAGCTCCATCAGCACCCTGGGGGCGGCGGGAGGTGGGGGGTGGGCCCGGAAGGCAAGGGCGGGTTGGCCCAGGTCCCGGACTGCTCACTGTCCCATCTATCCCACGCGGAGCTCCTCGGGGAACGCAAGCAGCGCGCGTGTGTGGCCTGAACGCCGCCTGCGTGCCCTCCCTCGTGCACTTGGCCTTGCATGGCATTCTGTGTTACACCCCGGGGGCGGTGGGCACCGCCGCGGGCCCAGAGACAACGGTGCTCACGACCGGGGCTCGAGGAGCACAACGCGGATGGATGAACGCGCGACGCAGGGTGCCCGGCCATGCATCCGCCCAACCACCCACCGGCAGTACTGGGCCCACTTGACGGAGGGCGTGGGGTAGCTGCAGCGTGGGGCCACCGCGAGGTGCAACGAAGGCACGGGTCGAGGGCACGCAGCAACCGGCCATCACATCTCATGCAACACATCGGAGGGCAGCAAGCGTGTTGAAAGGTCCGCCTGCACTGGCGCATCCTTTCTGCCGACGGGCCCTGATCCCAGCCCCGCCTTCCCCGCAGTCTCGGCTCGTGACCCACCCTGCGTAGTTGAGGCACGGCGCGTCCCCGCCCTCGCCGCCTCCGCCGCCGTCGGCTGGCGGCCCGTCGCCGCCGTCGGTGCGCACTATGACTGATATGCCGTCCACCTTAGTCACCTGTGGCGCGGGTGACATGACCACGGCGGCAGTCGACCCAGCGTAAGAAGAGCCTCGCTCCGGAACCCGGTGCCCCAGGAAAGAGCTCCGCCCTCGAGCCCGGTGCCCGGAGGTTAGGTCCCCATTGCACTCACGCGGTACGGCGACGTGCCGTTTGACTCGGGGTCCCCTGGGTCGCCCGTGGTGTTGGCCCCGCCGCCGCTGCCGCCACTCCCCCCGCCACTCCCCCCCGGGCCGTACGGCAGGCGGAAGAGCGGACCCACGGCGGAGCGGACACACGCCCCCAGCACCACCAGTCCTGGGTGGGCCGATGGGGAGGGGCGCATTGGGGAAAGCAAGGTTGTTGCGGAGGGGTCAAGGGTAGGGGGCCAACGCGGGTTCGGGCGTAGCTCGAAGTACCTGCGGGTACGCTGTGGGCTGGGCCGGGCTGGGGGCTGGGGCCTGGGCCGGGCTGGGGGCTGTGGCCTGGGCCGGGCTGGGGGGTGGTGGAAATGGGGCGGCTGTGTGTGAGAGGCGGACTCACCCAGGTCGAACGACGGATCTCCCTTCTGTACGAGCTCGTCCGGTACGGCGACGTGTCGTGACGCGTAGACGCCGTACGGCGCATGCGAACCGGCAGTTGGCGATCCAGTCCAGCCGGGAGCGAATCCCCAGGACCGCACCCATGCTCCATCGGAAGAGCTGTTGCCGTCAGTACCACCGCCGCCGTCGCCGCCATCGCTGCCGCCGCCGCCGTCGCCCCCACCAAACTCAAAGATGCAGTGGCCGGCTGTCAGCACGTGGCAGGGGCTGATAAGGGCCCCCGTGCACCTGCGGTTGTGGGGGTTACGGCAGGCACGCCGGCAGGGACGTGGGCGGGAGCGGGGACACGCGGCCAGGCGGGGTCCCCTTGACCTCGACAAGGCGGATCGGCAAGCGGGGACGACAGACTGCAACGACAGCACGCCGTACCTGTCGTCCATTGTATCTGAAACCAGCATGCCAACCGCCGCCAGCGGGTCAGCCCCCTCCAACAACTGCCAGGACTGACCGCTCGAGTCCCGCAGCAACACCTGGGGCGGCGGCGGCGGCGGAGGCGGCGCCATGGGTGCCGTACTATTGCCACTGCTGTTCGACGGCGGCGGCGGCGGTGGCGGTGGCGGGGGTGGAGGGGACGTGCCGTAGAGGGCGGGGTCTCGGCCCATCAGACACTGCAGCTCAGACCCCAGCGGCGGCGGCGCTCCGAGCGGCGAGGGCGGCGCTTGCGGGGGTGCGGGCTCTGGCGGCGACGGCGCCTCCGCGCCAGAAGCCGCCGCCGCCGCCGGGCCCATCATCTGCGCTCGAGGTCCGCCGCCGCCGCCGTCTCTGCCGCCGCCGCCGCCGCCAGGTGCCTCCGGTACCGGCCCGTCTCTGCCGTCTGGGAGGAGCAGCAGCGGAGCTGAGTCCTCATCCGGCTCCCCTTGCCCGGCGGCGGCCTCTGCTGCAGCGGCGGCGGCGCCAGGCCCGTCGGCTCCAGGCCGCTCCTCGCCTTCGCCGTCACCGCCGCCGCCGCTGCTGCCGTCGCCGTCCTGCTCCCCGGCGGCGATGCGGCGCGGTTGCCCCGTCGAGCCGGCGGTTGGGTAGGCGCTGACGGCGGAGGAAGCGGCGGAGGCGGTGGCGGCAGGCGCGGCGAAGAGCTGGGCCCCCACCGCCCACCCCACCAGCAGCACTTCCCCCTGGGGCACTGGAGCTGAGAAAGCCCCCGCACCGAGCCCGCCCCCTCCCCCGCTCGCCCCACCGGTCCCCGCCGCATCCCCGCTTCCCGCCCCGCCCGCCCGTTGCGGGAGCGCGGGGGCCCCGACGCCCCCGGCCCCCACCTCCCTGGGCCCAGCGGCAGCGCCTGGCGGAGGGGGGCCCCCGGGGGATGCTGCAGTGGCTGCCCCTGTCACCGTTGCCGCCCAGCCCGGCCGCAGCGAGCGAGGCAGGGGGGTTCGCGGGAGGGGCGGCGTAGCGGCTGAGGCGCCCCAGCGAGCAGCGCCTGCTGCGGGCGTTGGGAAGGCGCCTTCCTCCGCCCCCGCCCCCCCGCCGTTCGCCTGCTCGCGCTGAGCTCGTGGCGCCGGTCGCTCGGTTGCGTCTGCGGTCGCTGCTCCTAGGAAAGGTAGGAGCAAGGCGAGAAGCGCGAGGGGGGCTGGCGCCCTGAGGAACGGCGACATGCTCGCGCGCTCGCGGAGCCACTAGAGGGGGCGTGGATGCGGCAGTTCAAGTGCGAGCGCGGTGTAAGACTGTTTAGGGATGGCATGTAATGTGGGCGGAGAGGATGAGGGCGCTTGTACACTCGGCGCGGGGGTGGGCGAGGGCGGGATGCGGGGGCGAGGCGAGGTCGTCGGCACGGGCCCGGGGGTCGACTTCGCACACCCATGGTACGTTTCCACTAGTTGGACATAAAAGTACATCGCAGGATGAGGCGGGAGGCTCCGGCTGCGGGGGAAGAGCACCACTGACCCTTTCCCTTCCCCCGCTCTCTCGCCCTCCTGCTCAACACACAGAACACACAGAACACACAGAACACACACAGAACATATCTGCGGCCCCGCCTCGGCGGGGCCGCAGCCAGAAAGTCGCACGCATCGAGGAGCGACCGCGGACTGACACCTCCGTCGGCCAGATGATCTTCATTCTCGCTTGTTGGATGCTATGGACGGCTAGCGGAGAGACTGCATGTAAGGGCGAGCTCTGGGACTCAAGCTTGAAGGCGGCGTACTATGTCTCCTCGCACGTCCGGTCGTGGTCGCACTACTACGCTCATCTGAGCCATAGGGTGTCAGCTAAGTTGGCTGGTAGGCGGGCCTTGTGCCGCGTCAGGCCACGATCGGCAGCCCTCGTGCCGCCGCATAGAATTCCCAACCATTCGCACGCAGAGCTAGCATGGTGCGGCATCTGCGGGGCTGTCCGGACGAATGGCTTTGCGGAAAGGTGTGATGTTGCGTTCGATGTCATACATGCTGCGAGTGGTGCTCTGCTGGATGTCTTGGTGGCCCTCTGGTTGCCCGTGCGACGCTAGGGGCATTTTGGTGGGATGTTGGGACGCTGTGCCTGGTGGTGTGAGTCAGTGGTGGCCCTCGACGTGCCTGGACGTGCCTTGGCCCTTCAAAGAACACCGGCCCGCTCGCGGGCCTAGACCGCTTCCCAGAAATTTGCGCTTGGTAGGCCAAGCGCCAGAAAAGAAGTTTTGAGGGGTCTCCCCTCGGCGACCCCCTCGTTGTGGGTCAACGACCAACAGTTGGCTGCAGCTGGGGGCGGTGCTGGTATGGAGGCCCATACCCGGTAGGTGGCGCTTTACGCTTAACCCCTCTCAGCTGGTGCTCGGAGGCGGTTCCTACTGTAACCATCGCATCCTGCTCTTTCCCCCTCCCCCTCCCCTCAGCCCCCCCCCCCACGCACCTGCATGAAATTGAGCGCCGCCTGCCGCTGCGGGTCCACCTCGGCCGCTGACGCTTTGGAGGTTTCATATGCCATATGCCACTTTGCCCACACGCAGAGCTGCGGGAGGCCGCGGGAAGCCCTGGCGAGGGACGCGGGCTTGTTGGCGGTCGTGTCAGATCGCGACGCTTCAACTAACAGTACAATTCTTGCCGCATTGCGCCCCGAGGCACGTGCATACAATAGACACAGCCGCGTGTCTGCTTGAACAGCAGCGTCCCGAGCGACCGGGCCCGGGCCCGGGCGACCTTGGTCGCGACGCTTTGCACACTCGCCCCTCGGCGGCCCCCGCGCCACGTCCTCTTACGTTGAGATATAGCTGCGAGCTCATAGGTCGGGCCATCAGGCCGTATCGGCGATCGGGCGACATGGCTCGTTCCGCCCTCGCGCTCGCTGTCACGCTGGTGCTGTCGCTGGCTTCACGCGCGTTGAGCAGGTGCTGGAGCAGCAACTGGCGAAGCGGCTGCGGGTGTGAAGGGGCGGAAGGGACGGAAGGGACGGAAGGCAGCCGGGAGGGCATGCACTTGGGACCTGGTCGGATGCATTCATATTGGTCGTTCAGGACTCCGTGTGCCGAGGGCGGCGGGGAACTGGTGTTGGAGGAGGGGAAGAGGGGGAGTTCCGTGTGTGTATTGGCCGCCTTAACCTGGCGTACGGCCGCCTTCGCAAGTGCAAGTGGACAAGGCGGGCCAATCGTTTGTCTTTGTTCTGCTGTGCGTACGCAGGGTAAGATGTACGAGGGTGTGTGTAGGGCCGGGCAAGCGCTGTGGTTGCTGGTTTGGCGCGACTTGGCGAAAGGGTTGACATCGGTCGGGTTGACATCGGTCGGCTGCAAACGCGCGCGTGCCCCAGCTGAACCAGCTACGGCGTGGAAGCAAAGAGCATCGAGAAGCGAATGGGGTTGTAACCAGGCAAATAACGCAAAGGTCAAGCGCTTTGCAAGCGGAAAATCGCGGGCTGGCCACCCAGGCTTTTCAGAGCTTCAGCAGGCAGGTTGAAGTAGTTTGTGCGCAGCAAGCAACTTATTCGGAGAGCAACGAAGCTGACAGGATTACCCACGGCCCCCATTACCATTACCTGCGGTGCGGACCTCGCCCACCCGCACAAACTTGACCCGCTCGCTTACCCGCAGCCCGTCGGTAACGATGGGCAACTCCTAGCTATTCTTGCTTCGTGACTAGAAGCACAGCTTAGCCACACGCGACCCACACGCTTTTCTTGACAGCCCGAGCGGCTTTGTAGGCTGGTATAGGGCCCAGAGATGCTCCCCTCGCAACGGTGGCGCACTGGGCCCGGCTCAGCGGTGGAGGGGCAACGCGCTGGCGGCCGGACGCTCTTGCGTACCAATCGACGGGTGCGCCGGCAGCCCAATTGCCCTGCGAGCCAGTCCTGTGCACCAATATCGAACCACGTGGCTGCCTTGCGGGCGCAGGTCCACTGCCAAGCCTGGAGCGGGGGCTCTCAGCTCACAGGTGCGCTTCATCCCACGTCACAACGGTCTGCGCAACCCACAACGCGCAGCCCGGCGCGAGGTTCTGCCCTGCAAGTCCTACGCACAGCGCATAGGGGGCTGACTAGATCTGGGTGCCACGCGCAGAACGCGACTATGGCCATCTGGAGGCAGCGGCCAAGCTCGCACAGAGCGCTCAAGGTGATCAGGGCGAGGGGTATCAACCGGAGATTATTCCACGCTCGGGGGTGGGGGAAGCGGGGCGGGGGGGAGGTCGAGGGGTGGATGGGTGCCGGTATGCGGTTCGGGATGGCAGGTGGGATGCCGGGTTGGAACTCGTGCGCGTTCTCATTGTTGGCAAGGCAAACAGAAACACCCTACCCCGGGACACGGAGTACTATAACCCCTCGGGTATCCCCAGAAGCACATGACAGGGCGTGCGGGCTGGGCGGTTCTTCCTTAGCCCTGACCCCCGTCAGGGCCTGTCCCGCTAATGTGCCTGTTAACCCCCGAAGCGGGGCCACACAACTGCTTACATCCCAGGAGGAACTCCTAGTCCAGCCACAGACAGTCGTGCCTTGGACCGGTGTACAACCACCGCCCTCAGAGTGTTCGGGGCCTCTAGATCTACCGGATGCATGATCGCAGCTCCGCTGCGCCGCCGGGCAGCCAGATCCTATTGATGGAGCGGCGCCGGTGCCGTGTTCTGGTACAACAGCATGTCGTCTGGATTACGGCAATGTCCAGGATCCGTACTTCAAAACATCTCGTCTACGATCTCATTACATGAATTCAGCTGTGGCCGCGCCCACCCTGCCATCCCCAACCGTCGTTTCGTCCCCCTCTCCCCCACGCGCCCCTCACAGGCCTGACCCAGCCCCACCCCAACGCCGGCTGTGTGTTGGTGGGGGCGGATGGGCGGCCACTGGCGGAAACATTCCACCGCGCGCAGGTGTGTGTAGGGGGGGCTGGGAGCAGCCGGGGGCGAGGGCCCGGGAGCAAAACGAATAGGCGGGAGCGGGGAGAGAGTGCCCTTGGGCCAGGGTAGGGGCGGGTCAGGGACCCTGTGGGCCCGGCCGCGTCCATACACACATACGTACGGGGGTTGGGGCACGCCGGTCCGCTGCTGGCGAAGCGGTCCGCGGTGCCGCTGAAGCTGGAGCCGGGATGGCCCCGCAAGGGACCGACGAGGGCGGACGGACGGAGCCGGGATGTGGGCTGTGCCCGGGGGCTCGGGGGCAGCAGAGGGGCTGTCGATGGGGTTTGGCCTGGCCCTGGCCCCCAGCGCCGGTCCATGGAGGAGAGCGGGTGTGTGTGCCGGGGGCCGGAACAGCTTGCGGACCTCGGGGCTGAGGCCATGGCGCAGCCGGTCTCGGCGGGCCGGAGCACCGGGGCCCATCGAGCGTGCGTCACGCGGCGGCATGGCACGCCACGCCACGCCACGCACCCCAGGCAAAACCCCCCCACCGCACCCCGCCAACCCTTCTCCCACCCCCTCCCACCCCCACCCTCCCCAGGGCACGACCGCCGCCGAGGCGCTGGCGGTGACCGCTGCCGGCCCCGCGGCCCGCGGCGCCACGGCCTACCTGAACCTGGAGCCGGGCGACTGCCACGGCGAGGCGGCGGCGGTGGACGCGCTGGTGCGGGGCGGCGTGTCGCGGGTGGTGGTGGGCATCCGGCACCCGCTGCGGCACCTGCGGAGCCGGGCCATCGGGCTGCTGAGGGGCGCGGGCGTGAGAGTGGGTGAGTGGGGCAGAGTGAGGGTGGGTGGGAGGGAGG
This sequence comes from Edaphochlamys debaryana, assembly GCA_016858145.1. Classification (NCBI taxonomy): domain Eukaryota; kingdom Viridiplantae; phylum Chlorophyta; class Chlorophyceae; order Chlamydomonadales; genus Edaphochlamys; species Edaphochlamys debaryana. Next base: position 816,167 of record JAEHOE010000033.1, on the reverse strand, counting down.
GGAGAGGAAGGGAGGGGAAGAGGGACGGGGACCCGGCATCTGGGCAAGGCGGAAAGGGGGTGGGGGAGGAACGCTGGTGGGAGGGGGAGCTGGGGGCCGGGCTCGGGTCGCTTCTCACTTCGAACCAATCTGCCTCTCCTCCTTCCCCCGCCCCAGACGTGTTGGCCGACGTGCTGGCGGTGGGGCGCAACGGAGGGCCCGCAACGGCGGCGGCGGCGGCCAGCGGCTCCGGGTCTGACATTGAGGCGTACGGGCCGTACGACCCGTCGTCATCGCAGGTGCGTGGGGGGGTAGGGTGACGGCTGCACGAGGGAACAGCCCTGCGGCCCTGTGCCGTGTCGCTCTGAGCTCCCGCGGGGAAGGGACCCCGAGTCGCCAAAAGCTCGTGGGCAGGCTGGTTGACGCTGGAGCCCCCTCTCCACCAGAGTCCTTTCAGCGCTCTCCCACTCCGCCAGGCTCGCTGGCCGCCGCCTCAAACCTATTACACAACCTCTGTTCGCGGGCCGCCGCCTCACTGCCTCCGCCCGCTTGCTCCAACACCTACCACGCGCCCCCTCCCACGCTCTCCCCCCCCCCACCAGGGCTCCGCCTCCGCCTACGGCGCCCTGTCCGCCTGCCTGGAGGCCAACGAGCCGCTGCTGCACCGCGCCGTGCTGCGGCGCCCCCTGGGGCTGCTCAAGTACGCCATGACGCTGGACGGCAAGATCGCCACCAGCCTGGGGCACAGCGCATGGGTGTCGAGCCCGCAGAGCAGGTGGGGGGCGGCTGGCTGGGTGGGGGGGAGGGGGGGGGGAAGGAGGGGGGGGGAACATCAGGCGCCCGATGTGGAGTCGGTTGCTGTGAAGTCGGTTGCAACCCAGCCGCCCTGCCTTCGGCCTCGGCCTCGGCCTCCCTGTCCCACCGTCCTGCTTCCCGGCTCCCTGCCCCCTCCCCCCAGGGCCATGGTGTTTGAGACGCGCGCCCGCTCCGATGCCGTGATTGTGGGCGGCAACACGGTGCGGCGGGACAACCCGCGGCTGACCACTCGGCGGGAGGGGGGGCACACGCCCGCGCGCGTGGTCATGAGCCGCACGCTGGACCTGCCCGAGGTGAGGGGGGAGAGGGGGGAGGGAGGGGGGAAGGAGGGGGAAAGCGTGGTGTGTATTGGATGGGGTCGGTTGGGGAGCGGCTATGAGCCGCACGCTAGACCGGGGTGGCAAGTGTGATGTTCAGCGGCCGATCTCGCGCCATCCCTTGCATGGCCTTCAACCTTCCTGCCCGCTCCCCTCTCCCCCTTCACACCATCCCTTCAGGACGCCAACCTGTGGGACGTGACGCTCGCACCCACCATCGTGCTCACGCAGCGGGGGGCGCGCACGCGGTTCCAGGTGGGGCGGGCCGGGGGGCGCGGGGTGCGGGCGGGGGCTGCGGGTGGGGGTGCGGCGCGCCGGTAGTGGTGCGAGAGGGGGGAAGAGGCGCTGGGGGTGTGAAGGGGGAGGAGGGACCCGGCCATTGGGTATGGTGGGTCCTGCTCTGTCCCTGGACGCTCCTCCGCCTCGCCGCTCCCCCTCAACCCCCTCCCTCTCCCCCTCCGCTCCCCTCCCCTCCCCCTCCCTCTGCCCCCCAAAGGCCGCGCTGCGTGCCTCTGGCGTGGAGGTGGTGGAGTTTGACTTCCTGACGCCCGAGTCGGTGGCCGACTACTGCCAGGAGCGGGGCTTCCTGCAGTGCTTCTGGGAGTGCGGGGGCACGCTGGCGGCACCCGCCATCGCCAGCGGAGTGGTGCACAAGGTGGGGGGGGGAGGTGGGGGAGGGGGAGGTGGGGGAGGGGGGGGGGGGGGAGGGGGAGGGATGGGCAGACGGTTGAGGTGGGTGGGGGCCGGGGCGTCTCACATGGACATGGAAGGGACTGGGTCCGGTCTGGACAAGGGGAGAGCAGGGGCAGGGGACGGATCGGTCTGGGGACGGGTTCGCGGGTGGGAGGGCTGAGGGGCTGTGAATGGGATGTTGATCCGAGCTGTGTGCTGTACGGCCGTACGGCAGGTGATGGCCTTCGTGGCGCCCAAGATCATCGGCGGCCTGCGCGCGCCCACGCCCGTGGGGGAGCTGGGGTTCGTTGAGATGACTCAGGCCGTGGAGCTGGTCGACAACACGTGGAGCCAGGTGGGGCGGCTGGCGGCGGTTGGTGGTTGGCAGTTGGGGTTTGGCAGAAGCGGGCACCTTCGGAGGGAATACGGGGTCAGTGGGGGGTACCGGTGTAAGCCGTGGACATGGCGCGGCACAGATCCGTGCTTGGTGGCCGCAAATGGTGCGTCTCTTGCCACTTCTAGTCGTTGGGTGCTAGCGGGCTTTTGCAGATCCATCAACGTCTGAAAGGCGCGAATCGTACATCGCACGTGACTGCCGTACAGGTTGGGCCGGACCTGATGATGACTGGCTACATGCCCTCCTCGGGCGGACTCTGGGCGCTGGAGGCGACGCTGGAGGCGGCAGACGAAGAGTCGGCCGCCGACGCCGCATCAGCATCCGCCGTACACCTGCCCTCCTCCCCCGCCCCTTCATCTCCCGCGCCGCCGCCCGCCGCCGCGCCCGCCACGTCAGCGGCGGGCGGGGGTGACGTCAAGGCGGCGGCGGCGGCCGGATCGATCGCCGCGAAGCGGCGGCGCGGCGCGGGCGGCCCCCAGGGCCGATCCGTTTCGTTCTACAAGGCTTGGGACCAGTGGGGCGCTCTGTCCAACTTCTCCCCCCACCCCATCTCCATGCCGGTCGAGCCGCCGCTGGCGGCGGCGGCGGTTGACGGCGCCGCCAGCAGCAACGGCAACGGGAACGGCGTGGCGGCGGCGGCGGCTGCCAGTACGAGCGGCAACGGTGCGGTCCGGTCTTGGCCGAGCGTGGAGCACTATTACCAGGTGGGCGGGGTGGAGGGGGGTGGCAGGGGAAGGGAAGGGGAGGCGGGGGGAACGGAAGGTTGGGGAGGGGCAGGAAGGGTGGGCTGTGCAGGGGGAGTGTCTAGACGTTTACCAGGACCAGGAGGGGCGAGGGCGGGCGGGGGTCCGGGGCGCGGACCCTCGAATTGCATCCCACCCGCCAACCGCATCCCACCCGCCAACCGCATCCCAACCGCCAACCGCATCCCAACCGCCAACCGCAGGCCCACAAGTTCGCGGGCAACCACCACCCCGACGCCGCGGCCGTCATGGAGGCCATCGCCGCCGCGCCCTCCCCCGAGGAGGCGGCGCGCATCGGGCGCCGAACGGAGCGCACGCGGCCCGAGCTGCTGCGCCGCGACTGGCCCACAGCCAAGATCGGAGTCATGCTGTCCGCGCTGCGCGCGAAATTCGCGACGCACGCCGGCCCGCGTGCGATGCTGCTCGCGACGGCCGGCGTCAGCCTGCCGCCGCCGGCGCCCGGCGGCGCTGTGGCGGCGGCGGAGAATGGCGGCGCGGTGGCGGCGGCGGCGCCGTGCGGCGACGCGGCGTGCTATGAGCTGGTGGAAGCCAGCCCGCATGACTACTACTGGGGCGCGGGGTACGAGCGGACGGGCCAGAACAAGCTGGGTCGGCTGCTGATGAAGGTGGGTTTGGGGTGGGGGTGGGGGCGGGGGGCGGGGGTGGGGGGAAGAGGGTGGGGCTGGGTGGGGTGGCAGATGGTGGGGTGGCAGAGGGATGATGGGAGCTTGGGGTGGGGTGGGGTGGGGTCGAGACTCTTTGGGGTGATAGTGAGGGTGAGGGTGGGGTGGGGTGGCAGTGGGGTGACGGAAACCTGGGGTGGGGTGGGGTGGGATGGAGACTCGCAGTGGGGATGGTGGCTCGGCGGTAGCCGCTCCTATCCTCCCAGTAACCCACATCCGTCCTCCAACCAGCCTCACCCAACCACCTCCCAACCAACTCCAACTCCCAACCACCCCAGGTCCGGGACGAGCTGCTCGCCGACCTCAACGCCGCCTCCTGCAACAGCGAGAGGGCCTGGGGCGCGGGCGCGGGGCCCGCACTGGCGGGGACGGCCGCGGCCTCGGCGGCGGCGCCCGCCAGCAGGGGGTGACGTCAGCAATGGTCACACGTCATCCGAGGGTTACGCGAAGCCGGGGTAGACCCACGTGGAGGCGAGGCGTGGTGTGAATGGGGCCGGGGTCGATGATGACTCATGGCAGGGGCGTAGCGTAACGCGAAGCTTGGCTGGACGGAGCTCCGGTGCCGGAGATGGGGGACGGGGAGGGCCGCCTCTCGACGCAGCATGCAACCCGGGACCCGGAGGGTGTGGCGCGACCGCCGGGGCGCTAGATGAGGGGTTGGCTGTCCGGTGCCGCCGCACCCGGGGTCTGCGGTGGGGTCAGCGCGCCCGCTGAAGCGCTCGCGAGGGGCGAGTACAGCGCAGGCTGGCTGTGGGCGGGGCGGCACGACGCAGGGAACGCGGGAGGCCGGGACGGTACCCCCTGCTCGTGCCAGAAGCAGTGGCAGGGGGGACTGGGCAGACGGCTCTCCCGAAAGTACCGATAGTAGTATGGATGGAGGTGTGTGAGCGGCGGTGTGTGTGTGACGGGGAGATCCTTAGCGCAACCCGTGGCTCGTCGGTCGAGCTGTGAGCATGACATGCCTCGGGCGAGAAGCGGTGAGGAGGATCCCGGGACAGGCGTGATGGGCGTGATGGGGCACTGGGCTGTGGAGGCCGGGACTGAGCGTGAGCGGAGATGGGTGCGAGCGGCTGTGGTGGTGATGTAGACACGCGCGGGAGCTTGGGGGGAGGGTCCGGAGCTCGGGGGGGCGGCCGGGGCAGGAGGGCGCTGCGTGAAGCGTCTTGGGCGGCCGCTGCGTGGAGGACACGGAGGAACGACAGTGCCTGCCAGTCACGGCATTGCGTGTTACGCTCGTGTGCATCTCGCCGAGTTCTGGTCACGCACCTCGGGCCATCAGTTCTGTCCGTCACCGCCAGCCGAGCTAGCGCCCAGTCACAGAGCCCTGGGTCGTGGGACACAGAGCGACAAAAAGGGCAGGGGGCTATAGCAATGCGCAATGCAGCGCAGCTTGCGATGGCACGCTCGGCTCCAGGCCCCCAGTCACCTCACGGCCGTGGCAGAGCTCAGGGTCAGCAGCCCAGCGCACACGGCCCAGGGCACTCCAGGGCACACTCCCATACGTCTTCGTGAGAATCGTGGCCCATCTGGCCTAGCGCATGACTGGCCACGCCTTGAGCTGTTAGCCCTCACCCACATCAGTCAAGACATGGCTCGCCATGCGCTCAAAAGCCCCAAAGGTCGCTAGTCAACCTCGCGCATAATGCCCCGTGGCAGAGGTCTGCCCTCCCCCACCCTGGCCCGCAGCAGCAAGCGCGCGACGCCCCTGCGGCACTGCACACCTACCCCTGGTTCGCACAAAAGGAGACACACGCACACCACACACATGAACGGGCGCGCATGACAAAGAAACCCCACGGGTAAGAGCTCCCACCGCCACACCACCATACGGAACACGTGAATGACCAGCTTACTGGCAGGTTACTGGCTCATGCCCCCCGGCCCCATCAATACCAGCCGCCAACGACAAGCCTCGCTCGCCCACGCTAAGCCATGCATTCAGGCGTTGCGCGTTCGTTCGTTGCCCTACCTTATCTTATCATCGCTGGTGGGTTGGTAGCCGCTGGGGTTCGCGCAGTGTCACCCTCCCTCCCTGCGGAGGACGCAGCTTGCCTCATCTACGCTGAGCGGCCGGCATGAATGCTCGGAGAGGCACACCCGCATGACTATAGCGACACGCCCGCACAATGAACGTTTAGTCCAGGATCCTGGATCCACGCATCCAGGACCTGCATCGGGATACAACAATAAAGCCATCAAGGCATCAATCATATGAAGTGCTGGGAGAAGGTTCCATGGCGACCATAGGTAAGTATCGGCGGTCCCTTCTGTAAGAAGCAACTGCTAGCCCCTGCGCCGCTCACACCACAGACCTATGCTGCCACTGCTTAAGGAGCGAGAGCGGCGGCGGCGAGGCCATCGCCGGGGCCGCCGCCCTGGCGGTGCCGCCAGCCCCTGCCGCCACCGCCGCCGCCGCCGCCCCTGCCGAGGCCGACGACGGGCTCTCGCCGGCAAGCGCCACCGAGCCTGACGGCATGCCAGTCATGGATCCACTCTCTGCCCGCAGTAGCATGGTCACTAACGGCATATCGCTCTCACGTGCGAACCGACTTACGCTGCCCACCGTAACCGCGGGACTGTAGTTCGCCGTCAGGTTGGCGGTAGTCCCCGCACTCCAAGAAGAGCCCTCGACGGCCAGCGCCGCCGCTGACGTCAGCCCGGCGCCGCCACGCGCCGACCGCCAGCTGCTGCCGCCGCCTACGCCGCCCGCAGCATACTCGCGCCTGCCGCCGCCGGGGCTGCCGCAGCCGCCGGGGCCGCTCATGGAGCCGGCGCCGCCGTCGACGGCACTGCCCGCCTCGCCGGCGGCGCTACAGCCGCCGCTGCCGCCGCCGCTGCCGGCGTCGACCTCGACGTCCTCCGGCACGGAGGGCATCCACAGCCACCCGCGGCTCTTGGAGGCAGTTGGGGCCAGGCCCGAGGGGCCTTGCTTGGCGGCGGGGCGCACGGAGGGGTCCTCCCCCAGGTACAAGGGGCTGGCTTGGCGCCAGGCCTGTGCGGGGAGAGAGGGAAGCAAAGGGGGAGCGTTGGGGCGACTGCGGGCAGAGGGCAGGCAGTTGCGCAGAGGCGCGGCATGGGCGTGCGGAGGGTGGATTCAGGGGTGACAGAATGGGCATGGGCGCAATGTCAGCACCTCATTAGGTCGTTAGGGCCGCTTCCCCCGCAAGTCCAATCCGCACCCGAGTGCACCGCACCGCATGCACCGCACCGCATGCACCGCACGCGGCTCACCTTGGGCACGAACCACAGCACGTCGGTGCCCCAGCGCCGCTCCGCCAGGGTCACCACCGCCATGGTGAGGGCGGAGAAGGCGGGGGACAGGAGCGAGTCCAGACCCGTCCAGTCCTCTAGGGGCTCTGGGGGGCAGCGGGGGCCGGGGCAGGGGAGGCAGCGGGCAGGTTTTGCTGCACTGGGTGTGAGGCCGGGCTGGGACGTTAGGGAGGTTGGGGTAGAGCCTTGGCCTGGACCCCAGCCCGGGCCTTAGCCCAGAGACCTCAGCGGTGAGTGGACGACGGGGGTGGCGGGCTTAAGCAGTTGCGGAGAAACCCGTACGGTGCCTCACTCTGATCGCACGTGTCCTTGTCCGGGTTCCACACGTGGGCGGCGTCGGCCATGTCGGGCGGCGTCACCTGCCGTACACGCCGTACATCGATCAGCGCGGGCAAATATCAGGTCATGGACGCACCCGTGTATAACCCACGATATAATCCCGTACGGCGCTGCCGTACATGCCGAGCCACGCACCTGCATGAAGGACGGCAGCCCCGCCAGCGCCCTGCCGTACGCCAGGCCGTACTGTCCTATGGGGACCACGAGGGACCCATCCTTGGGGAGCACCTGGGGGGGTGGCAGGGGGAACGCGCATGGGGCTAAAGAGAATTGCGGGGGGAACTGTGCGGGGAGAGTTGTGGTAACTCCTCGCCTCCCACCCTCCCTCCGGGGACCCCGCCCGTCCGCATCGTCCGTTCGTCTCCCTCCGCCCCGCCCCACCTGTTCCAGCGTTATCCTCAGTAGGCAGCCAACCAGGCAGGCGAGGATGCCTGAGGCAGGCAGGCAGTTTCGGTCAGGGCAAATCAAACGGCATGCCACACAGGCAGGCTGCTCCTGCAAGCCACCACTCCAGAAACGCTCAGCTGCCACCACCATCACCCGCAGCCGCCGCAAGCAGCTGAAACCCGCCACTCGCAGCCCCGGCTGCTCAGGAAGCTGTCCACCCATCTCGAGTCCGGTACACCGCTTTGTAGCGACCCGTCCGCAACCAACGTAGCAGCTCTGGCGCTAGCTCTCTCCACGCCCCCCTTCCCTTCCCTTCCCTCTCCGCACCTGCGTTGGGCGTCACGTCGGGCGCATAGACGGCGGCCACCAGGGGCACAAAGACACCGGCCAGCACGATGTCGAAGGACACCACTGCGGGGAATGAGAAATGGGGACGGGGTTACGCGAAAAGCAAGGCCAGCAAAGTGCAATCGCTCCTACAAATCTGGCAACACCAACGCGGGGGCGCGGGGGCACGAGCATGAGCACGAGGGGGGGTGGGGGTTGCGGTGGGGAGCGTGGGGAGAGTCAGACACAGAAGCGTCTGACTCTCGTGCATTGGGGCCAAGCGAAGTGTCGGTCCCAGTTGCCGGTACGCAGGGCTTCCTGTCACCGATGGGCCCAGAAGCGACCGACAGAGTACACCTGCAGGGGATGACTAATGCTCACCCAGCAGGTAGGCGGGGCGGTACGCCAGTACGGCAGTCATGCACGCCAGCAGCGTCATGGGGATGATGAAGAGCCTCGCCACCAAGAGCAGGTTTGACTCATGCGAGCCGATGCGGGGGACCTGGCGGGCGGGGGGTGGGCGCGCCAGGAGGTATGTCATTGGGAGTTGGACGCTGGCGGGCGAGGGGCGAGCGACGTGCGGGGAGGCTACGGAGAGCCACGGCTGGGCATGGGCGCACGCCCCGGGTACTCTCCTACACATAAACCCTGCACCGCACTGCTCACGCCGGCCTGGGAATGTTGGCACACAGTCAACGCCCGAATCCCCCGAATCCCCCGACCCCCCCGAGCTGCCCGGCCCCCGCACCCCACGGGAGTCCCCACCTTGCGCCAAAGGTTGTGAGCGGCGACCGTGGAGGTGGCCAGAATGGCGCCATCAGCGGTGGAGATGGAGGCTGGGAGGCAAAGAGGGTGGGGCAGGGAGGGCAAAGCAGAGGCGGGGCAAGGGTGGTGATCGGAGCTGACGCAGGGCGGCCGCGGACATTCCGGGAGGGGGGTGACGCCGGCCCTGACCTGCACCCCCCTCGGTCTCTGTCCCCCCTCTCCCCCCCCACCTGTCACCATGGCCACCATGGCCCATGCGCCGATGAAGTGGGGGGCCTGCGGGCCGGGGCCACACGTGCAGGCTTGAGCAATCCGTACGGCAGAATCAGGGCCAATCAGGCCCAGGCCCCTGCCCCCCGCGCCCCGCCACGCTCACCCGCTCCCACAGAAACATGAAGACCGCTGAGTTGCCGTCCGGCACCCACTCGGCGCACGAGGCCCGGCCCAGCGGCGCGCTGCACGAGTCCGCGTGGAATACGGCGTGCGGCGAGTCGGGGCCTGCGCGGGCGGTACAGTACGGCAGCATTACGCACAGGCATACAGTACGGCAGCAGTACGGGATGTTACAGGGCGCCGCCTCCGACAACCGCCCACGTGAAGAAGGCGGCGGATGAGGCGGCTGCCATGGGCCTTTGGCTCCCGCTGAAGGCTCCCGCTTCCCCGCCCGCCGGCCCCCGCCGTACGTACCGTAGTACTTCCTGGCCAGCCCTCCAAGCAGTCCAAAGGGCAACGCCAGCACCAGCAGAGCGCCCCCCGCAATGAAGCACCCCACTCGGGCGGCGGAGGGCGTGCGGGCGGCGATGCATCGGGCCTGGGGGGTGGAGGGAGTGGGAGGGTAAGGTCTTGGTCAGGTGGTCGTTTTGCAAACAGTCAGAGCGGGTGATGGCGTTCACCAGCAAGCCCGCGTCACACGGTGTGAACCGACTCCTCGCGTTCCCGGGTGCACCTGGAAATCCAGGGCGCAGAGGTTGCCGAACCCCAGCACAAAGATGGACGCCCTGTGAGGAGGTAGAGGGTGGGGTGGGGGTGGGGGTGGGGGCGGGGGCGGTCCTGACAACAGGGGCCCGTGCTGCAAGATCGAAGTTCCGCAACCGTCAGGCATGCACAGCCCAGGCACCAGAAAACAGGCCTGCTGATACGGCGTGGGCGGCAGAGGGACAGCGCGCGGGTCAATGGGGGCAGGGCGCCGCCAGCCCCCACGAAAGCAGCACAGGGAGGGAGCAGGTGGGGGCGGCAGCCGTGCCAGCTCATCAGGGGCATCGTAACATTCGGCAGTCTCGCACCAGTTGTAAAGCAGGGGGTTGGGCAGCGGGGCGTATGCGTCCGGGTCCGTCATGCCGCCCACGTGCACCGGCTTGTCGCCCTGCAGGGGGGGGGGGGTGTCAGGGCGTCAGGGGTTCTGGGGTTCAGGGCGTCAGGAAATTAGGTCTGCCGTTCGATTTGCCATTAGGGATTGAGGTTCGGGAGTCGGGGAGCGACCGGACACCAGTGGTCTGATCTCTCCCATGCCGTACGGCGCTCACCGCGGGATAGGCGTAGTTGTCGCAGGTGCCGGCGGGCGCCCCGGTGCAGTCGGCGGGGCCCGCGAACCTTGGGGTGTGCGCCTGGGGGCAGAGTATGGGGACCCAGTGTGGGCGGGTCGTGGGTCGCCGGGTCGCCTTCGACGGGGGAGTACCAGTACAGCAGCTCTGGACCGGGCCCTTCTCCCACCTCCCCCCGCCCCTGCATGGCCCTCCGCCTGACCTCTCCCTCGACCCCTTCCGCCCTTCCCCCTCCGCCTCCCCCTGTGCCTTTCGGGTGGTGGTGTGCGGCGCGTTGCACTTGCATGCCAAAAGCACCCCAGCGACCTGCGGGTCTGTTACCTGCGACTATGTAGTGCTTCGGGATAGCGTTCAGCCGCCGCTGCCAACGCCACTTTCAGCTCCAGCCTCAGCGCACGCCTCTTCCGCGGACAACCGGACCTATCATGGACACTGTGGCGGTATGTACCTTCTCCGGCAATTCCACTAACCATTCGACGCTCTCCCGCTTATCAGCTTCAAACACCCCCCCCCCCCGCCCCCCTCACCGTCACGTTGCCCCCCAGGTCCCTACTGAAGCCCACCGAGGGCCCCGGCCCCACGGGCCCTGGGTCGGTTGCGAGCAGGTAGACGGCCGAGACCAGCAGCCCGGATAGCCCCACGACCACCTGCGTTCGTTCGTGGGCAGTGGGGGAGCAACGTCGGGGAGCGAGCACGGGAGGTGGGTGCGCTGGGCACTGGTGACCTAGCGGGGTGCAATTAATGTGGCGAGCTTCTTCCTTCGCCTCCCCCCTAACCGCCCACCCCCACCCCACCCCCACCTGCGGTGCGTCTGTGAGGGCCACAGAGTACAGCCCCCCGCTGGCCGTGTAGGCGCCCAGCAGGCCCCCGCTGATGGCGATCCCGGCGCCCTTGGGCAGACCGAAGCAGAACTGGAGCACCAAAGAGATTCCCACAAGGTTGCCTGGGGAAGGGGTGGGATGCATGGGGAAGTGAGATTTGAGTGATCCTCGAATGGGATTATCATGGATGATGACAACCTGCGGTGAACCTGAAGTAAGACCCATCTTTGGCGCTTTCGCGGGCCCTCCAGCTCTCGTGGCGCCCGCTCACCCGCCAGCAGTACGGTGAAGGACGCGATCTCGATGCACGACACCATAACCTCCATCAGGGTGCCGTACTTGCGGCGGAAGAGATCCGGCAGCGTCAGCAGACCCATCCGGTTGAGGGGGGCGGCCAAGAAGAATCCGTTCTGGGGGTGGGGTGTGATGGGACGGCACGGGATGGGGTGGGGGTTTGGGATAATTGGGGAGGGGAAGGGGGATTCTACAGTTTACAATCTACCTCACGTGCTGAGAAGGAGCGTATCACGCAGATTTCCTAGGCCTAGGCGGGGGGGGTTCGCGTGGGGTCAGCCCTCAACCGCATCCTGCCGCCGCCCTTCCTGTGCGTGCCTGGACCCCAGTCCCCACCCACCAGAATGAGTGAGAGCGCCACTCCAATAGGCATCACAGCCCCGTCTGCGGGCCAGGGGTCGGAGCGAGGGCAGACGGGCGTTATGGCCCCAGCCGCCTGGCCGCGCCGCCCAGCCTCCCCAACCCCTACCCACCCACCCCGCCTCTTCCCTTGGGTGCCCCTCTCACACGTCCCATACCCCCCGATCACTCACCCCAGAAGCTGTACTTGTACGACGCCACAATGTTGCCTGTGGCGGGCGGGGAGGCCATGGTGGGCGACAGGGTTTCGAGGGTGAGAGGGTGAGACAAAGCCGCCAGCTGGCCGCCCTCTCCCCACAAGCTCGTTACGGTTGCGGAATGCGGAAGCTCCGCGCACGCTCCCTGTGTGAGCTGTTGAGCTGGCGGCAGTCCCTGGCGGTTGCGCCCGCAGCCCCTGACCCACCGCCACAGCCCCGCAGCTAGCCTCCCCGCTCCTCTCCTGCCCCCGTTCCCCTCCCCTCTCCACGCACCCCCTGGCCGCCCTGCAGCCCCCTCCGCCCTCCACCTTTACACCCACCCAGCGAGCTGCTCGTGTCCAGCCCCTGGCCCAGCAGCGCGAATGCCACAATGTAGAGCGGCAGCGTGCGGTTGCACACGAAGTAACCCCTGACAGGGGGGTGGTTTGGGGGAAGGGAGGGAGGTGGTGGGAAGAGGGGGAGAGAGGAAAGGCAGGAGGAGGTGCATGGTGGGGGGTGGGGGACCGCAGGGACGAAAGTGTCCTGGTGCACATGACGTAGTCCCTGACAGGCGGGGAGGGAGGGGCGGGTCTGGGAAGGTTAGGGCGGTGTCTTGAGGGGGGAAGGGGAGGATGCAGAGCCGGTGGCCCAAGGTGGGAGCGCGCAAGAGCGATGCCATGCCGTGAGGCAGACCGGTCAGTGGGTGTGTAGATACATGGGGAGCCCTGGCGGAGGAGACCCCCGCCCTCCAAGGACAGACGGATGCCCCTCGGGCCCACCCCAGCCCTCCCAGGCCCTCCCAGGCCCACCTGTAGTCATCCGCCTTGAGAGTCAGGTACGCAATGACCACTCCCATGACCACCCACCCGAGGCTGCGGGGGGGGGGGCAGAGCCGCAGGAGAGACGCAGCAAGCGAGGGTGACAGCCGAGACACGTCGAGCAACCACGCCACGCACGAGGCCCGCCCCTGCTCTTGCGGTTCCCGCACGGCCTCTGAAACCTCGCGCAGACCCTCCGTTTCCGAAGACATGAAATCGTCCCCGCCGGCCCGGGCGATTCGGGAAGAGGTGCATCGGAGCCACATCACATTGGTCGAACGAGCGGTCAAGATGTTGGAGGGGAGATGTGTCCCCTCTTCCCTGTTTCTCTCTCCCCTAATTCCCTCACCCTGTGCCTGAAGACCTTCCACCACACGTGAAGCTCGACCCATGAAAACCCTCGCACAGAGGCGCCCCGACGTTGGCGATGCTCTCAGCCCACCACGGCCAGTTAGCTATCATGCCGCCCGTACCTGACCGCGCATACGGGCAGTCCAAAGCCCCACGCCACGCCCGTGCGGTCGAAGGGCGGAGGGCATGGGATGCCGCACACAAATAGCTGGCAGCATCCTTTGGGGGCCAAGCGAGCGCGGAAAGGTGGTGCGTGACGGGTCAGACGGGCAGACTTTGGGGGCACGTGGGAGCGGCACGCCCGGCCGATCAACCCAGACCGGGCCTGCTCGGACGTCAACAAGTTGGAGTCCGCTTTGTCGCTGTGACGCGGAAAGCACGCAACGCGCTCCTGAGGCAAGAGCGATTCACAACAAGAATTACCTAACTTACCCCCAGCAGCCTCGACCTCCTGCCGCGTGTAGTCGTGCGATGAGACTCCCGGGGCGACCTACAGCGCGGCACACTCTTGTTGACCGGCCTGCCGAGCAGAATCGGGTTCAGGCCAGGGTTCTCGCCTGAAAGCTTGTCTCAGTGCAGTAGCTGGACATCACACTGCTCCGCTGCCCGGTCTTAGTCGGCTAGAGGATTGAGGCCCGCAGTAGAAAATGCCGCTCCATGTCACTCGATTGGTCTAAGAGCACGTTTCGCCACAATCTAGTCTGCTATGTGATAGAATGTATTTCTTTGTGTGTGTTCGGCGTGTGCAGAATACTCTGAGGGTTAGCACAGTTTTGTGGGCGGCCCGTGTTTGATCGATCTCCGGTCGCCCAAGCCTGGGCACGCGGTGCTGCAACTCAGCCAGATGCGAATGATGTTAAGCGGCGCGCAGCTCTATCTCTGGGAACGTACAAGGCCGGGCGGACACAGTCAACACGGCGTGCGTGGGCCGGTGCACCAGCACCCGCCCCACGAGCCCCCAGCGCCCCCCGCATAAGGGCTTGAATCTCTTCGTCAGTGCCCGTCGTACACACAGCACAGCTGGACCGCCCATGCACCACAATGCACGCTCGACGATGTGCAACCTACGTTGCAACCAACAGAGGACGGCGAGACGGCGGGATCACGAGCAAGCACACCTGCTAGACTGCTGGAGTCGGGGCGCATGGGTCGCCCCACCCACCCATTCAGTCCCATGCTACCCCAGGCATTGATGCTTAATGCATTCTTGCCGAGTCACAATTCAATGGCAGACCCCTGGCAGACCCATTCCATCCGTGCGACAAAGTGCCTATCTGTGAAGCACAGCGGCTTGGGCCACAACACACGCCCCAGCCAGCAGAGCGTGCCGTGCCACGGGCGCCAGTCGCATGCCTCTAAGCTCCCGCGTGCCCCATTGATGAAGAGGCCCCCGGTCCGCCACGTGTTTATAGCGGTCCCCACCCCCGCTACCTCCAGTCAATGCCAGGGGCATAAGCACGATCCACCCTCACACACACACGCAACCGCACACACAGCTCTAGCTCTCGAGCGCATAGCATCCCTCCTTGTATTTAGCTCTTCTCTCCTTCCTGCAAGATACCTCAGGGGTTGCTGTTTACGTATGTATGGCGTTCTCCTCTATGTACAGTCATCGACGGCCCTACCGTACGGGCTTACTAATGCACCGTACTAGCCGTACCGGATCGCCAGCGCGTAGCTGACCACGACCACGGCGATGAGCGCCACCGTAAGCAATACGGGGCCGCACTGGTCGTCGTACCGTACGGCCTCCCGGCGCAGCATACGTCCCGTACGGACCTGTGGGGACGGGAGGGGGAGGAGGTCGGGAGAGGTCGTGGAGTTAGGAGAGAGGTGGGAGGGAGGGGGAGGTGCCGAGGTAGGGGGGCAGGGCGGTAGACACGAGGGGTCACAGTGTCTTGCCGACGAATTCGAGGCCACCGAGGGAAGCTTGCGCTGACGGGCAGGGGCGGGACAGCCTGAGGTTCCCTGATGCCCCGAGCCCCTGACGCTCATGTGTGCGTGCGGTGTCACCCACGCACCTTGTAAATAACCAGGGCGTATGCCATGAAGGCGAGGGACACGGGGGTGATGGCCAGTCCCGCAACCTGTGCGGCACGAGGGAGGGAGGGAGCAGTCCAGGGGTCAGTCCGAGGGTCAGGTCGAGGCGCCCACCCCACCTACCCCTAGCCCAGCTACCCCTCCTCCTGTGCGTTGCTTTGGCTCGCTGGGTAGCCACACGCGCCCACGCTATCCGTACGTTGCCCCCACCGGCTTGAGAAGCCCACATGCGGGTGCTCGAAGACGGACAAGCGCCTTTCGCCCTGCCATTCAACCCACGGAAGGCCCCGGTGGCATGCATGACTCACCCGGCTCGCATGGCACGCGCTCCCCGGTGGGCACGCCGCCCCTCCCGAGCCCGCGCCCGTGCCGCCCCCGAAGGCCGTGGCGGCCGCCGGCGACAGCAGCGCCAGGCCCGTGAGCATGATCATGACGGACACGGACAGCCACTGCCGGTACCGGAAGCAGGCGATAAGGGCCGGACGGGTGCGTGAGAGGGCGAGCCCGGGCACCGAGGGGCCACCGAGGGGTCTAGGGAGGTGGCAGGGGGTGATCAGCTGGGTAGAACCTCAACCCCAGGGCCAACACTCGGCAGCCCACCGCGCCCTTTCTAACGCAGTCACCTGCAGGAAGGTGCGCTCGGCGGCGAAAAAGACCTTGGGCTCAATGCGGACCGCGGTGCGGCCCAGCAGCGGTGTGGGTCGGGGCAGACCGGCGCGGGAGCCGGAGGGCGGGAACAGGGAGGAGGAGGCGGAGGGCCGGCTGCCTGGCGTGGGCAGGCTGGTGGCGGCCAAGCCCAGCTCGATGTCGGAGGCGGAGGCCGCTCCTCCCTTGGCCGGGGGCTGACCGCCGGAGGGTGCTGTGGCCCGGCGGAAGGGGTACAGCCGAGCCCAGAAGCCGCCGCAGCGCTGGGCCTCCCTGCAGCAGGGGGAAAACGGACAGGATGCAGCAGCAGGGCGCAGGGCAGTTATTATGTGACCGGCTTGGCCTGCCCAAGAAGCGGTGCCTCAAGGTGCTGAGATCATCAAACGTCGAGATGAGGATTGGATTAACGCCAAGCCGACAGAGCACCCCGCCTCGACCAGGGTTGCCCGAGTGCTCACCCGGCGGGGGCCTTGCAGTCCGACGCGGGGAGCTCCAGCGCTGTGTGTGGCCGCGCCTTCTCATCCTGGACCCCCGGGGCCTTGGCGCCCGACGCCAGCAGCGGCTGCGACGTGGCTTGCAGCTCGCCAGCCTGCAGGGAAGGTCAAACGGTCGTACGAAGGCGGTACTGTCAGGGTACGATCGATGCACCATTCGCACACACCCAAGCAACACCCCGGCGCTTCCAAGAGCTGCGCACGTCGCTGCATCCGGTTCCCACGACCATCCACCCTACCCCGCCCCCTGCACACAAACTATGCATGTGGATTGGCTTTACGCGTCGTTACCCCTGTCGCTACCGTCACAGGGCCAAGTAGCACACACCTGGTCCACCTCCGCCTCCGCTGCCATCATGAGGGCCATCTCCTCGAGCGTCGCGGGGCTCAGGCCCGCCCCCGCCCCGCCCCCCGCCTCGTAGGCGCTGCTGCCGCCGCCGCCCCCGCTGCTGCCGCTGCTGCCCCCCTCCGCCACCAGGCGCAGGCGGGGGCGGCTGCTGTCCACGCCCTGCCCCTGCCCCTGCCCGTGGGAGCAGGGGGCGTCGGGCAGGAACCAGAAGGGCGCCACCTGCAGGCGGTCAGGCTGCAGCATGGCCTGGGGTGACGGGTGGGAGAGGTGGGAGGTGGAGGAGGAAGTTGGTGAGGCGGTGGGGAAAGGAAGACGGCTGTCGCATACCCTCGTGCCCGCCCGGTCGAGCAAGCACCTTGTGTGTCACAGGACACGTGACGCTCGCTCTCGCTGCCCCCCCAACACCCTCGGTCATGCCGTTTCACGCACCTGACCGTGCAGGAACTTGGAGAACTTGCCCGCCTCCACCAGCATACCGCTCGACACCAGGGACTGGGGGGAACGGCAGGGTGTAGAGCGGTGTGGTGTGGTGTCAGCAAACTAGGACCTTAGAACTTGCCGGCAACCATCAGCAAAGTCAGACCCGTCAGCGGCATATTCTATAATGTTAGTTTCCACGGCTCTAGCGCACGCTCTCCCACGATCACGCACCCACCCACGCACGCACGCACGCACCTGCACCCAGTCGGGCGCGGCGCCCTCGTCCGCCAGCTTCACCTCCAGTACGGCGTACGGAAACGCCACCACGTCAGCCGGGTGCAGCGGCGCGCGCGAGTCGCGGCACCAGCCGCCGGGGGCGCGGGGGGCGCCCAGCTCCCGGAGGAAGACCAGATCTGGGGGTGGAGGGGTGGTGTGGGATGGGGAGAGCGGGGCGGTTCGGAACATACGCGCAGAGCTGTGCGAGGAGGAGGGGATGGAGCGGAGCGGAGGATAACGGTAGGGCAGGAGCCTTAGATGCGGGGTGTCAGCACAATCAAAGCTGACGGCCGACGCGCAGCGCACGCACCCGTGTCGAGCGAGATGCGTACATCGTTGGTGGTTTCCCGCTGGAAGGCGCTGCGCGTGTAGACGGTGCGGAGGTGCGGCTCCTGGGGCGATGGCGGGTCGAAACAGGGCGACACAGAGTCATACATACACGAGTGCATCGTCGCGTCGCGTCGCGTCGCGTCGCGTCGCGCCGCACGGGCTCCCCTGTCGTCTCCTTTCCCTCCCCCTCGCCTCGCCACTCCCACCACCCATTCTGCGAGCTTCGACCTTTGTGTCTTCCGCACCTGCCCCGTCTCTGCCAGCTGGGCTTGCACGTCCCGCAGCAGCGCCGCCGCCCGGGCCCGGCCCTTGAGCGGCCCCGCCTCCCCCCGCCCCTCGCCGCCCTCCCCTGCGCGGGCGCCGTCCCCAGCAGCGCCAGCCCCAGGGGCCGTCCCCGGGTCCGGCAGGGCGGCCAGGCGCGTGTCGCCCCGGAGGAAGGCGTCCACGTCAGCCGCTGGGAGCTGGGCGCGCTCCTGAGGGGGTTGGGGATGGAGCGGGTGGGGTGGAGCGGGTGGGTGAGGGAGGGAACGCATGGATGGCGCCGTCTGAGTCAGGGAAAGGATCACGCTGCACAGCCGTTGGCGGGCCCTCTGGCCCGTACGGTACGTACCCTGCGCCCAAGTCCGGGGAAGCGGTGGCTCCCTCCCGGCCCCCGCCCAGCCCCTGCCCTCCCTCCCGGCCCCCGCCCAGCCCCTGCCCTCCCTCCCGGCCCCCGGCCAGCCCCTGCCCTCCCTCCCGGCCCCTGCCCCGCCCCTGCCCTCCCGCCCAACCCCCGCCCAGCCCCCGCCCTGCCCCCCCCACCTTGACGCTCTGCTCGCCCGTCCACTTCTCGCGGTGAACCTTGCGCTCCACCCACACCACCTGCCCGCCCTCCCTCCCCGCCGCCGCCTTCTCCACCGCCGCCGCCTCCACTCCCGCCCCCTTGTGTCGGGCCTCCGCCTCCGCCTGCCCCGGCTCCCCCGCTCCGTACCACCTCAGCCGCACCAGGCTGGCCCCGTCCCCCCGCGCCAGGCGGTGGTGGTAGGTGTGCAGTTGGGGGGAGTCAACGTACACGGAGGAGTTGACGGCGCCGTCGCACTCGGGCGGGGCGGAGGGGGCGGAGGGGGCGGAGGTTGGGGGAGGGAGGAGGGGTCCGCCGGTGGAGCTGGGGGCACCGGAGGCGTGGTGCAGGAGGGGCTTGTGCCTGGTCGAGGGGGGCAGAAAGGGGGTAGTGGAGGGGTGGGGGCAGGGTATGTTCGTGGGCGGTGGAGGATCAGAGCTGGATGGGGGAAACCCAGGGCCAGGGCCCCAACAGCTCAATGCCCCAGGCGGCCCGGGCGGCTCACTTCCGGCCGTACACCAGGCAGGGCAGGTGCTGTACGATGTACGTCTTGATCCGCATCACGTGATTCGGATCCAGCCAGTACTTGGTGGTGGACCGGCGGAACTCGCTGGGGGGGACCCACCTGGGGGGAGAGGGAAGGGGCAACGCGGAAGGTACGGTCACGCGGAGCGGGGGGCCTATGCCATGGTCTAAGGCCGAGGACCGCAAGCCCGACACAACGTTAAACCTGTCAGACCACGAGCTTCCGACCCGGTCCTCAAAGTCCCCGCCCCCGGCAGATTCCTCCCCGAACTCACGTCTCCTCCTGCGCGCCCTCGCCCCCGCCCGCCGCCTCCGCCTGCCGTACAGCCTCGCACAGGTCTGACAGCCCCAGCAGGACCGACGCGGGGGAGGCGGGGGCGCCGGGGGGCAGCAGGGCGGCGGCGGCGGCGCGTGTGTAGCTGGCCAGGGCCTCCAGTGCCGCCAGCCGCTCGGCGAAGCCGCAGGGGTGGTCGCGGGCGAGGGCGAGGCGCGCAAGCTCTGGAGGCAGGGGCGGGTTGGGTGATGGGGGTGCGCGTAAGGGTAAGGGCACTGGGCGGGGCCGGTAGCAGGGGTAGGCTGGAGAGCGGTGGGCTGCGCGTCTTTGTAGCCCGGCCCCGGCCCCTGGGGGTGAGTAACCTTAGCCCGCCTTGCCTGCAGCGCTGCTCCGGACGAAGGCGTCCACCTCCACCAACCGGTCGCCTGAGGGGCAGCGACAGTCGCGACGGAGGGGCCGGCACACGTCACGTCAAAGAGGCAAGTCATAGAGGCAAGGCGGGCCAATCGTGACAGAGGAATGCGGCACATGTTTGACGGCATCCGGTAGGCGTTCAGGGGCTTAGACACGCATGAACTTGCTTGTGTCCTTTGTTATGTTCATCAGGTGAGCCTAGGCGCGCACGCACTTCTCCTGCTCTTCACGCCCACGCGCTGGGAGCCCGGCCTCCTCTCGCCCACGACTCACCCACAGCCTCGCACTCCGCCTTCAGTTGGGAGCACAGGAGCTGCCCCGCGCCCCCGCCTCCCGCCCCGCACTCGAGGGGGCCCGGCCCACAGCCGGGCTGTGCGGCGCCAGGGCCCGAGCAGGGGCCGGCCGCCAGGGTGTGGCTGCGCAGGCGGTCAGCGGCCAGGGCCAGGCGCTGCCACAGGCCCTGCAGGCAGGAGCCGGTGAAGGCCTGCAGCCGCTGGAGCTCCTGCGGTCGGTCGGGAGGGCGGAAGTGATGTGGGTCGGGATCAGGGAGGGTGGGAGCGATGTGGGTCGGGGGATCAGGTGCCGGGGCGGGAAGCCGCAGGGGCCGAACGTGGGTTAGGTGAGGAGGCCGGAGCAAAGGTTGGGCATGGGCCGGAGCAGCGAGGGAAGTGGGGCCTGGCGGCACTGCGCGGCATGGCAACCCTTCAAGCTTCAACCCAGCGGGTACGCACAGCACACGCGCTGTGTGAGGCGCCCAGCAGGGCCGCCCGGGATCGGCCCTGTCAAG
This sequence comes from Edaphochlamys debaryana, assembly GCA_016858145.1. NCBI lineage: Eukaryota > Viridiplantae > Chlorophyta > Chlorophyceae > Chlamydomonadales > Edaphochlamys > Edaphochlamys debaryana. The sequence continues at coordinate 795,737 of JAEHOE010000033.1, read as the reverse complement.
TCTCAACCCACCTCTCCGAGCGTGGCCAGGAACGCATCCGTAGGGGCAATCGCCGGCTGCGGCCCCTCCGCCGACCCAAACGCTTGCAGCAGCCGCAGCGCGGCACCCGGCGGCGCCGCTGCCGGGCCCCCCCGCGGAGGAGCTAGGGGCGGGGCCGGGGCCGGGGCCGGGGCCGCCGCGGGAAGGTAGGCCCTCAGCGCGTAGGTGCGGGGCGCATGGGGCGCTAGGTCGGGTGCCAGGCGGGTTTGCACTGGGAGCGCGGTGGGGCCAACCCGGTGGAGTTCGCCGGGGGTCGGGTCGGGGAGCGACACAAGGCTACTGGCGCCGGGTGGGGCTGCCGGCGGCTGCCGGCTGCGCGGAGACCAGTGCGAGCCCACGCAGGCCGCCGTGGCGTGGACGACCATGCTGTCGCTATTCGGCTTGCGGTCGTCGCGTGTGGGGCGAGCACTGCATGGCAAGGTCGCGGCGGAAAAGGGAAGGAGCGTGGCGGGCAGCGAGCGTTGAGCCATTAGTATAGCTGTCATTGAAAGCCCTCCTCGGCGCCCTCGTCACGCGCATCCTCTACACTTCCCATCCTCGCTATACGCTTCTAGACTTCTTCTTCCTTCGTTTGCGCGTCGCAAGCCGTCCGAGGTGGGTTTCTGACAGACTCGCGGCGGCGCCGCGTGAAAGGGGGAAGACCCGGCACGCGCTGACTGGCAGGACCGGCGATGTGAAGTGCTGCCTCGCGAGTCTCGTGCGGGGCATCGCGGCTTTTCCACTGCAGCGCAGCTGGAAGTAACGTGTTCCGACAGGATGTCGAGCGGGCAAGTCGTTGCGCGCCAGCTCGGCGTCCAGGCACAGCCGACCACATGAACACCGCGACAAGCCCTCGCGACATGCGCCTACTTGCGCAATGCGACGTGGTCAACTGCGCGCGCGTCGGCGCCTTCGAGGTTTTGCGCCGCGGCGTGCGTTTACCCCTCCGACCGCGAACGCCGCGACGCCGCCCAAGCCGCGCCGTATGCTCTTACCTCGGATTCGGCTTAACTTGTTGAGCACGGGCCAAACAAACCGCTCAGGTATCAGAGGGGGAATATGTCCACGGACTACAGTTCAGCGACCCGAGGGTTCGCGTCGGCGCTCTCTCCACCGAATGCGTACAGCCGCGATGTGCTGCGCTGTGATGCTAGTGACTGATTGCATGCAGGGGTGCGCAGGCGATTTGAGCGCCGGTCGCTTCTGGCCAGGACATCAGGAGGTACGGAGTATGAGCCAGGAGTCTGACGTGGTCGGGCACGCACTGGAGTGGAATCGTGTGCCCGCCGCAAAGAGCACCCCAGGTCTGTCTCAATGCACCGAGTTATCGCCAGGTTATCGCTGGTCAGCTACCAGACACGGAGTGCCTAGCGAAAGCCGGGCGAGCGACGCGAGACCCTGCTGGACCCCGCTGGACCTGCCACGTAGTTCATGACCGTATACCTCGTAGATACGAGCCTAGTCACGCGCTCGGCCGCTCCCGACCCTCATGTGGCCCGTGGAAGCCTCGCTGTTTGTTGGTCATACGGAGGCTATATAGCCCACCGGCCCCACACCGGACCTCGATGCTCACTTGATACTGGCATGGGCGGGGCGTTGAGTACCAGAGCGGAGCCGGAGGGGGTTGCCGGGGTTGTCTTCATCCATCCATCCAGCACTCAACGCCCGCTAGCGGCGTGAAAGGGCCAGTGTCTGGAGCCACTGGAGGGGACAGGGGAGGGCAGGCAGCGCAGGGGCCAGGGATAGATCTTAGCTGGCGGGCTGCGGTGCTCGTGCCCCAGGAAGCCCCAGGGACAGCGCATGGGACAGCGCATGCAACCACATGTGCAAAGGCGCCCAGACGCGGAGGATCGTCCGTTGCCCCCTCAACGGGACGCGCGTGCTTCCCTCGGTTGCCAGCCGCAAGCTCCGCCGTCGGAACTGCATGCCGTGACTGCCTCCGTCGCCCGCCCAGCCGCCCCGTGTGAGGCCGAAGGCGGCATCCAGTGTGGGACTGAGAAACGGGGGACGACGTTGCGCGAAAAGCAAGGCCAGCAAAGTGCAACATCTCTGGCGAGTCTGGCGAGGTTCTGTTCGCAACCCTGCTCTTGCGAGTAGGGAAGTGACGACCCAGTGTGGGGGCGGCGGCACGCAATCAAGCAGAAGCTCTTGTGAGGGGTAACGTGTGACGCGTGCCTCGCAGAAGCCCCATGGAGGCTACCAGACAACCAGAGAACTGTCAGCCATGTGCTGGCAGCCACATCTCTCACAGCCTGGGCGCGGTGCGCTGGGTACCGGTATGCTGCGACTGGCAGGTAGGCGCTAGGGACCGGCCGCGTCTGTTTAGGTGGGGCCTGAGGTGGGGGCCTCAGCCGAGGGCACCTGGGCCCCTCGGCGGGGGGTTCGGTGTGCTCCGTGCAGGCTGGAGAGGCGTTCGTCGTTACAAGGGCAGCCACCATAGATAGCGCAAGCTGCAAGGCCACCGGGCATTGGGCAGTGCCAGCGCTTCCCCACCCAACCCACAAGCCCCCGCCCGCACACCTCCGAGTCCCTTGCCCCGCCGCCTGCCCATCCCCTCCCCGCATGCGCCGCGTACGTCTTCGCGCCGGCTTAGCTCGAGCCGGTTGCGGTTTCTGCCATGGGTGTGAAGGCGATGGTCTGAGGGGAGGGCAGGGAGCGATGGCGACTGGAGGTGAGGAAGAGCAGCCCCAATGCCCCCACCGTGGGCAGCCCCACAACACACGCCTCACCCCGAGGCAGCCCCACCAGATCATGACAGGACACGGCTGGCAGCCTCGCCACCCCAGCCCCGTACCTCGTCAAGCATCCGCATCACCGTGCCGTACGTCGGGTGTTTGACCGCCTTGTACGGCAGCCGCAGCGCTGACTCAACCACCTGGGCCGAGCACGGCGCGACACGTGAGGGCGGGACAACACAGCAAGGAGACGAGCAAAGACCAGCAAAGACGAGGAAAGACGAGCAAAGACCACCCCAGCCGCTCCTCCCTCAGGGTTGCTTCCATTACAGGCTGCAACCCCCCCTCCCCCGTGCGACCCACCCGCATCGAAGCCTCGTCAGCAATGTCCCCCCATACAGTCATGCTGCCACCCCAGCCCTGCAGGGGGGGGTTCGGATCCACGAGCTGGTTCGCTTGGGTGCAAGCTTGCATGGCTCGGCCCGCAACCCAGCGCTTCCTTCCACTGCTACCGTCTACTGCCCAAGGCATGTGTCCAGCCTCAAGTGCCCACGGCGCTCGGTCCGACCTCTGCACCGCTGTCCTCCAGCTCCGCTTCCTGTTCCCCTCTTCCTCGGCCGCCTCCCCTCCTCCCCCTGAGAGAGGCCCACCTCCTGTTCCCCTTCCTCGTCCGCCTCCCCTCCCCCTCCCCCCCCCTGAGAGGGGCCCACCTCATGGTCCACCACATTGATAAAGAACTCCCTCGTGGAGGGGATCATGGCCACGTGGCCGGCCCTGTACGGCAGATGCACGCGCGCCAAGTACGGTGTGTGGCGGTCAGCGGGCGGTGCGTGGCGGACACTGCACAATTGCATGCGGCATGCCCAGCCTCACCTCATGACTATGTCGCCGCCCTCCCGCTCCGGCACCTTGAGCAGGCCCGCCATGCTGCCCTGCAGCAGTCCGTAGGGTGGGCCTGAGGACCCGGGCTGCGGCCGGGGGAGCGGGCGGGCAGGGGAGGGGGTGCGTACCACGGTGAGGTAAGGTGGGGTTGCAAGTGCCGGCACGGTGCTTCGCGTGCCCTGCCCCACGCGAGTACTGCCACGGCCTGAAGGCGCTAAGAGGTATCGAGCGCGCGCCCGGCTGCCGCATGCGCAGACTCTCCACCGGAGCTCCGACTCTCCCCTGCCCACCTTTGGGCGGCCCATTCCAGCTGTCCGCGACCCCCATCGCCCATTGCCCCTGGCCGTCCCCTCCCCTTCCCACATCTCTTGGTGCTCCCAACCGCCGGTGCTCCCAGCCGCCCCTCCCCTTCCCTTCCCTTCCCTTCCCTCCCCCTGCCCCACCTCGGGGTGCTACCAACTGCCCCTCCCCTCCCCCCCTCCCCCTCCCCTGCCCTCGCCCCCACCTCGGGGTGCGCCTCGTTGCGGTAGAAGTTGCAGCCCTCGCACCCCCCCGGGTGGTGCGCCAGCTCCATCACCAGCGCCGCGGTCTGGGGCGCCTGGCTGAAGAGCGGCCGGATGCGGATCTGGGGGCGGGCGAGGGGCAAGAGGCGGGGCGTCAGCTGAGGGTCTCAAGCACTGCCCTGCCCATCCATTTCGGTCGACGTTGGCACTTCAAACCCACACCGGAACCCCACAACTGCTTTACGCCCTTGAGCCCCCACCGCCAATCTAACGCGCATGCGTTCGTGTACCCCGGCTGACGGTTCTCGGGAGCCATGCTGCCGCGGCGGTATAGGCCGTCCCAACGCAACCCCAGGCCCCTGCCCGCTTGGTCCCCGCCCCCACCTCCCCCAGGGTGGTGTTGAGCACCAGCAGCTGCCCCCGGTACCGCCCCGGGTCCACGGGGGCCGGCTCGCACTGCTTGCAGGCCAGGCGGCAGGACTTGAGCATGAAGGCCGGGTTGGTGCTGCACTCGCCCACCTGCGGTTGAGGCACAGGGGGCAGGCGGGGGAGGTGAAGGTGGAGGTGGTGTGTGGGGAGGGGGTGAAGGGCGTGGAGAACGATGAGTGTGTAGGTGCATGCGGGGGGAGGGGCTGCAATGGGCGGTCTATGCTGTGCTATGAAGCGTCGCCCGTGTGCCGCACTGCCGCCTATCCACCGAGCAGAGGGATGTTGGAATTGTGAGGGGCCCCGCGTTGTGTATGCAAGCAGCTCAGGCTAATGCAGGGAGCGGCGCCGAATTGGTGGGGCTCCGGAACGAAAGAGGCCTACACGACCCCGACAGCGTCCGTGTCGCCAGGGACGACCGGTGCCCCACACATGGCGCCAGGGAAGACCGTCACCCGACGCCTCCAACTCTCGTGACTGCCCTCACCTCCGCCCAGTGAGTGCAATGTGGCTCGTCATCCCGGCTTGGGAGGGGGGCAACGGCATCGGGGGCGGGGGAAGGGGGAAAACGGCCTCAGTCACCCCGTGCCACTGCCTGCTGTGCCCGGCGCAACTGGTGCCTCACCAGTCGGCCGCTTCGCTCCAGGTCTCAAATGCTTCCGTCCTATCTGTTGCGGCCAGAGCGTCGCCCGCGCCGAGCAGCACCAAAAGTAGTGGGAGGAGGAAATGCATTTCGGACTCTAGGGGCCCTTCGCCCGCGAGTCAAGCTAATAAGGACAACGTTATTCTAGTACATCAGCTGGTTACGGTCATTTGTGAAGGGAAGGACCTCGCCCTCGAGTTGATCTCATGCTTGCAGAGCTATGCGGTTGAGCACTGTGAACTTGCCTTCTCAGCGTGCGGTAGATGCACTCGTGTATAAGCTTCGAAGTGAATGTGTTCGGAGCGTATGCCCATCGTGCCCCGTGTGCCGACCCTCGCGTCCCCCCCTGCCCCCGACATTTCCCCGCGTGTCTTACGCTCTTACCTCCTGGGCGGCAGGCGGCAAGAAATTTTCGCCCACTTATACCCTATCGCTTGCAACTGAGAACAGGGAAACATATTGACCAAGCTCCAACATGCCGGCGACATGTCTGGCGGGTAGCGGTGGCTAGGAGGTGGCGGAGCGGTGTCCGTGTAGATAAGACCGGGCAGCTAAGTCTGTGCCGAGGGGTGCGAGTCCCCCGACAACCTGCTAATTACGCGTTAAAGCTCGGTTGGATTACAGTGCGCCCACGGTTACCACGGGGAATGGGTCGCGTAGCAGATGGGTGAGGGGCTCAGCCCTTTTCCGCCCCCATGGGGGCGCCCCGCTTGTCGCCCAGCGCCAGAACTGTACCGAGTTGACTAGTGCATCGCGCTACACCGCAGTACGTGGATGCTTGCCGAGCCGGCCGGGGCACACACATCCAGAATTTACACAACCACCGGAATGCCGGCGGCGGACTGAGGACTTTTGTGCACCCCTGACCAAGCACATCGGCGGGTGTGAGCAGCCGGCGTCGAGGGCCTTGGGCCTTGGCTGCAGGAGGGGCCACGGTTGTCAGGGGAAGCGCGACGCGCAATGCAGACATGCATGGGCAGCCGTCCGTGGCCTCGCTTAGTTCCGGCTTACAAGGGGGAGGGCGGCACGCAAAGGAGGGGCCGCATGTAGAAGAGCAGCGATGCGGAGGCCGGGGTGTCGCCGCGTTGGGGCCGCGTGCTGGCGGTGCGCCGTCGAAGACCTGGTCCTACCCGGGCGAGCGGACCGCGCACCCGTCCCTGCGCAAATGCGCGCCGCGTTTGACTTGACGCGAGCAGCCAGGCTCAGTAGTGATTGCAACAATACAAGACAAAATGCTTCGCTACGGCGGCAAGGGCGCTCGAGCATGCCATACCTAGGAAGCCGACCGTTGCGCCCGACCTGCGAGCCGGCATCTCGCGTGGCAACGACCTTCCCGCGATCAGCGGTACCGCGTGTGAGCATGCCTGTGAAGCGGAGTAGTGCAGTATAAAAAGGCGCAGGCCGTCAGGGTAAGAGCAACTAACACTGTCGGTTCGGGCCGGTTCGGGGCTTCCTTACTTTACCTCACACCTACCTACCCGAGCCCTCAAGACGCACCCCTCGCCAGGAAAGCAACTTCTTTCACCCTCTCAAACATATGTTTTGCCGTCTACACATTGGCAAGCCGGCACCGACCTGCACCCGCGGCCTTGCACCCGCCGCCCACACCCTCCTGCTCCCGCGTCTGCCCCGCTACACTGTCACTATGGTGCCACGGGGGGCCTCCGCAGCTGGCAAGGCCGGAGCATTCCTGCTCATGCTCCTGCTGGCGCTGAGCATGCTGGCGAACCCCGCCAGCGGCCGCAAGCTGCTCCGACTTGAAGACATCTTCGCCAGCCGCACCCGGAGCGGAGCCACCGGCCCCACCCCCTCGCCCGCCATCAACACAGCGTCACTGCTCAACATCACGCTCAAACCCAACATCACCCTCAGGTGAGCCTCGGGCGGCTGTTCCTTTTACTTCGCTTGCATATTGATCACGTCCCAGGGGCGGACTCCAGCCCTCTCCCAATCCCGGCCTTCTCTCACCTTCTGGCCCCCTCCCTCCCTCGCCATGTCGGCTGCATCGCTCCGTACTCTTCCGCAATGCCGCATCTCGCCTCTTCACTTCCTTCTGTCTTGCGTCCACAGGTTGCGGCCTCCGTCCCCGCCCAAGCCCCCCTGCCAGGTCTGGGTCAAGGAGTTCATGCAGCCCTGCCCGAGCCCGCCGCCCAGCCCCTCTCCGTGAGTGCACGGGCCGGGAATTTGAAGGCGAGGGAAACGTGCCGGGAAATGACAAGCGGGAGCGACAATTGGGAAGTCCTTCCACCCCCTTCCCAGCCTCACCGCTGACACCGCCTGCTGTGCCCTTTGCGCCGCCTCCCGCTCTGCGTTCCCTTGCAGGCCCCCCCTGCCGTCGCCTCCGCCTCGGCCCCCGTCTCCACCGCCCCGCCCCCCGTACCCCTGCACGACCGCCGCCGGGCTGCCCACCCACTGCGTCAAGCCCCCCTCGCCCCCCTCGCCCCCGGCCTCGCCCCGGCCACCGGCGCCGTGCAAGGTGGGCATGGCAGGCTGGCAGAGCAAGGGAACGGGAGCTTAGTGCCTCGAGCTGCTTGTGGGGAACTTTAGGATGCCCTGTTGCACAACCCGCCACCTCAACCCGTGTGCCAACCCCGCCCACTCCCCCCCTACAGGTGCTCGTCGGTAATGAATGGGTTGCCTGTGACAAGGTTCCCCGCCCGCCCAGCCCCCGCCCGCCGTCGCCGTCCCCCTCGCCCCCCTCGCCCCCCTTGCCCCCGGCCTCGCCCCGGCCCCCGGCGCCGTGCAAGGTGAGGATGAAAGATTGACAGAGCAAGGGATCACGCGCTTAGTGCCTCGGGCGGCTTGTCGCCGTGGGGTGCGTAGGCGGCCCATGCATGCACGCCATGCAGCACACACACACACGTCACCCCGTCTGCCAACCCCGTCCACCCCCCCAGGTGCTCGTTGGTACGGCGTGGGTTGCCTGCGACAAGGTCCCTCACCCTCCCAGCCCCCGCCCGCCGTCCCCGTCGCCCAAGCCCCCGGCGCCCCCGCTCAAGATCCTGACCTGAGGGCTGAGGAAGTGAGGATTAGAGGGCGCGCATAACTGGCAGACGTCGTGCATCATACAGATGAGCTGTGACATCGGCACCCAACGAAGATTGCAGCGGCTAGGGGTCTGTTGCGATGTCTTACACAATCGGAATACCGGATGCTGGGGCTGGGGCGTGGGCCAGTGCCGAGCCACAGCCTATTCATGGCGTACCATCATGGGAGGGAGCGAGGGTTGGGCTGTTCCCCGGTCACGTTTGAGGCTGGGAGCAAGGCGGCGTTGGCAACATCACGCTGTAACTACCCAAGCCAGAGTCAGCGCATGACTGAGCCTTCGTGGCCCCTCGTGGTCCCACTCATCCGCCGCTTGGGGTCCAGCATGCAGCCCTGACATCGTCCGAGTCATGGAGACGACATTACAGAGGCGCGTCATTGCGCGGATGGAAAGTGCCCGATACTCACTCTTGGTCTCATTCGTTGCTGCACGCCCGTTGGGGCAGCCGACTGGCACCCACCCTGGCACTCCCCGAGCCACCTAAGCATGCACTTTCCGTTCGCGGAGTCCTCCTGCCTAGGGGAGCGTTCCAACATCCACAACACCAACCCGACCTGCCGCCCCGACCAGGTCCGTCGCCCCACAGCCTGCCCCGCTGCTCCCCGCTCACCCGCTCTCCCCCCTCCCCGCAACCGCCCCCCCCCCGCCCGCCCCCTCACAGCTCGTCATGGTCCCCCAGGTCCTCGTCCGCGCCGCTGCTGGCCTCGCCGCCGCCCCGCTGGTACACCTGCGCGATGATGGGGCCGCACACGTCCTCCACCGCCTTGAGGACCTCCTTGTACTCCTCGGCCTCTGCGGGAGGGGGAAAGGAAGCGGCAAGAAGCAGGTGACGTGGGGCGTGGCAGGGTCCACAGGGTCCACGCTCCAGGCCCAGAGGAAGCCTGGGGTAGCAATCTGCGCTGTCCCTCAACCCCGCCCCTGTCGCCCAGACCCCTACCTGCCCTCGCCCCTCTCTCCGCCCCTCACCTGCGTCTGGGTGCTCGTCCAGCCGCTCGAGCGCCTCCTTGACGGCGGCGCCGATCTTCTCCTTATCCTCATCCTCGATCTTGTCCTTGAGCTTGTCCTCCACGCTGCTCTTCATGTTGTAGAGGTAGGTCTCGAGCTGGTTGCGCGCGTCTACCCGGGCCTCGATGGCCTTGTCCTGGTCCGCAAACTCCTCCGCCTCCCTGACCATGCGCTCGATCTCCTCCTGGCTCAGCCGCCCCTTCTCGGCGGTGATGGTGATCTTCTCCTTCTTGCCCGTGCCCTTGTCCTGGGGGTTGGGGAAGGGCGAGGCGAGGGCAGATGGAGGGCAGGAAGGTAAGAAGGGAGGTTTAACTGTGTCTAGGCGGAGAAGTAGCAGCCAGGGCCCGAGTACCCTGGCCATAGCCCCCACCTGGGCCGAGACCGTGAGGATGCCGCTGGCGTCCACCTCGAACGTCACCTCAATTCTGAGGCACGCCTCTGCGGCACGACGGTGTTCGGGCGGGCCGATGAGGTGATGGCTGGAGCACTCTGTCGTGTGTGGCCCCGGTCCTCCCGCAGGTGAAGCATGCCCCAGTCACTGCCCCCTGGGCTCCAGTCACGCTGATCCTGCCTGTCCGCCACAGAAGCGGCCCCCTTTGCATGCCCCACCTTGGTGCCGGTGGGATGCCGTTGAGATCGAACTGCTTCAGCCTGTGATCGTCTGTAAAATGGGAGGCCGGCTATAGTTGAACTATCCTGCACAAGAGTCGGCCCATTATATCCGGATAAGATAATCGGCAGGATACCGGATATAGTTGGTGCCCAATTATAGTCAGCTGAGGCGGCGGACTATACCCGGCCGAGTCAACCCGGCCAGGTAAGGGCCGCCAACTATAGTTAGCACCACCTATACTCCGCCCACCTATACTTGGCCACGTATAGGCGGCCGATTATAGGCACGCCCAACTATAGGTGGCCCACTAGTAAACTATAGGCGGCCCATCTGCGCCGCTGGTCGGTGGGACGGCTGCCGTCTCAGTTTCCGTGTGCAGCGTTACAAGAGGCTTCGGCCAACACCTGCACCACCCCTGCCATCTAGACTTTCGGCCTTGCTTGCGTGCAACAGCAGCAGGGCATCAGGTCCCACCACATCAAGCTCAGCCAGCAAAAAAGTGCAGCCGCTAAACCGCAGGTCCCACCACGCCAAGGCAGCCCTAACTGCACCCAACTGCAGGGCAGATCCCGCCACGATACCCCACGACAGCAACTACCATCAGTGCTATCTCCAGTAGCTGTGCCACGTAGGACACATCGCCCCTGTGCGCAGCCAGGGCAGGTGCCGTCGTCCGCCCGCCCACTGCCGGTCCTGGAGGAAGGTGGGGTGGAAGGGCGGCGGGGGCGGAAGGGGCTGAGTGGGGCTTAAGGGACCGAGGGGTAGCGAGGGGGCCTGGGGGGGAGTGAGGGGCTGAGGGGGGACTGAGGGACTGAGGGGGGCGCAAGGTACCGAGGGGGAGTGAAGCGCTGAGGGAGGAAACAGGGGCTGGGACGGAGCAACCAGGTGAGGGGCAACGGAGGGCTGAGGGGGGAGTGAGGCGCTGAGGGAGGAAGCAGGGGCTGGGACGGAGCAACCAGGTGAGGGGCGGTCAAGAGGCTGAGGGGGGTCGAGGGACTGAAGGTGAGCAAGGGGCCAGGGACGCAGCTTCGCTGTGGCGAGGGGGGGGGGCAACGAGTACAGGGCGCTAGTAAGCTACGCTCATTGCTTGCTGTGGTGGCAAAGGACTTACCATGGGAAGCAACTGCGGCGCTCTCCGGGGGGAGCCTCAGGGTGATGGCGTCGCCCATGACGACACGGGCATACAGGTGCAGCCACGCTGGGGGCTGCGTGTGGGAAGGACAGGAAGGAGACAAGCCGGGGGCAGGAGTCATCTGCAGCGTCAGCATCTGCGAAAATACCTTAATGCTGAGGCTGAATCGTCGAAAGCTATGAGGTCCGTGCTAAGCCCCCGGCGGATATGCTGAGAGTGCGGGCGTGTCCGGGCAACAAGGCGCGTGCCCACTACCCCGACCAGGTGCGACCGGCCCACGCACCGCGCTCCAAGATCGACGCATCTAGCCAGCCGCGAGTCGCTGTCTGTCGAACGCCGCGTGCCGGGTCCCCGCGTTTGAATGGCATTGCAACTCGCGAGTTGACCACCTCGTCCAGGACTTCGAGATCGTAGTAGCAGCTTGCTGTGTTAGACAAGCTTAAGACATTGTAGACGGTGCGAGCGCTCGAGGCGCTCGCACGGCTAGCGCCGAGTCTTGGTATTCTGTGAAGCGACAGATGTGCTTTCTGCATTTGGTTCTATGTATACTTGAAGGTGCGTGTATGTTTAAGCAGGGATGAGCAGGGAGAAAGAGCGTGAGTGCGGGCAGTTTCGTGGCCGACCTCATGAACCTGTTCGCGCGTTTGCCTGCTTCAGGGCCCCGGACTAACCAGCGGACTAGGCGGGAAGCACTAGGCGGACTAGGCGGGAAGCAACTGAGGCGTATAGGATACGGACCTTTGAGGCGTTGCTGAAAGATTGTGTGGCAGACCCAAGGGCGCTCTGGCAGTTATTGAATGGCAAGCAACAGACCACATGCCCTATTCCGGTGGCGCGGCTCACTACATGGTTTGACGGGCTGTTGAATGGCCACGCTAATGGTTTCTCTGTGGACATGGTGAACCGGATTTTCTGCGCAATCAATGGCAAAGCTTGCGTAACGGGTGCAGAATGGGCACAAGCGGGTGGAGACCGAGATAAGCGGGTGGAGCTGGCGGCGGCAATGAACGGGCCGCTAGAGAGGGGTGAGGTGCTGGAGTAGCTGGAGGCGCTAAAGAGGCTTGCGAACAACAAGTCAGGGGGGCTGGACCCGGTGCCTGCGGAGTGCTGTAAAAACGCCACACGGAGCAGGGAGACAGAGCAGGGGCGGACTGTGACGGAGTGGGTGCTTGCACCACATCTTACAACGTTGTTTGAGCATATAAGGAGGACAGGGGACTATCCACCGCAATGGGAAGGCTCCTCTCTCACGGCCATCCACAAGAAAGGAGATGCGCACACGGAAGGCAACTATCGGGGTTTGGCAGTAGGGGGTGCCCTGGCCAAGTTGTATGCGTTTGTCATGGTAAGGAGGCTAGCAAGGTGGGCCAAAGTCTGTCAGGAACATGGCAAGCCGGCGCGTAACCCCCTGCAGGGAGGGTTCATTGAAGGGCGAAGCACAATCCACTGTCTGTTTGTTTTGAGGCATCTGACGGATCGGCAACGGCCTGGTCCAGCTGGCACCACGGACCGCAAGCCGCTATTTGTGTTACTCATTGATTTCGAGAAAGCCTTCGACAGGGTACCTAGGGAGTTGCTTTGGCAAAGGTTGGAAGAGAGGGGGGTGCACGGGGAGATGCTTGCCGCACTTAAGGCTTGCTACAATAGGGTGGAGCTGCGGGTTAAGGGGAATGGGGAGATGGGGCCGCCGTTTCTGTCAACACAGGGAGTCAAGCAAGGTGACCCGAGCAGCCCCGCATTGTATGGTTTTTACGGTGAATCGTATGCCGATTATGTGGAGGCGAAGGACAGAAGTAGCATGGTGCAGGCGTTTGGGGATGAGTGCCCTAAGGCAGATGGAAGACGGGTGCCGTTGAAGCTGTACGCGGATGATTTAGCGCTGTTTGCCCATGGCCAGAGGCGAGTGGATCACGTGCTGCGATGCTTGGATGAATGGTGTGCGGCGTTTGGGATGAGCGCTAATGTGGACAAGTGTGAATGCCTTTTCTTTCACCCCGACGGAACGGCTCGCGCAGCCCAGTACGAACGGGGGGAGGCGGGGTGCGTGAAGATGACGCGGCTGGAACACGGGGTTGCGACTGAGAAGGCTGTGCCATGGAAGCGAAGGGCGCGGTATCCGGGGATCCACTTTGGACCCGACTCGCCTTTTGAGTCCTGTAGGGAGGAGTTGAACGATTGTGGGAGACGGGCTATGCATGCGCTTCTGAGTAAGCTGGAACGGCAAGGTTTGCTAACGCCCCATATTGCTACGGGTTGCTTTGACACCCAGGTGCGAGCCATCTTGTCTTACGGGGCGGAAGTGTGGGCGCCGGGGGTCTTGATGAAGGTTTTAGAGGGGGGATATGGGCAACAACCGGAGGCGCAGGCAGGCAGGTCAGGCTACTTTGAGCTGGCCCTGAAGGACCCAGCGGTGCAGGTACAACGCACTTTCCTACGTCGGGTAGCAGGTATTACTCTGTCGCCTGACCGGGTTTTGTATAGGGAGATGGGACAGTGGCCCTTGCATGTATTCTGGGCACATCTGGTCTTGGGATTTTGGAACCGCTTGGTTAAGGCGCCGGAGGTTTACGTCTGTGTGTTCAGGGAGGAGATTCGACTGGCACTCAGGGGTAGGGCGGGGGGATGGGGGGCCCAAATGCTTCGTTTCTTGCGCCTGATGCGCTTTGACCCACTTGAAGGGGAGCCCAGCGCGCTAGGCATTGAAGAACGGGTTGAACGGATCACCCGATCCATGGTTCCCGCAGACAGGATTCTTGAGCAACTGAGGCTGAGATTTGATGACGATTGGTGCAGCGACAGGTTACAGACACGCCCTGAGTTGTTTCAGGCGGATGGCACTCCCCCAGGGGTGAAGATGTGCCGTTGGATGCATTGGATGGGGCCAGCTAAGCACAGGAAGTGTTATATCCCGCGTTGGCAGCATCGGCTGCTTATAAGGTTTCGCCTATGCACGTTTGCGTTGGAGGTGAATCGGCCAGGGGGACGGCCGAGGCATGAGCGGTGGTGCAGAGCCTGCGGAGACCACGGGGCAGTAGAAGATGAGCGGCATTTCTTGCTGGAGTGCCCTGCTTTAGCTGAAGCTAGACAAGGCTTGTGGGCCTTAGGAGTCACGCCAGGAACACTATGATGGAGGTTATGGCAGGACCGGACCAGAGGGGTTTGGCGCGGGTAATTGCCGAGATGAGACACGCGCGCTTTTTGAGGCTAGCAGACTTAGCGTAAATGGTTGGACCAAGAACATTATTGATGATAGCTGCAAATGATAGCTGCTGTTGCTGAGGTCTTTGAAGCCTTTTGGCTCGTTTGGACCTCACAGCCATGAAGCTGTGTAACAATCATCTTCAGGGCCCCGCCGCCCCCAGCATGTGCTCCTAGACATGCAATTTGTCGTTCTGTGCATTTGGGTGGGGCTGAACCGCCGCCCGAGCGGGGTACAAGCTCAGTGTCCTGAGCGCCAGGCTGGGCCCGGGCGTGCCTGAGTGCCCCCTCCCGGGATCAGGCATCTTAACCCGCTGCTCAGTAGCACTGTTTGCCCCTCCCGCCTGCCACATTGGCTTGCGTTTGCAATGCCTCTGCGTGAGCCAAGTATACCCAGTGGAGAGTCGGCCAAGTATAATGCACGCCGCGGCATTATAGGCAGGCGGGTACTTGGCGGCATAATATTTGGTCCAACTTTAGTCCACCAACTTTAGCCCGCAACGCTATACCCGGCGGCCTCTACTCGGCTCCAACTATACCCGGCAGGTTCGCTTCGTTGATGTTCTTCTACCCTAGGCAGGAATAGCCCGCCAACTATAACTGAACTATCTGCCCTCAGAATCATACCGGTAGTTGGGGGGTCACCAACTATACCCGGATTGCAAATTTACAGACGATTGTCCTTGGTCAGGGCACGCTCGCCCTCGAAGACCTGCGGGTGACAGCGGTGTTGGAGGTCAGCAAGTCAGCAGTGCAGGGACACAGGCCACACCCCGCCAGGGCTCAGGCAGCCCGCCCCAGCCTGGGCCCAGCCCGCCCCAGCCCTTGCCCAGCCACCTGGATAAAGACCGTCTGCTGGTTGGAGACTGCCACGCCGCCGACACCCTCCCGCGCCTGCTGTTAGCTCCCCAATCTTAAAGCTTCTAGGAACACATAGGGACGGCCCCCCCCCCCCCCCAGGCCCTCTGCTGGAGAAGCACCTTAGCCTTCGTCGAGTCTTCTGTAGAGGGCCGAGCGAACGTCCAAACGAACGTCCAGCGGGAGAAGCATGCTTCCCCCCACCCAGAAGCACCCACCCACCCAGAAGCGCCCAACGTCCAAACGAACATCCCAACGCTGTAAGCTTTAAGCTGAGCGCCTGCTGCTGCGGATGGTCGGTGTCAGCGGCTGTAGGGGGATGAGCGAACGTCCAAACGAACGTCTCGACGGTGCACGCACCGGAGACAGGCGCGGGGCGGGTAGGGCACTCTCTCATCTGGCCAGCGAGTACATCAAGACGCTGCAGGAGAAGGACGACATGTGCAAGCAGCTGGACGAGCTGCGGCGGGAGCTCTACGCGGCGCGGGGGGACCGGGACCTGGCGCTCGGCCAGATGGACCGCATGCAGACGGAGATCCGGGAGGAGATGCGCCTCCAGCGGTAGTGGGGGGGGGGGCCAGGCAGGCGGGGCAGGTGCGAGGGCATTTAGGTCATAGGTCATAGGTAGGAAGTCTGGGGGCAAAGCAGGCAGGCAGGCAGGATTGGCATGGAAGCTCAGACAGGAGATGGACACCCTCCCGCGCCTGCTGTTAGCTCCCCAATAATCTCAAAGCAGCTACGAGTAAGCATCGGGATCGGGATGTTGGAACATTCAGCCACGACGCGATGCCCCCGACCTCGCCTCCCGTCTCCGTGGTATTTCTTAATGCTATGCTATGCACCACCTCGCCTATTGCTGGGCTCCCTTGCTCACAAATGGACCATGAAGGCGCTTCAGCACAAACTGTTTGTATTCAAGGGCACGATCGGCAAGGTCATTCGTGAGACGACCAGTGGCAGTGAACAGACCAAACTGTTAGTCGCCTTGGCAAACATTGACACCCATCGGCTGGTGGTCCTGGACGAAACGTGTTCAAAAGAAGAGCTCGTGGAGTTTGTTCGAGGTGAGATATGGCACTCACGAAGTACCTCGAGCTCCCTAAGTTCAGCGTGCGCAGTTCATGGTGCTGCCCCCCACTGCCCCTCGCAGCGCACGCCGTCCAAGCGCTTCCCGCACATGAGCTAACTCAAAAACTCGGCGAGGTGGGGACGCGCGGCTCTCCGGCGGCCATGTTGTCAGTACAGCACCAGCACGGCAACATCCTCACCCTCCTCACCCTCATCCTCACCCTCCTCACCCTCCCTTCTCCTGCAGCTGACTGAGGCCGTTAACCGCCTTGGACATCCGCCGGTTCTCAGGATCACTCCATCCGACTGCGGAACAGACAAGCGCCTGGTGGTGGAGCGGCTGTTGTACGCCGAGTACAAGTTCTGCCCAGACCTCCTTGCGCCCTGCTGCCTAGGCCCCCTGCCGTCCTCAGTCCCCTGCCCGCCCGGGTTCACCTGGCCCAAGCCCAACCAAGAGGACGCACCCGAGAACATCATCAGTGTGCTGAACTTCTTGACAGAGCAGGCACCTAAAGGTGCGCATTTTTTCACGGCTGGATTCGGGCGCGGGATGACTGGGATTAACCTTGAGGGCATACATCATAACATCCTCAAGGGCATACACAAGTGGTGAGCAAATAGTTGTGGTGGTGGCTCTTTTTAGGCCAGCCGTGCGCCGGAACCCCATACGCTGACTCAGCCTCTACACCTGCACGGCTGTGTTGCTTGGCAGGCGTGGTGGTCCTGCCCGTGCAGACCGTCTCGTGGCTTCAAAGTGAGGTCGTCCTTGGCAACACCACCATCGTGATCTCCTCATCCAAGACGGACTACATCTTCGTCACCCAGGACGCCTGGGACAAGTGCCAGGACGTGTACGGCGCGAGCATCAAGGGACGCAAACTGTGCGTCAAGAGTGGCACGGCGTCTGAGGCGCTGCAGTCGATGCTGGGCTCCGTGCTGGGCATGTACGAGGCCAAGACTCCCCAGAGTATGAAGATCCTAGGTCTGCCCAAAGTACGCGCCCAGGTGCTGCTGGAGTACCTGGCAATTAACCAGATGCGGAAGTGGCCCGAAGGTGAATGACTGGCCGATGCTATCGGAAACGGCCGCGCAGCCGCACGTTTGATGGATGCGGCCCTGTGAAATTGTTTACCTGAGGATTGGATTAGGCCTTCTTACATACTCCTACCCGGTTGTTCCCCTTCGCCCGGCAGACGATGTGGTGGTGCTGTTCGGCGACCTTGAGGAGACCTACGCTGTGCACGCCGGCCGCAACGACACGGACAAGGCCCCAAGGTCCTTGCACGTGGCGGGCCCTGCCCATCTTTCAACTATGGCTGCCCTCATGCGGGCTCTTCTGAGCACGGAGCGGCGGTGTGCTGCGACGGTGGCATCTATGCAAGGGGCCGGGAGCAGCGGGTGCGCAGGGACCACCATCAGTGGAGGCAGCAACCGGCACGGAGGCTCGTTTAGCTCGCGCGGCGGAGGCGCGGCCAGCAGCGAGCTCGAGGCCACCGACAGCGGAGGAGGGGCTGGCAGCAACCGGCACGGAGGCTCGTTTAGCTCGCGCGGCGGAGGCGCGGCCAGCAGCGAGCTCGAGGCCACCGACAGCGGAGGAGGGGCTGGCAGCTACGGCAGCAAGGACGCCCACAGCAACTGTGGAGGAGGCTTCGACGGCGATGAGGGGCTTCTGGAGGCGGCGCAGGCAAACTTCGATGCGCAGGTCTTCATGCGGGCGCTGCGCGACCCTGTGGTGTTCAAGGGGCTGGGTATGAGACAGCCGCTGGCCTCCTTCCAGCCCCTCACCCTGGAAGAGAACAAGGAGCGGATCCGGCCCTGGGAGAATTAGCCAAGGCTGTATCGCTTGGTATGGAGCGGTGGGCAGCCGCGAGGGAGAGGGGCATCTGGCCCTTCAGGCGGCGGAGCTGGGAGCGGGCCGCAGCGGAGGTCGCTACTGGCCTCTCAGCTGCGGAGCGCAGGCAACTGCAGCTGTTATGGGCACGATTGCCAAGCACAAGCATGTAGTAGTACATGTGCTTTCCAGGCATATCCTAGGCATGGACACGGCCCCAGACAAGATGATGCGGGGGCTCGAGGTCGGCCCATGGGGTCTGGTATGGGGTTAGTCGGCTCAGCCCTTTTTCCGGGGTTGGGTGAGCCGAAGTGATGTGGGTCAGGCTCAGGGAGGAAGGGGGTGATGTGGGTCGGGGCCCCCGATTGCGCGGCCCCAGTGCTGCCCGGCCTCGCGGGGTTTGGGGCTCAGCCCTTTTCCCTGTCCTGAGGAGGACAGACACCCTTGTCCGGGGTTGTTAACGGTTAACGGGCCGAGTTGCCGAATGCGGACATCTTCCGTGTTCGCAAGTTGAGCGCACATTGGAGTGGCGAAGCATTCAAAACGAATGGGCTTAATTGTTGTCAACTTCAACCTTTGGCGGCACTGTGTGTGGGGGGGTTGGGCTTTGGTGCCTTGGCCACCCTGCACGGGCATGAGGGCCAGGGCGAATGGGTATGGCGCTGGTCTGGAAACAGGGTGAAACGGCACGGCCTGGCTAGGGGTCTCGCACCACCGGTAACCTAACCAAACTTTGGGGTAGGACCGTCTATGAGGGGTGCCATGTTCGCATCTTGTCACCGGTGGTGCTAGCTGGTGCTAGCATGGTTGCCAGGGCCACGTGCCCAACCCGACCCCTCAAAACGCGTGTTGGCTTGGTGGGAAACGGGGCTACGCCCTTGCGATCGCGTACACAGCTTCCCTACGGCCTAATATATAAGCCTAACAAGATGGGTGTCCGCTTCCTCGAAGCTGGAAAATGGGCCGAGCCCTAGAATGGCTGGGCAGCGGTGTATGCGTGCAGGCCCGGTGCAAAGCGCGGGGCCGTGTGACGCTCCCCAAGGGCTGCACGCTTCCCCAGGCTGCACGCTTCCCCAGTCCCCAGGCTCGCCTTCCCCAGGCTGCACGCTTCCCCAAAGCTGCTCGCTCCCCCAGGCGCAAGCCCTTCCCCAGGGGCTTCTCGCTTCCCCAGGCTGCACGCTTCCCCAGTCCCCAGGCTGGCCTTCCCCAGGCGCAAGCCCTTCCCCAGGGGCTGCAGGCTTCCCCAGGCTGCACGCTTTCCCCAAGGGCTGCACGCTTCCCCAGGCTGCACGCTTCCCCAAAGCTGCTCGCTTCCCCAGGCGCAAGCCCTTCCCCAGGGGCTTCTCGCTTCCCCAGGCGCAAGCCCTTCCCCAGGCGCAAGCCCTTCCCCAGGGGCTGCAGGCTTCCCCAGGCTGCACGCTTTCCCCAAGGGCTGCACGCCTCCCCAGGCTGCACCCTTCCCCAGTCCCCAGGCTGGCCTTCCCCAGGCTGCACGCTTCCCCAGGCTGCACGCTTCCCCAAAGCTGCACGCTTCCCCAGTCCCCAGGCTGGCCTTCCCCAGGCTGCACGCTTCCCCAGGCTGCACGCTTCCCCAAAGCTGCTCGCTTCCCCAGTCCCCAGGCTGGCCTTCCCCAGGCTGCACGCTTCCCCAGGCTGCACGCTTCCCCAAAGCTGCTCGCTTCCCCAGTCCCCAGGCTGGCCTTCCCCAGGCTGCACGCTTCCCCAGGCTGCACGCTTCCCCAAAGCTGCTCGCTTCCCCAGTCCCCAGGCTGGCCTTCCCCAGGCTGCACGCTTCCCCAGGCTGCACGCTTCCCCAAAGCTGCTCGCTTCCCCAGTCCCCAGGCTGGCCTTCCCCAGGCTGCACGCCTTGACTGGTCCTTCTACCTGATCCGCAGCGTCCCCCCCGCAAAGCAGCCCCTCCATTCAGATCATTATTACATGGACTTGCATGCCAAGTTCTTGCTGCGAATCGTCCTTCAGCTGCCGAGCGACGGAAGCGGGCCGAGGATGGACGCGGGGGCGAAACACATTTCCTCGACGGATCTGAGTTACAGAAGGTAAGATAGTAACATCGCGCTCGGTCTGGGCTTGGTGGGCGAGGTCTGACCGAAGTCGGCACCACAGCCATCCTCGCAACAGCCGCGCGCAAACTTGTCGGAACTACCTCGCTCATAGCTGTTCGGTATCTGTTCGGTATCTGTTCGGTATCTAAAACAATGGTTTGAATCGCTCTTTGGGCTATGGGTGCGACTGGCTTCCCAACATGTTGTATTTGCATAGGGTCGATACGTTTCCCTGCTCTTAATCACAAGCGATAGGTATAAGGACACTAGAGCTTGTGGCATCGCGGGCTAGGCGTGAATCGCATGCTTATGTGCGCTCCATAACAACTTTTTGGCCACGTACTCAGTCAGAGTGTGTTGCTAGCTAACCTTGCACAATTCTCTGAGGGCAGTCGCGACACGGTGCACTTGCTAATTGCTAATTACGCTTTAAAGCTCGGTTGGAGTATAGTGCGCCCACGGTGACCACGGGGAATGGGTCGCGTAGCAGATGGGTGAGGGGCTCAGCCCTTTTCCGCCCCCATGGGGGCGCCCCGCTTGTTGGCCACGCAGGCAAGGAGGTACAGCAGGGGTACGGCAGGCTCAGCCCAAATGGCAGGGCCAGCAGAGTGCAATCCCGGCCTACAATATCTCTGGCGAGGTTCTATCCGCCACCCTGCTTTTGAGGTGACTGGCGGTCCGGAGCCAAGCGTGCCATCGTGCTCTGCGCTGCATTGCGCTTTGCTTTAACCCTGCTTTTGCGAGGAGTGAAGCGGCACCGAGGGGCGGCACGCAGGCACGGACACCGACACGGGGTAATTCCTGGCCTTCCTGGCCTTCCCGGCCTTCCCGGGGGGCCTCGCCCAAAAAGGTTTACACCAATACGGCGCGAGCGCAACGAAAGACATGGTTGAACCTGGCGAGATGTAGCGGGTGGCGTGTGGGCAGTAGCGGATGGGAGACGGACATCTTCTCTTACGATCTTCTGGAGAGGTGCATGTGTTAGTGCACCCTACCCAACCGGCCAAGTCCGGCATTGCGGGGTTGCGCAGGCCCCTGACGTATGGCGGCGTTACGGCGCTGTGGGGCCTAGTGCTTGATTGCGCGGCCCCAGTGCTGCCCGGCCTCGCGGGGTTTGGGGCTCAGCCCTTTTCCCTGTCCTGAGGGGGACAGACACCCTTGTCCGGGGCTTAGGGGGACAAGTCCTCTTGGACCGCGAATTGCGGCGTCTAGTGTACTGTGCTGCTTTCCGTGTGTGTGCACTGGCTACGGGCGTGCTGTCACCGTGGCAGCCCTAGCAATGAGTAAAGCAGGAGAGTCCCATGGAAAGAGGTCGACATCACTCATGGAGATGCCGTAGTAACAAACCGTGATCTTCTTTCATCAGTGGTTACCGAAATGTTACGGACGTTGGAACATTTATGGCCGTTACGGCCGGAAAGTTCTGGCAGAATGTAACACTTCCGCCCCAAATGACGCAAAAGTTCTGCCCGCCATGGAACATTTTGCCTCCTCAAGGCCCCAATGTTCTGGCCCAGGGCCCCTTGATTGGCAGTGTGGGATGCTATGCGGGGTGTACGAGGCCAAGCCAGGGCCTGCCAGGGGTGGGCAGCTGAGGTGACGGGGCGCAGGGGGGGCGGGAGGGGCAGGTGAGACCAGGGCCCCACCACCGCCGCATTGATACTCTCTTGGGAAGGTGTTCTGGCCGTAACATTTCCACCCCTAGCGACGCAAAAGTTCTGTCCGCCACTTAACATTTTTGCCCAGCCGGCCAGGAAAGTTCTGGGACTTCAGAAACCTTCGCCACGGAAGATAGCAACACTGGTCCCTGGTGTGCAGATCCCATGGGGATATGCTACGACGACCGCGCGAGGTCCCGAGCCAGAGGTATGCGCACTGAGCCTTCTTGGCCCCACCATCCACCGCTTGAGGCTCAGAGAGGCTCAGTCTTTCTTGGCCTCATTCGTTGATGGATGCCGTTGGGGCAGCCGACCGGCACCCACCCTCGCACCCCTCAAGCAAGCTCCCAGCTGTGGTTACGTTTCCCAAGTCCTGCCATAGGGGTGCCATGTCCCAACATCCGATGCCCGCCGGCGCTCCAAGCCCTGCAGCCGGCAGCACATTGCCATAACTGTGCTGCGACACTGGCGCCCAAAACTAGCATAACCCAGCGCCCACAGGGTCCCCCTCTGCCCCCCGCTCAGGATGTGCATACTACATGGCACAGGGGATGATTCACTGACTACACCCCGCAAAGGGATTTTAATAGCTTAATTTGTGCGTTGGACTGTTCCTGCCGCCCGCGCCGCCGCCTGGCCTGCCGCCCGCGCCGCCGCCTGGCCCGCCGCCCGCGCCGCCGCCTGGCCTGCCGCCCGTGCCGCCGCCTGGCCTGCCGCCCGCGCCGCCGCCTGGCCTGCCGCCCGCGCCGCCGCCTGGCCTGCCGCCCGCGCCGCCGCCTGAGCCGCCGCCCGGCCCGCCGCCCGCACCGCCACCCCCTGATACCTCACTGCGAACCGTCGTGAAGGCCAAGACCCTGGGGGTAACAGTCGCCAACACCGCCGCCCTGTGCAAGCCGGCCATCGCCCTGGATGGAGTCTATTCGGCTCTAACCAAGCTGGTGTCCCTGAATCTTTCAGCCTTTGGGAGAGCGTCGACGGCCTCTGGCTACGCAATCTCCAAGGTCCTGTACCACCTGGAATTCGCTTTCCCCCCCCCCGCCCGAGCTGCAGCGACTCTGCAGCACGGTCGCAGCCATGGTGGACCGCAGCATGACGGCGGCGGCACACGCCAGTAACCCACACGCTCGCCTGCCGGGGATAGGCTACAAGGCGATGTGCGTCCCCCCGGAGGACGGAGGACTCGGCCTCCTCCCGGTGGTAGAACACGTACGGGCCCGACAAGCGGTGCTGGCGACACGCTGCGTGCTGGGCAGCTGCCCGAACCTCCTCCGCTTCAGGCCAGTGTGGCCGACGGTCGCAATGGAGCTCCTCCGACGAACGCACCCGGCCGTACACCCCCTCTGCCTCTTCACAGCCCAGCGGGCAGGCCCCAACGCCGCCACCAAGGTGCTGGGGACCACGGCAAACAGCCCCTGCCCGACGCTGAACATGATAACGGGGGCACTCCTCCATCTCCCCCGGGTTGAGTTGATCAAGAGCCCCGCGGTGGGGCCGTGGGTACACAGCGCGCCAGTATGGGGAAATCCGGCCCTCAGACCCGCAGCAGCAGGCCGTGGGGGGCTGGAAAGCATGTATGCGGACCTGATGGGTATCAATGAATTGAGGACTGTTGGCCAACTAGTAAGAGCCTATAGGGCAGGGGCGGGAGCAAGGGCGGGGCTCAGTGGAGCCCAGGGGGGCAGGCTGCCACCGATGGCTAGGAGCGAGTGCTCAAGGAAGGTGAAAGAGAACATCGTAGTTGGTCTGTGGGGACGAGGGGGGTATGAGTCTCTACCCGCAGCGCTACGCAATGGCCCTGCGCTCCTAGGGAGGATCGATAGCTTGATGGGCCATATTCCCGTACCGTGGGTGCAAGCAGCAACGGAGGTGGAAGAGAACCCGGACTTGGCCTGCCCAGAGGAGGAGGCATGGAAAGAACTCTTGGGATGCATAGGTTGGCGTGCCGGACAGACGCTTGTGCCAGCGGCTAGGTTGTCGGTGAGCCTTGCCACGGCCCTGCAGATGGAGCCCGCTTTCGAGTATGTGAAAGGCAAGCATTTGAATTTTGTGGCAGAGGCGCTGAGTGGTGGGGTAGGGGACGAGTCAGACCTGTTGGACCTACAAGCCACCTTGCGCAGGCTGTGGGCCCTGCGCTGGGAGAACGTGTGGAAGGAAGCTTTCTGGCGCTTGGCGCTCAACGGCTTTACTGGCTTTTCGGCACATGAAGGAACGGCCACGTGCCCATGTGAGATTGCGATGCACGGAGGGGACAGATTGCACCACTTTTGGAAATGCTACTTGGCTGAGGGCCTGGTTGATGAGATGTGCGCGTGTCTAGGGGGCGAGCAGGGCATGCCATGGACCTGGCCACTTCGCCGGTTCAATCTTTGGCTGGCTCGACCAACGGAGGGAGTTGACCAGAGAGTGTGGGATGTGGTGTGTCTTGCAGCCACGACAGCCATGGAGAAGGGACGCCGATATCTATACGCGACAAGGGAGAATGGGAATCGCCTCGGGGTGCTGAACCGTGGACGTGTGTTGGTGTCAGCTGAGTTTTGGGGAGCGCTTCACTCTTTTGCTGCGCTCAGGCCACCAAGTGGCTGGGAGACAATACCGGCGGACCACCCTTTCCTGCGAGTCTCAGGTGGCAGATTGACTGTGCAGGAGCCCCCAGGCGTCCTGGCCTTGATTGACGATGATTAAAGGCACAGCGGAATTAGTGGAATAGTACTGAGGGGGGCTCTACGGGCCCGGCCCTAGCAACGGGGTGTGACGACCGAAAGTCAGTCACGTTGCGTGGGTGTCGGTGTGCAGGTGGCACACCCAGTAGGTGGCGCTTTCGCTCAACCCCTCCCCTTCTGGAGGCGGTTCCTGCTGTAACCATCGCATCCTGTTCCCCAGTCATGCTTGGGGCTTGGGCGCAACGCGGCGTTGGCAAGATCCCGCTGTAACTGCCCAAGCCAGAGTCAGCACACTGAGCCTTCATTCTTGGACCCACTTTAGACGACTTTACAGAGGCGCATCATTGCGCGGATGAATGTATTGTGTCCCAAACTCACTCTCTTGACCTCATTCGTTGCTGCAAGCCCGTTGGGGTAGCCGACTGGCACCCCACCCTCGCACCCCTCAAGCCACATCAACATGCTCCCCGCTGCGCTTCCGTTCCCGAGGTCCCCCTGCCTAGGGTTGCCATGTCCCAACATCCACAACACCAACCCGACCTGCCGTCCCGACTACCGTAGGCCCCGCAGTCGCCCGGCAGCCTGTCCCGCCTAGGTAGGGGTGCCATGTCCGACCTGCCGTCTCGACTAGGTCCGTCGAACCGCATTCTGCCCCGCTGCTCTCTGCTCACCCGCTCTTCCCGCTCTTCCCCCCTCCCCGCAACGCCCCCCCGCTAACCCCCCTCACAGCTCGTCATGGTGCCCCAGGTCCTCGTCCGCGCCGCTGCTGGCCTCGCCGCCGCCCCGCTGGTACACCTGCGCGATGATGGGGCCGCACACGTCCTCCACCGCCTTGAGGACCTCCTTGTACTCCTCGGCCTCTGCGGGAGGGGGAAAGGAAGCGGCAAGAAGCAGGTGACGTGGGGCGGGGGGGCGGGGTCCACAGGGTTCAGCCCCCAGCGTCCACCACAGCACGCTCCAGGCTCAGAGGAAGCCTGGGGTAGCGAAGTGCTCTGTCCCTCGCCCCGATCCCTCCCCCTCGCCCCTGTCCCTCGCCCCTCTCTCCGCTCCCTACCTGCGTCTGGGTGCTCGTCCAGCCACTCGAGCGCCTCCTTGACGGCGGCGCCGATCTTCTTGTTATCCTCATCCTCGATCTTGTCCTTCAGCTTGTCCTCCACGCTGCTCTTCATGTTGTAGAGGTAGGTCTCGAGCTTGTTGCGCGCGTCGACCCGGGCCTTGATGGCCTTGTCCTGGTCCGCAAACTCCTCCGCCTCCCTGACCATGCGCTCGATCTCCTCCTGGCTCAGCCGCCCCTTCTCCGCGGTGATGGTGATCTTCTCCTTCTTGCCCGTGCCCTTGTCCTGCGGGTGGCGGTGAGGTGAGGGGCAGAGGGTTCACGAGGGTTACGAAGGGTCAGAAGACTGGGCCTCATATGTACGGCGGCGCCGCGGGACCGGGAACAAGCGCATTGGGGCACGCCGGCGCGACCTAGGAACTGCCGCCGCATGATCGGGGGCCTGGCCCCAAGCCCCCACCTGGGCCGAGACCGTGAGGATGCCGCTGGCGTCCACCTCGAACGTCACCTCGATCTGGGGCACACCCCTGCGGCGACACGGGGTTCGGGTCGGAGGGTAAGAGGACATCCCTGAGGAGTCCCCGACACCCGTACACCCCCGTTGCTCTGACCCCGTACGCCCCCTCCCCGGACCCTGCCTACCTGGGCGCCGGCGGGATGCCGTTGAGGTCAAACTGCCCCAGCTTGTGGTTGTCCTTGGTCAGGGCGCGCTCGCCCTCGTACACCTGCGACAGCGGGCGACACAGAGCCCCAAGGGGGGGTAATTGCGAGGCCAGCAGAGCACCGCGCTGGGAGCAGCCTGGCCCCACGCACCCCGCCAAGGCTCGGGCCCAGCCCGCCCCAGCCCAGGCCCAGCCCGCCCCAGCCCGGGCCCACCCACCTGGATGGATACGGTCTGCTGGTTGTCCTGGTAGGTGGAGAAGACCTGCGGCAGGGGGGCAGGGGGAAGATGGAGGGGGGCAGCAGGCAGGCGGGCAGCGGATAGACGGGCTAGGAGGAGCACACGGCCAGCGAAAGGGTGCCGCACCGAGCCGCGCCAAGAAGGAAGCACCGTTGTGGGTGCGCACCTGGCTCTTCTTGGTGGGAATGACGTTGTTGCGGGGGATGAGCTTAGTCATGACGCCGCCCACGGTCTCGATGCCCAGAGACAGCGGAGCCACGTCGATCACAATGAGCCCGCTGGTGCTCTCTGCGGACCAGAAAAAAGCGACAGTATTGTTAGGTCAGAGCGGCCGGGTCAGGTCAGGTCAGGTGGTGCCGAATCACAGTCAGAGCAGCAACCCGTCTCAGCAGCACCCAGCCCCCGCCCCCGCCCCGCTGCCGCCGCTCACCCTCGCCGCTGAGGATGCCGCCCTGTACGGCAGCGCCGTACGCCACGGCCTCATCCGGGTTGACGCCCTTGTTGGGCTCCTTGCCGTCGAACCACTCCTTGAGCAGCTCCTGGACCTACGGGGGGATCCGTACACTACGTCAAGATCACAATCTCTGGGTCAGACAACTGCCAAGTCGTGTGTGCTTCTACTGGCAAGCAACAAACCCCCAAAGCACATCACAGAACAACGGGTGCACATATGACAGCAGGCAGGGTGGCAGCTGGTGCTCTGTATGACTAAGCTGCCCTTAGCCGCGTGCCGAAAGCTCTCCGACAAGCTGCCCTCACCTTGGGGATGCGCGTGGATCCGCCCACGAGCACGATCTCGTCAATCTGGGCCTTAGTCAGCTTGGCGTCATCCATGGCCTTCTTGACAGGCCCCATGGTCCGCCGGAACAGGTCCATGTTGAGCTCCTCGAAGCGGGCGCGGGTGAGGGGCTCAGAGAGATCCACGCCCTCGTACAGGGACTCAATCTCCACACGGACCTGGCAAGGGAGGGGAAAGGGAGGGAGGGAGGGAGGGAGGGGCGTCTGGGTTGGCCGAGTGCGGAACTTGCCCCTGCTGCAACGTGGGCGTGCTGAACCCCGCCCTCAATCCCACGCCCCGCGCCCCGCGCCTCCTCGCCCCCGACCCTCCCCACTCTCTGGCCCACACCCTCCAGCCCTCAACCCACCCCTCCCCACCCCACCTGGTGCTGGCTCGACAGCGCTCGCTTGGCCCTCTCCGCCTCGCGCCGCAGCTTCTGCAGCGCACGTGCGTCGCCCGAGATGTCCTTGCCGTACTTCTTCTTGATCAGCTTGATGAAGTAGTCCATGACGCGCTGGTCAAAGTCCTCGCCGCCCAGGTGCGTGTCGCCGTTGGTCGAGATCACCTCGAACACCCCGTTGTCGATGGTGAGGATGGAGACGTCGAAGGTGCCTCCGCCCAGGTCGAACACCAGGATGTCCTTCTCGCCTGGGGAAGGGGATGGAGGGGGAAAAGGGGGCGGGGGAAGGGGGGAGGTGAGGGAGTGGGGTGAGGGAGATGCAAGAAGGGAGAAGAGAAGCCCCCTCCCCCTGCACGGCTCCCTGCCTCCCCGCATCCCTGCCTCCCCTCCCTCCCTCCCGCCCGTGCGTACCGCCCTTCTTGTCCATGCCGTACGCGATGGCGGCGGCGGTTGGCTCGTTAATGATCCGTACGACGTTGAGCCCCGCGATGGTCCCTGCGTCCTTGGTGGCCTGTCGCTGAGCGTCATTGAAGTAGGCCGGAACGGTTACGACCGCGTGTGTGACCGTCTTGCCCAGATACGACTCGGCGGTTTCCTTCATCTTCTGGAGGATCATGGCCGAGATCTCCTCGGGGCTGAACACGCGCTGCTCGCCGTTGACGTCGACCGACACGTACGGCTTGCCCTGCTCGTCCACGATGTCGTACGACACGAGCTTGCGGTCGCGCTGGACCTCGGCGTCACCGAACCTGCGGGGGAGGCGAAGGGGCGGGCGAACGGGCGGGGATCACAATGCTGTACTGAAAAGCAGGACAGAGCAGTAAGAGCGGGGGCGGGCGGGTGGACACAGTGGTTGCAGCTCCGCCCCTGCCCCACGCGTGGCGGCGGCAGCACGCAGCAACCCCCAGCGCGTCGCTGCGCACAGCCTTTCGCCAGGCGCCTTCCATGAGCGCATGCCTCAGCTGCGGACGCGCAGCAGGACAGGTGCGTCAACCTCGCTCGTGAGCCCGACTTTGTCGGCCGCCCTGCTCCACAGTCGACCCCTTAGGGCGGTGGCTTACTTGCGGCCAATCAGGCGCTTGACGTCGTAGACGGTGCGCTTGGGGTTGGACGTGGCCTGGTTCTTAGCGGCGTCGCCGATCAGGCGCTCCGTGTCCGTGAAAGCCACGTAGGAGGGCGTGATTCGGTTGCCCTGGTCGTTGGCAATGATCTCGACCTTGCCGTCCTTGAAGACGCCCACACAGGAGTAGGTGGTGCCCAGGTCGATGCCGATAACGGTGCCGAGCTTCTCCTGCGCTGCGCCTGCGCCCGCGACTGCCGCCGGGCACAGCAGCGCGAGGAGGGCGCCGACGCCGAGGAGGAGCAGGCCTAAGGAGCAAGGAATGAAGGGCGGGCCCTTTGTGAGCAGCAGAAGGGCTTGGCTTAGTGCTGGTGACCGCTTTTGCGGCGAGCTTGTGTTAGGTAAGGTGAGGCTGCTTACCCGCTGCGAGTGGCCCTGTCCGTGGGCGTGTTTGCCGGCGCTGAGCCATGACTGCTTGCCGAAGGCTCGAGGGCCGGGATGCTCTAAAGATGCTTCTCAGGGGGCCTCGTTCTGAACTCGTGAGCTTCTGGGTTAACGATGACGTGGTGACAAACAAGCGTTCTGCTGCAAAGGAGGCACCGCAGCGCTTGTACCCTCCCGGGGACAGCTCCGGCCGTCCGGGACAGCCAAACGCTGCGTGTCCCCGTACGACATTTTGGACGAGCAGAGCTGTCCCGGGCCCTGCCGGCTTCGCGGACAGCCTGTCAGAGAGTCTACAGCTATAGAAAAACCTAGAGCGTGTGAGGGCACTCAGTCGCTTAAATCTTTCGTCGCGCGACCAGCATCTGAACTAGCATGTCGTAGAAGTCTCGCGACAAGGCTCACACAAGCGCTGCGCTAGAGCTTGTGAAGCGCTGCGCGAGAGCTGATGTCTCTAGGATACTGTTCCTCACTGCTGACCGTGAGGGCCTGGGCCACTCCCGCCCTTTACCGATGGGCTAGCGGCGGGTTCACCAAGTGAGGCCATATCCATGCGAGTGGACTGGAGCTTTGCACCCCAGCTAACGGAGCCCAACGCAGCGGGAATGCTACCCTCTCCTCTATGGTCACAGCGCCACGTGGCCGCCGACCTCAGGACGGCTGGGGTGGATGCTAGCGCAGGACGGCTGCGGTGGCATCCCCCCCGGGCTGGCCGGCATCCAGCATGTTGCCTCGCCGGCTCAGGCGATTTCGGGTGGCATCGACCCCATACTGGTACCAGGTGGTACCCAACCCGGTCGACCCGGCCCCCAGTACCCGCGCGATGCCCCCTTCGCGATTCTCAAGTTATCCCGCTCCACCCCTTCGCCACCTGTCCACACTCACCTACCTCTCCACGCTTCGACAGCTGACAGCCGGCGCCGCCGCTTTGCCCCGCCTCCTCTCCTCAGCAGTCCTCGCCGCCGCCGCCACCGCTCCTGGCCCGCCACTCCCGCAGCAGCTGCTCCGCCTGCCACTCGGCCATCAGCTCGTAATCCACGTGCCGTACGTACAGATCCGCCACCGCAATCGCGTCCTCCTCGGGGTCGTGTCTGCGGGCGGGCGGTGCGGATCGTCTGCTCGCAACGGCAGTGGGAGACAGGTACCCCGGCAAGAGGCACCGCACGCGCATGGAGGAGCACAAGCGGACGCGCCGGGACCAGGCGGCAGGCGGCAGCGGAGGCAGGTGACCCCGCGTGTAAACGCCCCCCCCCTGGCTTGGCTCAAGCCAGTCCCGCTCATGACATGAAGTCATGCGCGCATACCTGCCGGGGCTGGCCTGGATGGAGCGCCCCAGGAGCTCCCTGGCCAGCTGCTTGAGCGTACGGGCCGTGCCCCCCCGGCCCTGGAACTTGGGGAACGACATGGTGTCGTACAGCACGAGGCCTGCGTCGTACGGCGCACACACACGGGGCGGCAGTACGGTTCAGGGCTCCGGGATCAGGGCACACGGAAACAGAGAACCATGAGGCCGAACCGGCACGCCTCAACGCCCTTTCACCTGTGCAGCTGGCGAGCTGCTCGGGGCTCAGGCCCAGCGACTCCAGATCCTTGCGCAGGCCTGATGGGTGGAGAGGGGGTTCGGGGGCGGAACGCAGGAAGGCGGCTGGGGTGTAGAGGTGTCGTCATGACACAGCCGTGCCCCGGGCCTAGGGCTCGTGTACACGTCAGGGCCAGGTAGGGCCAGCCCCTCATACCCGGGCGTGATCCGTGCTAGCGCTTTGACCTCCCACACCGCCCGCCTCACCATGGCCCACTAACGTGCGCTTGCGGCTTGCACGCTGGACCTGGGCCTGGGGTGGCTGGGCCTGGGCCTGGGCCTGAGGGTCCAGCAGGGCGAGGATGGAGCGCTGCACCTGCTCCAGGCTCGGGGCGCCCTGCAGGGCGGCGGGCTTGACGCCGCCGACCACTTGCGCTGCCGCCCCCTGGCCCGCAGTGCGGGCATCAGCGCCTGCGCCCTGCTCCAGCAGGCCATCTGGAAGGGCGATGTGCGTCTTTAGCAGCACGGTGCCGAACCTAGCGGGCCGTAGCGGACAGGAGGGGGTCAGGCGTATTTCCAGCGAGTGCGTGTCGAGGCTGAGCGGACATGCTGCCCCGTCACACGCGTCCCAAGCCCTTGCGCTACCCACCGATCGACTAAAGCGATCCAGGTTGGGTAGGAGCTCTGGCGCCTGCTGCCGTTGGGCTGCAGCTCGGAGACGTGTGTGAACTCGACGTCCAGCGACAACAAGGACTTTCGCGGCCCCGGCCTGCCCCCGCCTCTCCCCGGTGCATTTTGCTGATGGAGGGCGAGGTCGGCAGCCGGCTCGGTTCCTCCATCGCGCTTGCTATAGCCGCATGCAAAGGTGCTCCTCTTTTGTAAAGGTTGAGTCGCTGGCGCGGGGTTTGCGCAGCGATTGTGGTTGCGCCGAGTCGCTGGGGTCGCTCTGAGGCTGATGCGCAGCATAGTGGCTATGGCGATGAGTAGAGTCTACACTTGTATATTCAGTCACACACTCAAAGGTTCTACGAGCCCGGCCGGTCGCAGGCTTGGCACGGTCCAGCCCCTACGAGCCTGACAGCCCCCGCCGCCCCGCGTCGCTTGCCACCCACCCCTCCAGGCCAAGGTGAAGGCAAAGTCGAGCTCGCTCTCCGACTGGCGTCGATGTATAGGTGAGGCCTGAGCAAGCACCGGAAGATACTTACAGACCCTACTCCCGCAAGATGTGTTCCGTGCCCGTGATCACTGCTCAACCGTCAGCTGAGCCCAACGCAGCCACCTCGCCCTCCTCAAGCCATAACAGCCCCACCCAAGCGTAGAATAACAAGAACCACTAGAGCTTAACGAATGTATCACAAGAGCTGCTGGGGCCTCGAGAAGCCACCTTGCGCCTAAGGTTGTCCACTGCTCTCTGCGAGCTTATCACGCCCCTCTCAAACTGCCGGCACTACGTGCGCAGTCACACATTCCATGCTCTTAAGCTGTCATTGGGCTATCGTACCATCGGCAACCCAGGCGAACGGAAGTCATCAAATCCCTGCCAGACCTTCCAAGCCACCTCCGTCCACCAGTCATCACCTCACGCCTGGTACTCAGAAGCCCGCTGCTCACACTCTCTCTCTTGTGTTCCTTAGTCAATGGAGTTGCAACCTCCCGCAGGTCAACCCTTCCTCAGGTTTGAAGTCGCTGTTTCAACGCTTGCCCGCACATTGCCGTCGCCCGCCGCGCTGTACGCCACCAGCCTTTATCACGAGAGATGCCGCACGCCGCCCAACTGCTAACTGCCGCGTGTCTCCTCACGCCGCCAGCTTCTTGGCAATGGTGGCAAAGTTCTTGGCCTGGGGTAGGGGGGGGGGGGGGTGAGGGGAGGAGCAGCAGCGGGTCACAAGCGAGTCATGAAGACGGCTCCCGCGAGCGTCCTCCTGAGGTACCGGTAACTCTGGCGCCGCCTTTGTGGCCCCGTCCCGCACGCCTCTGCCCCCGTCCCGTGCTATTCACGCCCTCACGAAAACATGAGTCCAAGGCTCTCGTACTATCTTCTCTTTTTGCAGCAGGTCTCGCCCATCCCTTCCCTCTGCCCCCCCCACACCCACCTGCACCTGCGCCGCCTCCAGCTCCGCCTCGCTCGGCTGCCGGGAGCCGTCCGCGCCCGCCAGAGTGCCCGCACCCCAGGGCGACCCCCCCTTGGCCTCGTCCACTCCGAACATGACGCCCCCGGCCGCGTAGCCGGCGGGGACGAAGATCATGCCGTGGTGCGCGAGCTGGGTCACTGGGGTGTGTGTGGCAAGCGGAAAGAGGCAAGGAAAGAGGGACGCGGCACAACCGGTAGGCCGAAACGGCCGCCGGGGGTCGGGCGAGGGCTACCAACTAGCGAGGACTGCCGTCCGCTATGCGACAGAAGCTTAACAAGTGCCACCAAGCTCGCGCCTGCGGACTGAAGGCCTGGCCTGCCTTGCAGCCGGTGCCATGGCCCCAACCCACCTGCGGTCATAATGGTGGTCTCCTGGCCGCCGCCCTGGGAGGCGGTCGAGGTGAACATGGAGGCCGGCTTGCCGTGCAGGGCGCCCTTCTGCCACAGGACCCCGGTGGCGTCGAAGAAGGACTTCATTTGGGAAGCCATCATGCCGAAACTGCGTAGGGCAGGGATACGGGAAGCGCGGCGGGAGGGGAAGCGAGGGATGAGGATGGGAAGCTGAGGACGGAGGAACCAGCGAGCGTGGGACCTGCATGGCCTGTGGTGCGTGCACAGGGGCTCACCGGGTGGGGAATCCGAATACGAATGCGTCCGCCTGGTCGAGCGTGTGGGGGTCGATGACCGGGTGAGCGGACTTGGGAGGGGCGTGCATTTTCTCCAGAACCTCGGGGGAAAGGATCTCGGGAACCTGAGGCAGATGTATGGGTGGGATGCTAGATGAGGTGGTGCAACGCAAAAGACGCTTGTGTGCGCAACGGGCAGCTAGACAAGCACGTTCAAAGTGTGATGCCCCCGTGGCGAGTCCAGTCTCCCCATCCCCCCAGCCCTGCACCTGGTAGATGGCCACCTCCACTCCCTCCTCCTTCTCCAGCGCCTCCTTGTAGGTCTCGGCTAGCTTGAGGATGTGGCCGTAGGTCGAGTAGAAGATCAGAAACACCTTGAGCGGCTTCGCGGGGGCCGTAGTCGTCGCGGCAACAGCGACCGTGTCCGAAGCCGGCGCGGCCTCTTCGGTGGCAGCCGTAACCGCTGGCGTAGCATTCTCTGCAACGACTGCTTCGCCCTCCGCGGCCGTCTTGCCCTCGGCGGCCGCGGGCTCGTCAGCCTTTGCCAACGCATCCGCGCCCTTGACGGTGTCCTTGACTGCGTCGGTCGCCGTCTCCACGGCCTTTGCGACCTCCTCCTTCACGACATCGGTCTTTGATACAGCCTCGGCCTTCACTACCTCAGCCTTGACCGGCTGGCCGTCAGCGGCGGGCTTGCTGCAAAGGCCACCCATCGCGAAACAAAGAAGACCGAGCCGAACGGCCGATGTAGGCGAGCGCTATAATGATCAAGAAGCGTATGTAGACGTGTGTATCGTGCGCAGTGAACAGTGCAAGCGAGCAGCCCCTGGGGAAGGGCTTGCGCCTGGGGATACTGGTGGCGATTGGTCAAACCCGGGATTGCGCCAACCTGGTGCGTAACGATACTGCGATGTTTCTGTAACTTCAGGCGTCACAAGGGTGGATTAGACGACCCGATGTAACGCGGCGCTCGCAGACGCGTAAGTAGTGCTGCTAGACCTGTCACAGCGCCCTGCGGACTTGGGCGCTCCCGCTTGCTCAGATCGTAACTACATTCAGCATCCTATCAAAGGAGCGCCATAAACGGGGGACTCAGAGCGCGCGTAACGCATGGCATTCTAGACCCTTCAAGAAACACACGCTCAAGCATCGCCGCCTCTCCCACCAAGCCTGTGATGAGGAATGCGAGCCTGCTGACGGCGCCATGTGCCGAGATTGAAAGCCAGTGACCCGCCAAGCCCTGGACTCCTGGCTTCCGCTCAGGCGGGTCAGGACGCCTAGACTTGCCTAGAAACGTTGACGAGTCCTCTCTCACCAAAGGCAGCGACGACGTGCGAGCCTGCTGCTCCCTAGTGAAAGGCACCGGTTGACCAACACCTCGACTTCCGGGCCTGCTCGGGCATGCAGGTGCCCTGTGCGACCCCCACACGCGCTACTCCGAAATGGGCTCGAGCCCTCATCGTCATACACGCAAACTTGCGTCCTGCGGCCTCAGAGGGGGCCTAGATCACCACCACACTAACTGCTCACCCCTCCTCAGATATCCTGCCCCAGCCAGGCCAGAGCCATCCCCTGGACTAAGGCAGGGCCTGGCAGGAAGCCTCATCCCCTGGCAGAAGGGGCCCCAAATGGGTCGGCCCAAGGCGATGCCCACAGGGATGGAGTGCTTCCCCACCCAACCGCCCCCCCCCCCCTCCCCCCAACACGACCGAACTCACCGTCTTCAGTCGCAGAGATAGATGGCGGCCGCCCCTGTCCCTCGATGCGCCACTGACTCAGCCCACTAGATCCAGCTCCGGCTCAGCACCCACTCGAGGTTCGTGAAAGCTGTCCAGCCGTTGCCCCCGCCGCAGTCATCACCTCAATCACGCAGCTTTTCAAATGGGCACCAAGTCGCACCTTCACAGCACACTCTCTACCCTCCGATGCCCCTCCCCCCAGGTGTGTAAGCCAGACACTGCCATTGCCCACACTCCCTTGCAGTGCCAAGCGTCCTGAGGGCACGGCCTGCATCGTTACTGACCAAGCTCGTCCGACGCGCCGTCGTACGCGTGACTCATCATGCGTCGAGGTTGCGCACGATCTGCTGAGTCATGCGGTACAGCGTGCCGGTGCCGCCCACGTCGGGCGTGAGGGAGGAGCGGTCGCCGCTGCTCTCGGCATCAGAGTACACCTGTCGGCAGACGGGACAGGATGTCAAGGCGAGATGAATCGGATTCCGCGGGATTCGAAGACGAGCGAGCCAACCTTTCATGGATCAGGCGGTACAATTAGTCCAGGTGCCGTACACGCCGTACGCCCCACCTTGAGTACGGCATTCTCCAGGCGGTCAGCGAAGCCCGCCAGCTGGGGGTGGGGCGAGGGGTGGGAGGAGCGGAGCGAGTGAGGGCGGATCGCGAGGAGGGAAGCAGCACTGCGCGCCCACAACAACGCACACTTGCAGTGTGCTGGGGCAAGGAGGGATGTGGGGTTGCGCGTGCAGAGCCCGGGGGGCTGAGTAGGGGCTGAGAAGTGCAGCCGGCTGGCAGCGACCCCGCGTGCACGCCTCGCCCGGCCGGCACCCTCACGCCCGGCTGCGTGCCCGGTCTGTGCAGTACGGCCGTACGGCAGGGCTCGGGTGCCGTACCTTGATGTGCCGCATCAGCATGGCGGTGCACAGGAGCGTGGCCGTGGGGTTGGCCACTCCGCGCCCCGCCAGGTCCTTGGCCACGTGGCGAGCGCCCTTACAGGGGAGGGGGGGGAGGACGGGGGGTAGGGGAACGATGATCGGTCGATGGTTCGTCGGGGGCGGATGGATGGAAGGAGCAGGAAAGGGGGTCAAGGGGCCTGGCGGAGAGGACCAGCCCCGCGGTCACTGAGTGGGTTGATGGCAGGAGCGGGGAGCAGGCAGACCAGTGGGCCGGAAAGGAACTATCCCGACCCGCCCATACTTTATTTGCCCACCCATTACCGGTCGCACCTCCACCCGCAGCCCTCCCTGCTCCCCCCTCACCATCTCAATTCGCAGCTTCCTCCCCAGCCCCCGCATCTGCAGCCTCTACCCCAGCGCCTCGCCTCAGCCCCCCTTCGCCCCCACCTGCTCAAATACCGCCACACCGTCCCCGATGTTGCCGCCCGGCACCACCCCGAATCCGCCGCACAGGCCCGCCACGATGTTGCCGACCAGATTGCCGTACAGGTTGGGCGTGACCATCACGTCGAACTGGGAGGGCCTGCGAGCGTACGGCAGGAGATCAAGGATCAGCGTCGACGATATAGCATCATTGAGGCCTTGCATGCAGCTCAGCGCAACTCAGAACCGGCCGGACACACACGAGATCTGCCGTACGGTACGGCGCACTCACTTGCCGACCAGCTGCATGCACGTGTTGTCCACGATGATCTCGTCGTACTGGATCTTGGGGAACTTGCGGGCGACCTCGCGGCACGCCTACGGAGGCCGGGGGGCGGTGGGAATTGCATGCAAGGGCAGGATCAGGCCGGGGGCCAAACATCAACCCCCCCAGTTCCGGAGCCCGCGACGACTCAGCAACAGCCCACAGTACTGCGGGGGTGGGGGGCCGGGAGCAGCTTGCCCTCTGCGGCATGGGAACTCGCAGCAGATGCACGCCCCCGCAGGGACAGCACCCTCGCGGCACCAAAACCTGCCGCCGAGCCCCCGCTTCTCCACTTCACCACCTTTTGCCCCCCCTCGCCCCTCCCCCCCCACCTGCAGGAACAGTCCGTCCCCCATCTTCATGATGTTGGCCTTGTGGATGGCCGACACCTGACAGGGGGGGGAGGGGGGCAGGGGGGGAGGTGCAAGGGTTGGTGCGGCCTTATGGATGGCCGACCGGGCACGGCGCCGCGGGGTACTCGTATGGTTGGTATGGGTGCGCCAAGCAGCTTCGCTAGCTCCCTCGCCTTCTCCTCACCTTCTTGCGGTGGTTGAGGAAGGCGAACTCGAAGGCGTACTGCGCCGTACGCAGCGACTTCTCGTACGTGATCACCTTGAGGGACTCAACCACCCCCTCAACCACCTCGTGCTCTGGGGGGGGGGAGGTGAGAGGGGGAAGGGTTGGGGGGGCAGGTGTGGACGAGTAGTGGAGTAGAAGGGCCGGACGGGACTCGCATCGCCCCCTTCCACTTGACCTGACGGTCATCTCACGATGGCAGTGGCGCGCCTTCCAATGCCTCAGAATCCGCCTTCCAATGCCTCAGGATCCGCCTTCCAATGCCTCAGGATCCGCCTTCCAATGCCTCAGAATGCGCCTTCTGATGCCTCTCAAGCCGCCTTCCACCTTGCCCACGGTCGCCCCTCCCCCCTCTCCCCCTCACGTAATGACGTGCCTCCCAATACCTCCCACGCCGCCTCCCAACTTGGCCCCCGCTCGTTCCAACCCCGTTCCTCCGTTCCGTTCCCGCGTTCCCCTCGCCCAGCCCTCCCCTACCCCCCCTCCCTCCCCTCCCCCTCACCGAGGCCGCTGTACTCCCCCTCCGTGTTCTCGCGGATCACCACGATATCCAGACCCTTGTGCCGTACGGGCACACCGGGGATCGTGATGCCGTGAACCACCTGATGTTTGGGGTTGGTGGACGGGGGGCACGGGAGAAAGGGAGGGGATGAGGGGGGCCGTCGGTGACCGTTCCCTGCTGGAGGGCTGCACAAGCGCCACGCAGAACAAAGTGTCTCCCTTCAGAGATCTAGGTCTCCCCTGTATCCTTCTCCTTCCCTTCTCCGCGTCCCTCGTCCGCCCGCGCCCGCCCTGCGCCCAATGCCGCCCCGAGCCTCACGCTGACGTGAAGCCTCAGGCCTCATCCCCGTCCTCCCCCTCTTCCCATGCCCTCTTCCTTACGTAAAACCACCACCGCTTCCGCCGCCGTCACGTGCAGATTCAGTACACAGTCCCTTTCCCCCTCTCCCCCTTCCCCCGTCACCCCGCCTTCCCCTCCCCTCCCCTCCCCTCTCCCTCCCCTTCCCCCTCACGTTGACGTGCAGGTCTTCTTACCCCCCTCCCCCTTCCCCCTCCCCCTCTCCTCCCCTCTCCTCCCCCCTCCCCCTCACGTTGATGTGCAGGTCTACTTTCCCCCCTCCCCCCTTCCCCCTCCCCCTCTCCTCCCCTCTCCTCCCCCCTCCCCCTCACGTTGATGTGCAGGTCTACTTTCCCCCCTCCCCCTTCCCCCTCCCCCCCTCCTCCCCTCTCCTCCCCCCTCCCCCTCACGTTGACGTGCAGGTCCAGGTCCTTGCGCAGCTGCACGTTGAGCGACTGCGTGTCCGTGTTGTCCCTGTTGAGGGGCGTGAACAGCGTGCCCTGGGGGGGGATGTGGAGAGGTGGGGGCGGGGCCGCACGGGCGGGGGGGGGGGGTGAGGAGAGGGCCTTGCCCACCCGGGCTGGACTGGCCGCGCCGACGACGACCCGCACCTCTCAGTCTCTACACGCAGCCCCGCACCTTGAACCACACCGTGCCCCGGTGCCCTCTTCCAAGCCCTTCACCCCGCAAGCCTCCCATGCAGCCCCGCAGCACGAACCCGACCAGCTCCCGCAGCCCCGCACCCCACCTTGAGGCACACGCCGTTGCGGCGGATCGAGTCCAGGATCTCCTTGGGCACCGAGTTGCGGGGCTCATGGCCGTCCTCGGAGCCTGGGGTTGGGATTGGGGGTTGGGGTTGGGGTGATGTTCGGCCAAGTTGGGCAGCAAAGGGAGCGGGGGTGCGGGGAGAGTCGAGAGGCGCGGGGTTTTGGCTGGGGCTGCCAACGGGTGGCGCTGTGCGGGTGGTGTGCGGGTGGGTGCTTCCCGGTGAGTCCTGGGTGGACCACACGGCTCTGCTGGGACGCAGGGGGGCAGCACCACGGCCACGCCACGGCGGCAGGCTTCCCTCGCGGGGCCCGAGGGGAACGCGCTGCCCCGACAGAGCACTGCTTCGGCACGGATGGACCCGTACGGCGATGCGCCGTACGCCGTACACCACACGCCGAGCGGCATCGGCTCTCTTCGTCGGCCGTCTGACTGCAAAGGGGCCGCCCTCCCGAGCCCCGTCACGAGAGCAGAGCCCTCAGGGCCCTTGCTGGACCCACGCCTGCGGGTCAGGGCCAGCTGCATGGGCCCGCTTGGGCCTGCTGCATGGGCCTGCCGCATGGGCCTGCATGGGCCTGCCGCATGGGGGCCCGGGCTCCTCAGGCGCCAGGCGGGCGCAGGGCGGTGCCCAGTGCAGGCCTGCCACGCAGGGGGGGGGCCCGGGTGCGATCCCATGGGGGTGGGAGGCCTGCGGGCGGCGCCCCCCACGTTCGCACCGGGCTGCCGGCCAGCAGCCGCGGCCACCAACGGCGTGAGAGGTGAGCGTGAGCGGACCCGGCCGCTTAGTGTTTAGGCGAGGCCACGACGGGGCCACGTGGGCGGCGGGCGGATGTCGGGACCCCCCGCCTGCTGGCGGGGCTGCACCCGCGCGGCCACGCGACAGGGTTGCCTCTGCTGGGAAGGTATCGAGAGACATGCAAGCCGCGCGTCCGTCCGCTCCAGCGGAGGGCCCCATCCGCAACCAGTACAAGCTATTAGAGCTCCCCACCCGTGCCTTTGACTCATTCCGCCCCTTGCCCCCCTCCCGTACCCTTCCGTACCCGACAGGTAGTCGAAACGCTCCCACGTGATGGGTGCGTTCATGGCGGACACCACGTCAACCACCGCCTTAGTCACCTCGGGGCCGATGCCATCACTGGGTTGGGGTTGGGGAGTGGGGAGCGGGGAGTGGGGGGTGGGGGGTGGGGCAACGCGGTGGGGAAGGGGAGGTTGGGGTGGGCAACCACGGCACACAGCGCGAGAGGCGGGAACCGGGGGACGGGTGGGAGGGGCGGAGTGTCAGGCGACGTTAGGGCGGGTGGGTGGAGAGAACGGGGGGGCGGAAAGCCATAGCGGGCAGAAACCCGGGTGCCGGAGGGACAGCCTCCAAACGCCGCCCCTTGGTCTTACCCGGGGATGAGCGTGACGACCTGGGGGCTGGCGTCACCCGGCGATGGAATGTAGCTCGTAAGCGAGCGCACCTGCGGGCGCCGCAAAGGGAGTTAAAGCCAACACGTGCAGGCGATGAGGCGCGAAGGCGTCCGGTCGCACGGCTCAAGCCCCGTTCCATGGTGAGTGGTGATCTAGAGAGTGATCACCTGCGAGAGCAGCCCCGCCTGTCCAGCAGCGGTAGACTGCCGGGCTAGCAGCCCTAGACGCGCGAGCATTCTTGCGTCGTCAAGACGACAGCTGCTATGGATAAGGTGTGTGGTCTCGCACTATGGCTACTCGATTATTCCGACGAGTATGGCGTTTGCGACTGGTCGCGACCGGCATGCTGCACGGGTGTGCCCGCCCGAAAGCCCTCATGCTGCGTTTCGCGGGCATACTCGCCCACATATCCGCCACCGAACACTATACGATACTGCAATCCAGCATGTTGCCTGCTGGTCAGGTAGCCTGGCGCAGCACCGCGAACCATGCGTTAAGCCTTTCCACCCAGAGCTGCGCGAACGCCCAGCCGGCAGGCC
This sequence comes from Edaphochlamys debaryana, assembly GCA_016858145.1. NCBI lineage: Eukaryota > Viridiplantae > Chlorophyta > Chlorophyceae > Chlamydomonadales > Edaphochlamys > Edaphochlamys debaryana. Next base: position 755,043 of record JAEHOE010000033.1, on the reverse strand, counting down.
CAGCAGCTTCCTGCAACAGCTCTGTGTGGCGCCGCCATGAGGGATACATGCAAAGGCGGCGCGCGACTTCGGCAGCGGTCGCGGCGATGCGCGCACCCCGCCACGCCTTCGGCGGCCCTGAACCCGCAGGCACAGGCACTGGCTTACTCAGGGTAAGCCTACATTTGTCGTAGAAGGTTTTGGACAAAGGAGATGAGGCTAACGCGGGCTGCACAGCTGCCACGGGGGGATGGGCAGGGGCGGCAGAGCCAAGGAGCTGCCACACACCGCCCCTCCCGTCCCTGGCCCCCGCCCTCCTGCCGTACAGTGGCAGCGGGACGCATCCGCACTGCTGTACGACCACATGAAGGCCGAGCGGGAGAAGGAGTGGAAGCGGGAGCGGTTTCGCTTGGTCATCAAGGTGGGCGGTGGGAGGTGGGCGGCTGCGGCGCTCTTGAGGGCAAATGACGAGGGCTCGGGACGGCGGGCATGGGGTGTGCGAGCGGTGGTCCTCCGTTCCCAAAGGCCGCATTGTTCGAGTAAGCCAAGGGGCAGTGGGCGGCCTTGAGGGGGCGTCATCAAGGGCTCGGCCGCGCTCCCAGGACTCCCACGAGCGACTGCCACCGCCCTGGGCTCCCCACCACGTCTCGCCCCCGCCTCCTCCATCCTCGTAGGAGCAGCAGTAGCCGCCCGTGACTGCTGCTGCCCCCCTCCCCGACCCCCGCTCTCCAGTTCACCGGAAACCCTTCCCTTTCCCCCTCGCCCCGTTCCTTGCAGGAGCAGCAGGAGCCGGTGGATGTGGGGGCGCTGGGCCCCGAGCGGGCGGCCGCCATCGAGCGGGAGCGGGAGCGGGTGAGGGGCCGCGGGGCGCGCACGGGAGGGTGGGGACAGCACCCAGAGCGGAGGCAAGGGGGAACCAGGGGGGGTGTCAGGCCTATGATATGGTTCGGCGGTAGGGCAACTGTGGACCACCGCTGGCTGACTAGAGCGTTCCCCGCCTGCCGACTCCATGCACCAGGTCAAGTTCAGAAAGTTCTGGGATCTCATGCACGAGCAGGACCGGCCCTGGCACTACGACATCGTACGGCACCTCTGCACGGAGCTATCGCCGTACAGGTTAGGGGCGAGCGGGCTGGCCTCCGATTCCCAGCACCCAGCACAACCGCAACATCCCGCGGACTCTCCTGAACAGGGTGCCATTCCACCCTTAGGCGGCCGTCTGGACCTGACTTTGAGCCCTTGCTGCCCCTGAGCACATCTCCCCATCTGCCCGTCCCTCTTCCCCCCCCCACACACAACAGCTGCAAGGCCTACATGGCAGTTAGCGCCGGCACCATGCAGCGCATTCTAGCGCAGCGGGCCCAGGTGGGCCCCGGGCGTGGGCCCCGGGCGGGCCCGGCCGTTGGACAGCCCGTGCTGGGGACTGAGCGGGAGCTGGCAGGGTCGTTCGGGGTAGTTGCCGGCTGAGGTCTGTAACACGGGGCACGGATATCTAAGTGGTGTCAAGGCACCGCCGGTACCGGCGGCCGCCACACCCATACTGCCACCTGTCCCACGCCCTTTCCTGCCCCCTTCCCAGCGCCCCGCAACGTGCGCCCCCCCGCTTCCCCTCGTGGCCCCAGGGCGAGAAGGCGGTGCACGAGCAGCGAGAAGCCGCCACACGGCTGCGCTACGGATTGGCGGGGGCGGCGCGGAGGGTGGGGCGGCGGGGCGCTGGTGGTAGGGCGGGAAAAGGGGGAAGCGACATGGGTGCAGGGCTTGGGGCTGGAGCAGCGGAGGCGGAGGCTGTGTCCAGGACACCCGCTGGACCTGCCTTCCTGAGCAGCTCCACGCTCGCCCTTTTCCCTCCCCCCCCGGTCTCCAGATGCGGCGCAGCGGTCGGCCCCTGTCCCTGGAGCGACTGCAGCAGCTGAAGCGGCTCACGGCGCAGGTGGGCGGGGGGGGGGGGCAGGAAGGGGGAGGGGGGCCGGGCAAGGGGTTGGGAATGCGACCCGGAACCAAACCTCAACGGCGCAGGTGGGCGGGGGGGGTCTGCTCGTGGGCGGGTGGGTGGGTGGATGGAGGGGAGGGGGAGCAGGCAGGGCGTGCGGGTCATCGGGAGTGCGGCCCGGAGGCAACGCTTACCTCTCCCCGTCACACTCGCCCCCCCTCTTCGCCGCTCAGGTGGAGGCGGGTGTGGGTCTGGCGAAGGTGCTGCTGCGGGGGCTGCAAAAGGCCGCCAGGGCGACTTACCAGGTAGGGGCGGGAAGGGGCGGGGGCGGGGTTGGTTTCTTGTGAGAGAGGCAAAGAAGGGGAGGGCTGGCGCTGGGGGAGCAAAGGCGGCCTTGGGCCGGGGCCTAGGGTGAGCGCATGCCCGTGTGCAGGCACGAGGGTTGGATAGGGGGGGGACGCCGTGGCGATGTGGGCATGGGGTCCGCCCGGGCTCGGTCTCGGCGGCTGTGGGCGCTGCACGAACAGCCGCGTGACTGAAGCTAGCTGCCGTACGACGCCTCTGCCGTACAGGACGCCGAGTACGAGCAGCACGTGGAGTCCCTGCTGCCGCTGCTGCGCGAGACGCGGCGCGTGGCGGTGGAGGCGCGGCGGCAGCTGCTGCCGGAGCTGAGGAGCCTGCGCGTGAGTCGGGGGGATGGGGTTGAGGCTGCGACCGGGCAGCACCTGCGACCTGCGCCCTCTCCCGTGTGGTGTCCCTTGCGGCCGGCGCTGGGCGGTCGTGGTGCGGCTGATGTGTGGCTTCCGTGCTGCTCGGCCCGCATTCCGTCTGCCCTTCCCCTCCCATGCCTCCTCCCCCCTCCTCCCTCTGCCAAGCCGACCCCTAGCGCTTTAAGGCTCATCCACGCAACCCCTGTCATTGTCTTCCCCCTGCCCTCGTCCCCAATCCAGCAAACAGCACCCCTCACCCCTCCCCGCCCCACCCCACCCTCCCCTCTCCCTATCCCCCTCCCCCCCCTACCAGGCCGAGCTGCAGGGCTTCCAGCAGGCCTTCACGGAGCGGCGCCTGGCCAGGGACCAGGCCCTGGGCTTCCTGGCGGCCCTGCGGTCGCGGGACCTCGCGTGCGAGGCGGCGGCGGCGGAGACCGTGGGGTGGCGGTACGGGGACGAGGAGGGGGAGGAGGGGGAGGGGGAGCTGTGGGAGGCGGGCGTGGATGGTGGGGAGGGCGGGGAGGGTGGGGAAGGGGAGGAGGGGGAGAGCGAGGAGGGGGAGGAGGAGGAGGAGGAGGAGGAGGAGGCGGGGACGAGGGGAAGCGTGCGGGCGTGGCAGGCGTTGACGCCGGATGAGGAGGTGGCGTGGAGATACCCGCCGCTTGAGTGGTGGCGGGAGCAGGTGCGCCGGCGTAAGCGGGAGGGCGCGCGGATGCGGTGGGGCCGCGGGGCCGGGGGGGAGGATGGCGAGGACGGGGCGGGTGGGGCCGGGGGTGGTGGTGCAGGGAGGGCAGGGGCGGGGGACGTGGGGGAGATGGGGGTCATGCTGGGGTCATTCGGGGCCGCGGGGGGCTGGGGCGGGCGTGGAGGGGCAGAGGGAGGTGGGGTAGGAGGTGGAGAAGGCAGTCGGGAGGTCCAGCCTGGCACGAACGGGGCTGGGGCCGGTGGAGCGAGCGGCGGCAGGAGTGGAGGGGAGAGGCCGGCAGGTGCGAGTGGTGGAAGCCTGGGGTATGGGCACGGAGGGAACACGGAGCGAGGGGAGATGGAGGGGGGGAGAGGGGGCCAGGCGGCCCCGTTGGCGGGGCTGTTTGACTGAGCGGGGGTGGCAGGGGGCGAAGCGCGTGCCGGCTTGGGGAAGCGGCGGGTGCAAGTGCCTTCTTGTCGGCCAGGAATCCATTGACCGCACAGTGTAACAGAGCCCACTATACGCCGTTACACCTATAATACTGCAAGACTCGTGGCTTTGGCAAGAGCCCTTGCAACACCGTATTTCCGCGCTTGCGTGCTTCTCTTTACCAATTGCACGGACAGCAAACATATGTGTTTGTATGGAGCTTAGGTAGTTGGCTTAGCTCTGTCTTGGTGGAGTCTCGGCGACTGGCAGAATTCTTGCCGGCAATGGAGCCGTCAACCAGTGGCCGCATGTCGTTGACTTGGAGCGAGGCGATGTACTCCGCTCGCGTGTCGGTATTGCTGTCCAGGTGCGACGAGCTTGTGGTCCACACATGCCCAGCCGCCGAGAGTTGTGTGTGGCCGGCGAGCGACTGAACACCACGACGGTGCCTTTGCTAATCCTCGCGCAGGTCTATCAGGGCGTCCGCCAAGCCGCGGGCGTCGCAGGTGAGGTCGCCCCTGGCCTGGCGTTTCCGCGCCCGTCGCCCAGCGCTCTGGTGCTCCTCCCTGTCCACTGCCGTGCCTGTCACCCGTGTTCAGCTTCCCTCTCGCCCCCTCGCAACCACAGGCTTGCACCTCCACAATGTCTCGGAACGGGCGGCACGGATGGCGCGGCCCATCCTCCTGCGGGGCCCTGCCGCAACGGCCGCTGCCCTGCGCCGCCCTCAGCCCTCGTCAGCCCTGGGCCCGGCGCCCATCCCACGTCCCCGCAGCCGCACCCAGGCCAGCTGGATCGTCGGGATCCGGATCTAGATCTACGCACGGAGGGCCGCGCGTAGAATCCACGGAGCGAGGCGCAACAGGGGGGCGGGGTTCCCAAGAGGCCCCTGGTCACGCCCTGAACGGGGCAAGCCCAGCCCTGAACGGACATTCGGGCACCCACCTCAACGGTCACTCGGGCGGCGCCCACCTCAACGGGCACGCCGGATCCCACCTTAATGGCTCAACCGCCAACGGCTCGCACGGCGTAACCGTCAACGGCCTCAACGGCCACGCCAACCGCCCCGCGCGGCCGCTCGTGCCGGGGCCCGACCTGCGGCTGCCCGGCGGCGCTCCGGCGCTCCCCGCCGACCCCTTCGCACCCACCAGATCCAGCTCGTACGACACGTACGGCAGCAGCGATGAGGACGATCACGCGTACGGCAGTGAGCTGCCGTCGCCCGACGCCTTCCCGTCCTCCTCGGGCCGCGCCTACGCGCCCCCCACAATCGACCCCAACAGCTTCCTTGAAGATGCCCTCTCCCCCCTCCACACCTCCCCACAAGGCGGCCCCCACCAGTCCCGGCCTCCGCCACCGCCGCCGCCGCCGTCTCGGCCGCTGGCGCGGCCCCCACCCGCCCGCAGCAGCGCCCGCGCCCAGGCGGCCATAGCGGACCAGATCGCCGCCTGCACGGATTGGCACGCCGTGGAGGCCCTCTACCGGTCCATCCAGGCCTCCTCCTCCCCCTCCTCCTCCACCACGTCCGTCCCCACCTCCTCCTCCTCCCCTTGGGCCACCCCCGCCTCCGCCTCCGCCTCCGGCCCGGGTCCGCTCCCGTCCGGACCCGGGTCCGGCGGCGGTCCGGTCCTGTCCGCCTCCACCCTGGTTCTGCTGCACACGCACCTGGCCCGACTCCCAAAGCACCGCTCGTACGCGCGGTTCGAGGACGAGCGCTTGGCGGGGCTGGTACGGGAGCTGGCGGCGGAGGCGGTTGGGCGGTTGGACGAGATGAACAAGGTGGGCGGTTGGGGGTTGGGGCGGGGGTGGAGTGGAGAGGTGATGGGGGCGGGTCGAGGGGTTGGGCGGGGGTGCAGCGGGGCAGGGCTGGAGGGCGGGGCTGGGGGAGGGAGGCTGGGGGGGCTGGGGGCTGGGGACCGTCAGGCGACGTAGGGCCCGCCCCCCCCCCCTTGACTCCTGCTGCACCCACCCGTCCACCACACCCACCCCTCCGCCGCACTCCTCCTCCGCCCAACCCCTCCGCAGCGGGACCTGTGCGTGCTGCTGTGGTCGTACGGCAAGCTTGCCGTACACCCGGGCCACGTGATCGCCACGCGGCTGCTGGACGCGGTGCAGCCCTGGCTTGGGCGCACGGGGGCCACGGGGCTGTCGCAGGCGCTGTGGGGGCTGGCGCGGATAGGCGAGTTGGGGGGGGGGGGGGGGGGGGGGGGGGGGGGGGGGGGGGGGGGGGAGGGGGGCGGGAGCAGTGTGGGTGGGGCGACGAGGCGCTGTGGGGCCTGGCGCGGATGGGCGAGTGGTGGGGGTCGGGGGTGGGGGACCGGGGCCGGGGCGGGGGAAGAGGTCGTGGGGTAACTATTGTCTCACGAGACCGTGCGGGGCGGGCCCCGAGTGGGCGACGTCCTGGGTGCGAGGGTCGAGGGCGTCGCCCCGTGGGGTGGCCCCCGTCTACACACCAGACAGCTGCTGGGCCCACCGCCCCACCATCGCAATGATCCCACTACCGGAAGCCTACACCCGCCCACCCACCGCCCTTCCCCCACAGGCCACGCCCCTCCCGCCGCCTGGCTGGACGTCTTCTACCCCGCCGCCGCCGCCGCCCTGGCCCGCCCCGGCGCCAACCCGCAGCACGCCTCCAACCTCCTGTGGGCGGCCGTGATGCTGCGCCTGCAGCCGCCGCCGGCGCTGCTGGACGCGGCGCTGGGGCTGGTGGAGGTGCAAGCGCGGGTGAGTGGCGCTAAAGGAGCGCTGGGGAACGGGGAAAAGGGGCAGATCGGGTTGGGTGGTTTGGGGCCTTACTTCGGATTGGAAGGTTGGCAGAGGGCGACGGTGGAGAACGCCGTCTCCGGTTCCGCGCCCGCCGACCCTCCCTCCCTCCCCCTCTTGCCGCCCCCCCATCATCCCCTCCCCCCCCAGCTGGCCTCGCCCCAGTCCCTGACGCTGTCTGCCTGGGCGGCGGTGCAGCTGCGGTCCGGCGCCGCGCTGGGCCCCTCCTGGTGGTCGGCGCTGGAGGGGGCGGTGGGGGCGCTGGCGGGGAGGCTGCAGCCGCAGGTGCGGGGGGGGCGTGGGGGTGGGGGTTGCGGGGGTTGGATGTATCGTGGATGGCGAAGAGGACCCCGCAGGGTGTAGGGTGGGTGGGCCTGCCTCCCATCTCGTCATCCTCTGTCCGCCCACGTTCACGTGCCCCCCCACCCCAGGACATCTCCCACGTCGTGTGGGCCATGGCCCGGGGCGGGCACCGGCCCCCCCGAAGCTGGCTTCACGCAATCACGTGCGAGGCACACGGCTGCATGCGGGGCTTCCGGGCACAGGTGGGGTGGTGTTTGGGAGGGCGCTAGGGCGGGGTGGAGGTGCAGAGACAGGCGTGGAGGCAGGCGGAGGCACGAAGGGGAAGGAGGGATGTTGAGGGACGGAGGGGCGAGGGTCTCAACGCACGCCCGCGCACCCCCTCCCACCCCCTCCCACATCCTCTCCCCGCTCTCCGCCTCCCGCCCCTCCCACCCCAGGAGCTGTCCAACCTGCTGTGGGGGCTGGTGCAGCTGCGCTTCCGGCCCGCGCAGGCCTGGGTCACGGCCGCAGCCACGGCGGCGCAGGGCAAGCTGCAGGACTTCAAGGTGTGGGGGGGGGGGTCTCGGGGAAGCGTAGGCATGGCAGAGAGTTGGCCGGCTGTGGAAGTGTGTACGCCCTTGGTCTAGCGGGTGAGGGGCTGGGCTGGGGGTGGCTGGGCCCATTCGTCAACACCTTGCTCACCACCGGGCCCGCAGGCCTTTGAGCTGGCGGTCCTGCTGTGGGCCCTGGCGGGCCTGGAGGCGGGCCCGCTGCTGCCGCGCAGCTTCGCGGGGGAGCTCTTCTACCACTCGGCGCCCAAGCTGGGGTACTTCTCGGCGCAGGTGGGGGAGTGGGGGAGGGGGGTAGCGGGGGCGGGGCGGCGGTGGTGAAAGGGTTGTCTGGGCAAGGTGGGAGGCCGGGACGGGGGTAGGGGCGGAGGGCTTGTGTAACCAATCTCAACCGCCAATCGCCAACCGCTGCAGGACTGCGCCAACTTCCTGTGGGCGGCTGCGCGGCTGGGCCTGCGGCCGCCCGAGCCCTGGATGGCGGCCTTTGTGGAGGAGTCGTTCACGCAGCTGCCCCGATGCAGCCCGCAGGTGGGGTGGCGGCCGGGAAACCTTGGGCTGCGGCTGGCTGCGCTGGCTGCGGCTGGCTGCGGGGCTACGTGTCCAGCGGGGCTCAGGGAGGGGAAGGGCGGGTGTCCAAGGCTGAGCGGGGTCGCGTGGCCTGCGCCAGAGAAGCAAGGCTTGCGAAAGGGGGAAAAAGTGGGTTGGGGTGTGCCGGGGCGCAACGAAGGGGCTGGGGGTGGGGGGAGGAGGTGGGATGCAGGAGCAACGAGAAAGGCTAACTCGAAACGCAAAGCAGCGGGAAGGTCATGGGGTGCAGGGGTGGAGTCCTCTATGTGTGCGTGGGGCAAACCTCGGCCTCCGCATGCGTCGGGGGGAGAAGGGCCCACGCCCCTCCCTCCCTGACTCTCGCCCCCGCCTCACCCCGTCGACTCTCCACCCACCCCCTGCCCCCCCAGCACCTTGCCAATCTGGTGTGGGCCTTTGCCAAAATCGGTCGCCGCCCGCCCGAGCCCTGGATGGACCGGTGGGTTCTGGATCCCGGACCTTGGAACCGGGGGCTAGCGGCCTGGATCTGGACCCTGCCTCGACGGGGCTGAACGGCGATGCGCTGGGCTTGGGCCAAGTCACTCTCCGCCCCTCCCGCCCCCACCTCCCCACACCCCGCTCACCCACACATACCTCCCCACACCCTCCCCATCCTCCCCCCCTACCTTCCTCCCCACCTTCCCCCAGCTTCTTCCTCGAGTCCCGCCCCCTCCTCCTCTCCTTCAAGGCCTCGGAGCTGGCGCAGGCCGCCATGGCCTTCGGCATAGCCCGCACCGAGCCCCCCCGGCAGTGGGCCAACCAGCTGCTGCTGGCCTCGCTCAGCAAGCTGGAGTTCTGCAGGCGAGGATCGGTTGGTGGTTTGGTGGTTGGTGGTTGGCGGTTGGTGGCTGGCAGCTGGCAGGCGGACAATTGTGGGCGCGCTGCGAGGCCAGCCCGGGGCCTTTGGCGCGGCATATGTCTCTGCGTGACACCCGCCACGTGCCTGGCCGCTGGCACCCCATCGTTCTTCCCCACTTCTCTCACTTCCGAATTTCTAATACCTCCTTGCCTGCCGCAGGCCCCAGGAGCTGTGCAACATCCTGTGGGGCCTCTCGCGCATCAACTTCCACCCCAAGCAGGTGGGGCGGCGGAACGCGCGGGCAGTCGGTGCGGGGATGGCTCAAATCCAGGTTCCAGCATGCGCGTGCTTGTGGGCGGGGCGGGGATCTTGCGGTGAGCAGATGAGGGCATGGCTGTTAGGAAAGGGCGCAATCCAAGACGCTTCCCAGCAACAGAACTCCTGGTCTCCCCCCGACCCCTCACTCCTTCCCCCTCAGCACTGGCTGGACGAGGCGTCGGCCGTGGCCGCCCGCCACGCCGCCGCCGGCACGCTGTCGTACATGGATCTCGTGACGCTGGATCGCGCGTTCGCCAGCTTCAGCGCGAAGCTGCCGGAAGCCGTGGTGGCGGCGCTGGAGGCGGCGGGCGCCACTGGGGTGGCGGCGGCGGAGGCGGCCGCGGAGGCGGCGCGAGAGGCGCGCGGCAGCGTGTTTGCGCAACCCGGCACGGCCAGGGGGGGCAGAGCCCGGCCGTCAGTCACGGAGGGGCCCAGCGGGGCAAGCCGGCGGCAACCGAGCGTTGACGAGGACGACAGGGAAGGGGCGTGGGATCGGCGGCGGCCGAGGCTGCAGCGCGCAGCGGCGGGCGCGGCTTCGGCGGCGGCGGCGGCGACGGAGCTGGCGACGACGGTGGCGGAGGCGACGGCGGCGGATGAGGCGCGGGACGCTGACGAGGCGCAGCGGCGCTCGCGGGAGAGCCGTGAGGAGGTGTTTGAGGGCTCGCGTGCGCTGCTGGCGAAGCGGCGGCTGAGGCGCCAGGGGCCGTCGCGGACGCCGCCGCCGCCGCCGCCGCAGGAGCCAACGGCTGAGGCCGCTGACGGCGGCTCGGGCGCCGTCGCGTCGTCGACGACGACGGCGGCGGCAGCTCCTGTACCCGCGGCGGCGGCGACGGGTGTGGCGGCAGCTGCAGCCATGCCAGCGCCGCCGGCCGTGACCATGCGCCCGGAGGCGGCGGCAGCGCTTCCGACTGAACCGCTGCCGACGGAGGCATCGCCAGTGGCAGCTGCTGCGTCGCCGCAGCCGCGGCGGCGCTGGCGGCCAGCCTCAGGGGATGCGGTGGATGCAAATGAGCTGCCAGCTGTTGAGACCGCGGCGGTGACTCCAGAGCCGGCTCTTACGGTGGTGGCGGCGGCGGCGGTAGAGCTGCAGCAGCCACGGCAGCAGGCGGTTGACGTGCCGACGCTGAAGGGGCTGGCGGCAGGGGCGGCGGTGGCGGAAGCCGTAGCTGACGTGTCAGTGGCGGCGGCGCCGCCAGGGCTGACGGCGGAGGAGCGGCGCAGGGCCAAGCGCCAGAGGGACCGCCAGAACAAGGCTGCGCCGCCGCCGCCGCCGCCGCCACCGCCGCTGCCAGCGGCCCCCAAGACCAGGGGCGCCGCGAAGCGCCAGCCGGCGGCGGCGCCAGCTGCAGGCTCCGCCGCTGCCACAGCCGCCGCCGCTGCGGCCGAGGCCCCGCCGGCGGCCGCGCAGGACGCGGCGCTCACGCAGCCGACTGTGGTGGTCACCGCAGCGGCGGCGCAAGAGGCTGTGGCGGCGCCAACGCGAGGCCTCGAGAGCCCACCCCTGCCGGAGCGAGCGCTAGCGCAGGCCCAAGCCCAGGCGCCGTTCGCAGAGGCGAATGGGCGGTTGGACGTGGTTGCACTGCCGGCGGTTGTGGCGCCGCCAGAGCTGGCGGCGCCGGCGCCGGCGACAGCGGAGGCAGGGGCTAGAGCTGAGGCGGCCCAGGGGCCAGCGGCGGCGGCGGCGGCTGTGTCGCTGCGGGCGGCGGAGGCGGAGGCGGCAGCAGGGAAGGAGCTGCGGACTGCGCGTGTGTCGTTGCGGCGGCAGGCCCGGCGGGCAGCGATGCAGCGGGGGCTGGCGGAAGCGGCCGGGGGCGAAACGGGTTCAGAGGCACCGGGGGCGGAGGAGTGATCGAGGTACAGAAATTCCAGCAGGCAGGTGACGAGTGAGGGTATGGCCGGGCGGGTAGGGGGCTGGGCGATGAGTGCAAGCTGACAATGAGGTCTGTTGGGGCGAGGCGGGTGTGTTATCATGGACTCCTGTGGAGCCGGGGCCTGGGCGAAGGGTCGCTGCGGGAAGACGGGGGGGCTCGACGGGAAGACGGGGGGAGACCTCTGGCAGAATGCTTTGGTGGGGTCGGTGGCATCACACGTGTAAACGCTTCGATGCCGCTCCGACCCAATGGGCATGGGCCCCCTTCAGGCTCAGTACGGCTCAATCGACTGCCATGCCTGAGGCCCGCTCGGGAAACTGCAGAAACACTTGTGAGCTTCTTCAACTGCAGTCTGAGGCGCTTGGCCTCCCGCCCCTGAGCCCTTACGTCCCACGTGCTCGCACTCGTGCACAGGTCATCTGCTGACTGCCCGTGTAGCCGTCTGCCACAAACAACCCACCCGCTCACGCACATGCCCCGTCACCAGACGGCCGGCGCATCCATTCGTCTGGGGCCGCCCTCGGTCAGTACCAGTCCGCCTCCGCCTCCGCCTCCACTGACGTCAGCCAATCGACGTCCTCCTCCGCGACCTCCGACGCAAGCCACGGCCCCTCCCACGGCTCCTCCGCCGCCGCCGCCTGCGCCTCCCACCACTCCCCGCCGTCGTCCTCCACCTCCTCGACCCACGCCCTGGGCCCCTCGTCGCACTCGTGCCATGGCTCCGGCGCCTCGCCCCCCTCGCCCCCGCCCTCCTCATGGCCCAGCCAGGAGCAGTCCTCCTCCGCATCCTCGGACGCCAACCACCCGGCGTTCTCCTCCCCGTCCTCCTCCTCCTCCTCCTCACGCCGCTCCATCCACCCCCTGTAATCCTCTCGAGCTGCCGCTTCCAGCGCTCCCGCCCCCCCTCCGCAGGGCGGCAGGCGGGTCTGCCGCCGCCCGGGAGTGGGCGGCGCCTCCAGTTCCGGTTCCCGTTCCGGTTCCGGATCCAGCGCGGCCAGGCGGTCCAGGGCCGCTCCCAGGGTGGAGTACGACAGCAGTGTCTCGAGGCTGGTGTGCCGTACAACGGTCAGCAGCGCCCGGGCCTCGAGGGCGAGCGCCGGCCAGTCCCAGGCCGGGCGGCCGTCATCGCGAGCCTGTGCGGGGTGCAGCACGAAAGCGCGGGGTGCTTACCAAGGATGTTCAGCGATGTTTGACGGATACATGTTTGCCTGACCCAACGTGTTTGGACACTCACGGCTCTTGTGCTCACCTTTGCAACGTTGCAGGTTGGGTCGATGGGGTGGATGACGAAGGGCCCCTCCGCGCCCCAGCACGCCCGGAACCGCTCGCCCTGCTCCCGCCGGTAGCCCAGGGCCCCGGCGTCGAGCATCACCACCGGCCCGCCCCCCGGCTCGTCCAGGCGGGAGGCGGTGTCCAGGGCGCCCAGGAAGGTGCGGAGGAGCAGGGACCTGCTAGGGATGAACGGAGGGGGTTTCCTTGTTTCAGAGGGGCCTGACTTGTGCGGGGGATGGCCGACGTGGGCCAACAGGGCTACTTCCCTGAAGACCGGCGTTTGCTCACCGGCCGGGGCTGATGCCGTCGAACTCGCTGCTCGGCGCCCGTTCCTCCTCGAGGAACGCGTGGAGCAACAAGAGCTCCAACGCAACGGAGGGCAGCTTGGAGGGGTCGAGCAGGCCCCGCTCGCCCAGGCCGCACTTGACCCAGGCCTGGAGGGGAGCGCAAACGATGCAGGAGGGGACATGTAAGTAGCCCGCCTGCAGGCCAGCCTTCGGCCCCCTACCGCAAGGGTCTTAGGTTGCTCTGCCCCCCCGCGGCCCCGCTCGCCTTGAACAGGCGCACCGCCTCCGTGGCAGTGCCGGGCTGGGCCTTGACGAACGCCGTCAGGGCCTCGCCCACGCCCCTCTCGCGGGCCCGGTTGGGCCCGGCCTGGTCCTCCAGCGCGGCCACCTCTGCGTCCGTCATCCGCAGCAGGGGCCCCACCAGCACTTCCACCTGTGAAGCAGCCAAGTCCATACCATATCGTTAGCCCGAATATGAGAGGGCCTCTAGCGCTTAGAATGCAGATTCACCTGAACCGACCTGCTTGGCGGCCTTGTTCCAGTTGTACCAGCGCGCCACGTTTTGGACGAGACACAAGTCCACCTCCAGCTCGTCCCACGTGAACTCCAGCATGCGCATGCCAGGCTTCTGTCGTACGGGTACGGCCATGCACACCTCCAGCCGTGAGGCGGCCTGGGGGCCGGGTTGCGGGGCAGCGGGGCCAGGGAGTGGGGCGCAGGCGTGAGGTTAGCGCAGGGCCGCGAGGGAGTGCGTGGGGGCGAGGGCAGAGCTGAGCAGGTGGCAAGCCGCAGGTAAGGCCCCTCGTGGCTCGAACAGAAAGGACCTTTCCACGTGACCTCTCCCTCAGCTTCGAGCAACGGCTCAAAACTCCGTCCTACCGCCTGGAGGACTGTGGCCGCCTCGTGGGGGTCTGGGTCCAGCCCGTTCACGAACACGGACAGGTCCACGTCGAAGCGCCCCTTGACGCTGGTCTTGCGGCCGAAGGAGCCGCCCACGTGCACCCGGTCCACCTAGGCGGGGGATGGGTGATTAGGGCGTGTCGCAGCATAAGCGGAGGAGACAGTGGCGCGGCAGGAATCCAGCCGGCCTAGAGGGTAGGGAGCGGGATGACCTCCACCTTGGCGGCCCTTACCCTGTGCTCCCCGCATCCCCACCTTGACTTCCGGCACCTTCTGCAGCACCTTGACCACCGTGCTGACCGCGGCCCTCGCCTGCGCCACCTCCTCCTCGCCCGGCACCACGAACGCCGCCGTCAGCTGGTTCATGCGCCGAAGGTACTCGCCGCGCGTGCAGAGATACAGCTCGGAGTCGGGACACGTTGCGATCGCAAATGGTGAAGGGCAGTGCGGGCAGCGGGCAGCGGGACTGCAGGGCGGCGAGGGCGCGGGAGCTGCCGTGGGCGGCGATGAGGTGGAGGCAGGCAGCGTGGGCGGCGGGGTGGCCGCAGTCCGGCAGGGGCGCGAGCGGGCCGCCGGAGAAGAGGTACCGCCGGCAGCTCACGCACTCCCGGTGAGCGGCCATGGGGGCACACACGTGCGGCGAGGACTGCGAGAAGGAGAGCGGGGCCGAGAGCTTTAGGCCGGTCAGGCAGTGGTAAGGCCTGTGGCGGGCAGCTAGGCTGCTAGCTAGGATGCCATGACCCCAAACCAACTTTGCATCCGACCTGGGGCACGCAGCCGTCGCAAACGTCGCAGTGCTCGTATGCCACCGCATCACTCCGCGCCCCGCAGCGGTCGCACTGGGACAGCGGCGGGGCGGAGTCTCCGATGTGACCGACATCCTTAACGCCGATGGCCTTGGCCACGGTCAGCCTTCGCAACGAGCTGGCCGAGCCGTGCACATGACCGAGGGGTCCTCCAGGTCTGGTGTCCATTCTCAGCTCGCCATCTCCTTTGCCCTGCAGGAGTGCGAGTGGAATGGCAGAACAGGTTGCGCAAGCCACAAAGATGGAGCTCGCCAGCAGCCCACCGTGCTTATACGTACACGCACGCCGCTGGAAGGTGCGCAGATGCCAGCCGCTCGGTCTCGACAAGGGCTCAGGCCTTTGGCGCGTGCACCGCTCATCCCGCCTTCAGCCAACGCAGCCAGTCGGCCTTGGCTCTGCCTAGGCTGATAATGTCACAGAGCCCCACAGGGTCGCGCGGACGCATCGAGCCTGGGCTGTCAAACGCCGCGTGTACGGCACCCGTGAAGGGTCATGCCCACGCCGGTGCGCTGGTCTGCCGTGCCCGCAACTACCGCACCTACAAAGGATACGAGATGCATGAGGCGCTCTAACAGTACTACTGCGCTCAGTTTGTTAGAGCGGGGTTGATCAGTTTTCCCTGCCCACACCATAGGGACAAGGACTGGTCCATCTGGTCCTCTAGGTCCTGGTCCTACTGCCTACCAATAACACCATGCGCGGAGAACTTGCGCACACAGCACCAGAGTACGTGAACCGAAAGCTCACCACCAATGCCTTCGTAGCGTCCTGCAGGGGCCCCACTGCCCGCACAAACACATCAATAACGAAATGCATCGATATCGCACACTGATCAGACCGCTTGTAGGTGCACACCCCACCTGCACAGTTAAGAGCGATCCTTTGCAAACACCCGCCTGTCACCCATTCGAGCAACCCCCCTGCTCCCCCGCCGGGTTCCTCCTTTACGCCCCGCCTCCTTCCTGCCCGGCCCCCAGTCGCGGGCCCGACCCAGCCCCCAAGCACCTTCCCACCCGCCCCGCCTGCCCCGCCCCTACTTCACTTACTTGCCCCCGGCCTTGCCGCCCTTGCCCTTGGCGGCCCCCGCCTTGCCGGCCCCACCTGCCTTCCCCGCCGCCTTGCCGCCGCCGGCCTTGCCCGCTCCCCCTGCACCCGCCCCCGCCGAGCCCCCAACCGCCAGCTCCAGAATGCGTTTGACGCCCGAGCTCAGCGGCAGGCCGGGGCCCTCGATCTGCTGCCGCGTCGCCCACGCGAGCGCGGGCTTGGCCCCCGCCTCGCCGCCTGCCCCGGCGGCGGCCTTGCCCTTGCCCGTGCTGCGGCCCGGCTTGGACCCCGCTTTGCTGCCGCCCGCGCCCTCCCCCTCCTCCTGCTCCTCAGCCTCGCCGTCCGCCTCCGCCTCTTCTTCGTCGGCCTCTTCCGCCTCCTCGTCTTCCTCCTCCTTTTCCTTCTTGGCCGCTGCCTTGCGGCCTGAGAACCGCTTCGCCCCCTCGCCCTCCTTCGCCTCGCCCTTGCCCCCCTTCTTGGCCTCGTCCTCCTGGGCCGCGGGCGCGACGGTTACGGCGGTTACCTCGCTCGCGCCCGTCAGCTGCAGGAGCGAGGCCACGTCACCGTCGTACACAACCGTCAACCGCTGCACGTAGTTGGTCTGACGGATGTGGCTGAACACGTGGACGTACTGCCCCATGTCGTGACGGCCCAGCACGCGGAGCGAGCCACCGGCTGCGGCGGTGGCGGCGGCGCCGTCGGCCGCCTCCGCCGCGCGCTTCTGCCCCGCCCCCGCCGCGGCCGAAGAGCCCGACGGCGCCGCCAGGCCCTCCGCGCAGGGCCCCAGGAGGCGGGTGAGCAGGGACTCGGCGGCCCGCTGGCGCTCTGCCGCCGTCGGTGCCGCCGCCGCCGCGGCGCCCTCGCCCTCGGGGACGACGTCGCTCATGATCGCACCTGCACCAGGGGGCACGATGTAAGCATGAAGTGAATGCCGAAGGGGCATCGGTCCAGGGCAGGGCATAAGCAAGGCACGAGGGAGCGGCTGACATTGACTGATCACAGCAAGATGGAGGAGGTGGGATGGGGGCTAGTTATCGCTGCTGCAGTTGCAAGGCAAGGCAAGCATGCACCCACGCCACGGTGCCCAAGTGCTCACCGGGGAACTCCCACAGACCCGCCAGAAGGCCGCCCTGCGGAGTGCAGACGCGACGACGGAGGAAGGACATCCGTCAGATGGAGAAGACCCGCGCAGTACGGTCACCCGGCAACCTGCACCCGGCAACCTGCAGAGCTGCACAGTTGCTGCTGTACATACGAGAACCAACGCCGTACCTCAGGCCGCATGACGAGCAGGTAGTGCCGTACGCCCCGCGCCACGAGCGCCTCCAGGTCCGCCCCACCGCCGCCGCCAGCACCGCCAGCGCCGCCGCCGTCACCTGCCGCCGCCGCCGCCTGCTTCCGCGCCGCCGCCGCCAGCGCAAAGTCCGCCATGGTCTTCTGCCGCTTCCGCGGGGCCGGCTCGGCCGCCACCGCCGCCTGCTGCTTCTCCCCCGCTTTGTCCTGCTCCCTCTCCTGCTTGCCTTGCGGCTGCTTGCTGTCCGGCTGCTGCTGCTGCTGTTTGGCGCAGATGACCTCGAGCACGGTCACTGCCACGGCCTGCTCACGCTTGCCTTTGACGGCCTTCTTGCCGGGGTACTGGGGGGGGAGGCAGGGAAGGTGTGGGCGGGGGAGGTGTCGGCGACGGGGAAGGGGTGTGGCGGGCAGGGGGCGGGTGAGAGTGGGCACGACGAGGCGGGGCGGGGCCGGCTTGGCTTGCCCCCGCTGAGCCCTATCCCGCCAGCCCATGAACTCCTCGCTCCGGGTCTCAAGTCCACGGTACCCGCCCACCCCTCTCCCTGTCCCCCGCCCCCCTCCACCCCACCCCTCCACCCCCGCTTCCTCACGTTGGTCACCCTCGGCGCGTCCTCCACGTCGGGGGCGCCCCCCGCCGCCAGGTAGGCCTCCCACTCCGCCGCCGCCCGGCACACGCCCCGCACCGGGCAGGCGCCGCAGTCGGGGCCGCCGGCGCCGGGGCGGCAGACGGTGGCCCCCAGCTCCATCAGCGCCTGGGGACACGTGGGGCGGGTGCCGGTAGGTGAGGGCGAGGCGAGAGGTGCGAGTGGTGGCGGGCTGCTGTGCTCCCTTGCTCAGCCAACGCCGGACTAGAAGCCTTTGACTTTGATGCTTCTAACGTGTCCTGCTTGTTTCCCAGCGATAGGGCCAGGGCCATCGGACCAGGTTGTCGCAGCCGTCCGAACCCGACTTATTCTTCCATTCGATAATATCTTGTAGCAGCCAAGGTAATGGCTGAAACAGGGCCAGAGCGCACCTGGTTGTAGCAGCCGGGCCGCTCCGAGTCCAGCAGCTCCGCCGCCAGGGCGTTGTGCAGGTGCGTGAGCTTGGTGGGGTCGCCGGCCACGGAGCGCAGGCGGGACACCACGCGGATGACGTTGCCGTCCACTGGGGGAGGGCGGGAGGGCGGGGATGGGGGCGGGCAGGTTGGGAGGTGTGGGCAGGAGGTGGAAAGCGGGGTCGGGGCGAGCGCAAGGCGTGTCGCGGCCTAAGCACATTAACAACGCGGTGGCTGACGCAGTCACATGGGGCGAGCTTGCCGCGTCCCGCCCAGGGAGCTCCGCTCACCGGCGGCCGCGGGCGAGCCAAAGGCAATGGAAGCCACAGCGGCACTCGTGTATGGCCCCACACCTGACGGAGGGAGAGCGATGAAAATGGGGTTTGTATTCGAGCAGTATGACAGCCCACCATGCACATTCGATCGGGATCACGACCCGGACCACCAACCGCCGCACTGCCGTACCGCCGTACGCACCGGGGATCTTGAGCAGCTCGGCGGCGGTAGTGGGGAAGGCGCCGCCCAGCTTCTGGACCACGAACTGCGCCCCGTCGAGCAGGTAGCGGGCCCTGGGGCAGGCAAGGCAGGGCGGGATCGTGTGCTCAGTCTCGTGCCCATCGGCCGGGCTGCTTTTGCACATGACCAGAGCTCTTGCGCCGTTCCCTCCCAGTTCCCCACGCACCTGCGGTAGTACCCCAGCCCCGCCCACATGGCGTTGACCGAGTCAACGTCAGCGGCTGCCAGGTCAGCAACGGTGGGCCACTTGGCCACCCAGCGCTTGAAGAAGGGAATGACAGTGGCCACCTGGACAGGGTGGTGGTCGTGGGAGGCACGGGCGTGTAAGGATGTAAGAAAGGGCCGCAAGTAGGCCACGAGCCAAAGCAAGCCCCCTATATGCTCCCTCAGTGGACCCCGGATACCACCCGACCGTCCTCTGTTAAGCGCCCAAGGCTGAGCGCTCCTCACACTGGCGCCTGCTGCAGCCCCTCGCTCTTGCCTGGCCTTGCCGCAAGCCGGCTGGCGAGTCTCCTAGCGCTTCCCCGGGGGCCGCTGGCTGCCAGTCCTGCGGTCCCCTGCACCCGCGCACCTGCGTCTGCTGCAGCATCACCTCCGACACCCACACCCAGTACGCAAACTGCTGGTCCGGCAGGCTGGCGGGCGCGGGGCCCACGGCGTCCTCGCCGCCCTCCGCGCCGCCAGCGGCCGCCTCCTGCCGCCACCGGGGGAGGGGTGGGCGCCGGGGTCGAGCTCAGGGTAATGTATCCGGGAGGTTATGGGCTTGGGTGCGTGGCATGGGTCTCGAAGTTGCTGAGACAGGGGAATGAGCGGAATTGCGAGTGAGGTTCTCAGCCCTCTTCGGACCCAAGCACCCACCCCTGCACCCTGCGTCCCGTGAGCCAACACCACCTCTCCCCAACGATCTTACCCCTCACCCTGCCGGTCGCCCCGGCCTGGCCCGGACTACAGACAGGCACGGCGCTGCTTTCAAGCAGCAACACCACTCATCTGACGGGCGCTTCTGCGCCGAGGCAATGACGTGTGCCCCGCTACGGCCTGACAAAACACGGCCCCCATCGGCGCGCGAATCATCACCCCTCCAACCCATGCGCTACGTCCTAGTCCCGCCCGTCGCTGACGCCTCCTCCCTGTCTCCAGGCCCCCAAGCCACCGACGTTGGGGTCCGCCCTCGCCACACCCGCGGTTCCCCCGTCTCCTACAACCTACAAACCCACCTTCTTGGAATGGGGCGTACGGCGCCACGGCAGCACGCGGTGTGTCCTGTCGTACCAGTCCAGCAGCTTGGACCGGAACTGCGCGTTAGCGGCGGAATCGTAAAGGACAGCAGAACTGAAGGTCTGAAGCTGCTTGGTTGGGGCCGACATGGTCGCGCCTCACCGAGGCTCTACACATGCGCTGTCTGTCCGCCCCCCTACGTAGTCAGAAAGGAGTACACGCTTGCAAGCTACCCAGCAGATGCGGGGATGCATGTGCCGCGCCCACCTCTGTCCGCTCCTCCTCCGTGAAGTGGGGCCCCGCTGCGGAGGCCGCCGCCGCTGCGCCCTTCTTGCCCCCGGCGCCCTTGCCGCCAGCGGGCTTCATGGCGCCCGGTGCGGGGGTGTCCGAAGCAACCGCCTCCGCCTCCACCTCCTCCGCCGGGGCAGCGGCTTTGCCTTTGCCTGGCTTGGCAGCTGCAACTGAGGGACGAGGTGTTGGAGGGAGTTGGTGGGGGTTGGCTTGGATGAAGCGAGTCGGGATAGGCACGTCCGATTCGGTGTGGGAGCAGGGCATAACCACACGTTTGTATTCCCTGCACCCCCACCACCTTCACCCCTTCCCCGCTGCACTGCCCTCCACCTCCCCGACGCCAACAACACCGGACGCCCGCATGCAGCAGGGTTCTAGGTATTAGCGATGTTGGCTAGACGTCGTCTAGGCGAGGGAACGACAGCTCGCACCTGTCGATGGCTTCGCCGCGGACGTCGCTTTAGCGCCCTTCCCGCCTGCCTTCGCCCCAGAGGCGCGCATGCTGAGTGCTCTACGCCACGTTGCAAAGGTGCAGCGCAGCGTGGCTAGCTAGCACGGCTCCGGGGTGCCCCGGATGGGTTGAATGTGTTCGCTTGGGAGGTCGCGGCAACCCCGTTGCAGTTCTGAAGACCCCTACGAGACTGCCGTTTGTGGTCGGGTGCCGACGCAGTGCAGGCCTGGCAACGCGACCCAGCGCAGTTCCCGCCTCCTTGCCCCAGCATGGACCTGCCGTGCACGATGAGGGTTTGTTCAGGAAGCTCCAGGATGGCCCCTGCTTGCCACAATTATATTGGCTACGTTGCTGTTTATTAGTCTGTGTGCTCTGGCTGCGCTCGCTCCCCTTCTCCACGCAGAACGTTAACCGCGAGCGCCCGGCGCTTTCGGGCCCCAGCCTCTGGCCACGCCTTTCCACAATTACACGGACTTGAAGCACACTTACTTAGGCCCAGCGCCAAGGGAGGCCCAAGGAGGGCACCATGTCGTCGCTCGCTGCTGCGAGGGCGGACAACTTTTACTTTCCGCCGGACTTTGACCCTGTCAAGCATGGCTCCCTCAACAAGGTGCGTGCCCTTGCGGATGCTAAGATGCGTGCGATGCACTTCGCCAGCTTTGCGCCCACGACGTGCGCGTTTAGGCCAGCGGACGTCTTCTTTGGGGCCCACCTGGCGCCAGTGCACAAGCAGCGGGGCGACTTCGTGCCTCGGCCCACGTCCACGGCCCATCCCCCTTGCCCCCGTCGCCGTGTCCCCCTTTGCCTCGCCCCTCCCTCCTTCGCAGTACAATGGCCAGCACCCGCTGCGCGAGCGAGCTAAGAAGCTGGACCAGGGCATCCTGGTCATCAGGTGCGGGCAGGCTGGAGGGCACCTGTCGTTACCTGAAAAGGCAGCCGCTGTGGGAAGCGTTGAGAGGAGGGCCAAATCTCGGGGCCAGGGCCGGGTAACGGTACTGATGAGAACAGCTCAGGGCCAGGTACCGGTACTGATGAGCACAGCACACAGTGAGCACACCTGGTGGACTCTGTGTCGCGAGCTGTGGCCGGCGCTTGTGGGGCAGGCGCCGTGTGCCCCTGCCCTGGGCAGCCACCAGGCACACGGGCAGCGCTTGCCCGGCGCTAGCGGTGCTCAAGCCCGCCTGGTTCACAGCCGGAGGGCTGAGGGTGGTGGCATCGGGTTGTGCTCTGAGCGGGGTCCGAACCTGGGTCTGGATGGGGGTCGGGAGTCCGCCTCGGGGGCCGGGGCGCGTGCGGCCTGGGGCCACAGCGTCCTAGCCATCGCCCCTTCACTCTTACCGATACAATTATCCTTCTTTCTCCACGTCCCCGCTTGTTGGCCACATCAACAGAGGCCCTCCCCTCTCACGCGCGGGCTCAATGCATCCACCCTCTTCACCCCCCGCTTCACCCTCCCGCACGTCTCCTCCTTCGCATCCTACCTCGCAGGTTCGAGGTGCCCTTCAACATCCTTTGCGACAAATGCGGCGAGCACATTGCCAAGGGCGAGCGCTTCAACGCCGAGAAGAAGGCCATCGGCAACTACCACTCCACCAAGATCCTGCAGTTCTCCATGCGCCACCACTGCGGCTGCATCATCACCATACAGACCGACCCCAAGAACGCAGAGTACCTGGTCGTGGAGGGGGCGCGCAAGAAGGTGCGTGGATGCGGAAAGGAGGGGCCTCGGGGCGGCGTGCGGGTAGCGGGGGCTGGGAATGGATCTTGGTGGCAGAGTACCAGGTGGTAAAGGGGGCGCGCAAGAAGGTGCGGGCGGGCGAGAGGGCAGGGCGGGGCGGGGCCTCGGGCTGGCGTGTTGGAAGGCACGGCGGCTAGGGTTTGGGGAGCTGGGCTGCCGCAGGTTCTTGCGCAATGATCGGGGGCAGGGGGATGGGTAAGGGGGCGCGCTGGCATAACTCTCGCTCTGTTCGCTTTGGCGCTTGCAGGAGGAGAGCTACACGGCGGCCGACGCCGAGGTGATCGAGCTGCCCGACGAGGCGGAGAAGGAGCGGCGCGATAAGGACCCGCTGTACCGCCTGGAGTTCCAGCAGGTGAGCACCCCGCGCCTGCTGCCGTACACCTGCCGTACATCTGCTGGGGCCCCCGACTCCTTTCCCATTGGGCAGTCCCTTGCCACTCCACCCCCTGCGAGCACGCGCAGTGCGCACTGCGACTGCCGGGACCTGGTGGGGCTCAGGCTTGCACCGGCAGCACGGCGCACCGCCTCGCGCTGTCACCGCCTCCGCGCCAGCCCCGCACGAGCCCCATGCTACACCCCCTCCCACACGCACTCGACACCTCAATCTCCCTCGCCCTCCCGCCCTCGCTCCAACCCCAGGGCGCCAAGGCCAAGGCCCTCAGCGGCGCCGCCCGGGTGGCGGCCATCCACGACCTGGCCGACGCCCACGCGGCCGACCCCTACGCCCTCAACAAGGCCCTGCGCGCCGGCATGCGGCAGCAGCGCAAGGCCGCCGCCGCCGCGGACGCGCGCCGCCAGCAGCTGGGCCTGCCCTCCGAGGTCGCGCTGCTGCCAGAGAGCGCCAACGACCAGCTGGCAGCGCAGGTGTGCTCGCATAGGGTCGGGTGCTGTGCTGGGGCCTGCAGGGGCGGTGCACGTGCGTGCGTGCAAAGCAGACACTGGTGGTTTGGAGCGTGGTGCTGGGGGCTGCCGCAGTGTCGTTTTCGGATCAAGGGGGAGCGTGCTCTCTGTGATGTGTGGCTGCTCGTGTCTGTGGGCTGTGTGGTATGTCGCTCGGACTGCTGGGCCTGGCCGGGCTGGGACGGAATCGGGCGCGCATGTATCGTGCCCTCTGCCGGCGGCGGTTGTGGTGCCCTGCCCTGCCTTGCCTTGCCTTGCCTTGCCTAGCCTCCCCTCTCTCAACCAGAACCCCCCGCCTGGCTCCTGTCGCACACCCGCCCAGGTGGCTTTCCTCACCAGCGGGGCCAAGGCGCAGCTGGGCTCCGACGAGAGCCGCAAGCGCATCCTGGACCAGGACATATTCACCGCCGCCGCCGCCGCCGCCGCCAGCGGCAGCGGCGGCGGCAGCGGAAGCAGCGGCGGAGGGAGGGCAGGCGGCGCACGAGTGGGGGGAGCCGCAGGGGCAGCGGGGGCAGGGGCAGGAGGGGGCGCGGGGCCTTCGGGGCGAGGCGCGGGAGGCGCGGGAGGCGGAGGCGGGCTGCCGCCTGCGAAGCGCCAGGCTCTGAGCGGCGGCGGCGGCGGCGGCTCCCTGGCGCCGGCGCGTCCATCCTCCGCCTCGGCGGCAGCAGCCGGCGGGACCCCTCCTGCCGTGCGTCCGTCGCCCCTGGGCGCCCCACCGGCCGCAGCAGGAGGCACGGCAGGGCCGGCTCGGGAGAGCGCTCCCCTCGCGGCGTCTGAACCCGGTCGGTCGTATCGGGAAGCGCTGCTGCGGCCGGGGCCGGTCTCTGGGCCAGGATCCGGCCCGGCGGCGGCGGCGGTAGAAGCAGGCGGCAGCGGCCGGCCTGGCGGCACGTCAGGGGCGGGGCCCAGTGGGACGGGGCCGACGCCAGGCAGCACCAGCAGCTTGCGAGCAGGGGCAGGGAGAGGTGCGGGGTCGGGAGCGGGGGTCGCGGGGGCCGGCGGCAGCGGCCGGCCGCCGCCGGGTGCGGCGGCGCTGGCGGCAGCGGCTGCTGCCAGGGCGGGGCCGCACGGGGGTCGCCACGCGGGTGTCGGCACGGGCGCACATGCGGCGGCGACAGCCGGGAAGGCCGGGGCCTCAGCAGCGGCGAAGCCGATTGGACGGAACCTCAAGGACCGGGCGGCGGAGCTTCAGCGGCGGCGGCTAGGCGCGGCTGGCGGGGGCCTGATGGGCGGGCGATGAGGCCTTGCCGTGCCAAGCACGTGACACGCGCGCTCGGGGCGGGGAGCGCGTCTCTGGGCCGCACGGCGATCGCACGGCCTGTTGCAGCACGTTGCGTACTAGACCTCGAAGTACTCACCAAGGATGATGATGGTGTCGGGAGACGGCCACGCACTTGGGGTTATTATGGGCAACGGGGCGTAGTGCCACGCACTTGGGGGCAGCAGCGTTCGGAATATGGATGCCGTCGGCCTTGGGGTGGCAGCCCTGGGCCCTCGGTGGCGGTTCGGGGGGCATGGCGAGGTGGGCCGGCCGGCACGGTGGGGCGCGTAGCCGTGCTGCGGGAGGGGCAGCGAATGAGCGCAAGGCAGGTACTATCCTATTACAGGTCGGAGCTGCTGTAACTGTGTGTGATTCTGAGAAGGGCTTGGGAGGGTTCCGGCCAGCTGCTCCAGGCCTCCGGTTGAACCAGGCTGGCAGGGTTGCAGGGGACGAGAGCAGCGCTTGCCCTTGTGTTGAGAGCAGTGCTTGAAACAGCTCCTGGAATCTGTAGTCCTCCGCTCTGGGGCGGGGATGGAACGAAGGATACATCGGGGAGGCCTGGAGAGCGCAAGCAGGCGGGAAGGGCAAGCCCAGGCCCGACGTAACCCAAAGTACAGCCGCACCCACCTGCACATGAGGAGCACTGTTGTGCCATGCACTGGCACTGCTGACTTGCCAACCCACGCGCGAGTCCGCACTCGCGGCGGCGACCGCACGCTGCCGCACGACCGACCGCTCGTCGCAGTGCACTTTCGCCGTGTGGAAGTGCCCCAAACGGCGCGCTGAGACCCCCTCCACCCCCGGAAGATCTTGCTTCATATAACATCTCATGTTTTGCATCAACTGGCTGCGTCGGGGCCTGGTTTTGGCGCGGTGTACCCGCTGTCTGGTTCCCGTCCTCGTGCGCTTCGCCAGCTGTTGTGACGGCACCCCGTATTGCTGCGTATTCCCCATAAAGACATGTAGAGCAGACTGGAGCTCATCGGGTAATGTACTTCAAGTGCGTCGTCCGTGGGCCGGCGAGATAGATTATAGCTCCACATTCCAGGGGCAGTCCGTATAGATACCTCGATTATATTAACAGGAAGTTCCAGTAACCAACGACGACGTGCCAACGACTGGCACACCCGCACGCCAAGCTTCACGCCAATGCGCCGATGATACGCGTATTAGGCTGCCTCTGCAGAGGCAGCGAGTTGTCGCGTGCTGGAGAGACGGACGTGGGTGGCGCGACAAGGCCGACCCCTCGCGGGGCCTCTCCAGATACCCCTGCAGCTGCTGGTGCATTGCTTGATGGCAATCCTGCGCTTCAGGTAAATGCAGTTGTGGAACAGAAATCAGAATGGACGGGGCTTTCCCGCACAACCGACTTCGGTCTGTGACCGTTCGCGTTCTCGCAGGCTGGTGATGCCCAGACCTTTATGGTGACACTGCATCGTGAGCTCTGTGGCTTCGCCACGGGCAGCAGCTTTCCAGGCCGGGCGATGGGTCTAATGTCGGCGCTGAACGCCAAGCTCGCCTGCCGCGAGTGCCGGTGAGGCCTCGCTTCGATGCTTCACATTGCGCGTCGGGCCTGGGCGGGGACAGGGGGGCGGGTGGGGGAACGTAACCCGGTAGCGCCCGTACCTCGACGCTTCGCGTCCGTCGTGCCGGGTCCCGCCGCCCCCGTCGTAACTGTGCCCACAGCACCATGCGCCGCAAAAGAGAGAGTCCTCCGCGCGACAGCCTCTCCCAATCCTTGCACACCCCCCCTCTGCCGCTCCTCCCCGCCGTTTCTCGGCCTGTGCAGACTCTACGGGGCGCTTCCCGCTGCGGACGCCTTCGCCGGGGGCGCTACGTCTCCCTCACAGGCCCCGTCAGCTTTCGTGCTGCTCACGAGCTCAGCTTCGCCTCCTGCTGGCACGGGGGAAGGAGCCTCCTGCGCTCTGACTGCGCACCGAGGCGAAGCAGCAGCTTCCACGGCGCCATTCCTTCCAGGCCACTACGTTTGCCCTAGCTCCGGCGGCCAGTTGCAGCCGTCCCGGAACCCCCCGGGCCCCAGCACGGGCAACGGCGTGGCTCCAGGGGCTTCGGCCATGGACTCGCCCTTCGCGACGTGGGCTTCGCCGGCCCTGGCGGAGCCAACGGCGTCGGAGGTCCTGCCGGCCCTGCTGGAGCGAATGCTGCAAACCCAGGTGGGGCCAGACGCCACACGTAGGCCCTGCATAAGCAGACATTCCGCGCCAGGACGTCAGCTGGGGGCCTGGCGCTGAAAGGTGTCGGCTTTCTAGGACCTTGCTACTGCGGCGCGTAAGCCCCCGGTCAAGCCACTGCAAAATCCCCAACCCGTCCGTGATGCTCCCTGACTCACAGGCGCCAGTCATCCACACGACCGGCGTTGGCGCCGCTCGTGAGGTGGTGGCCCTGGTCCCCCTGAGCGCCGGGCAGCACATCACGGGCGCCCTGTGGCTGGCGCACTCGGGCCGCGCAACCAGCCGCTTCCAGCACCGCCTCTCCACCGGACCTGGCAGCATCGCATCCTCCTCCACCGCCACCGCCGCCACCACAGCGGCCGCCGCCGCCTGCCCCTCGCTCCTGACCGACCCCCTGGCTCTGCAGCAGCTGGGTCTGAGCGTGTCCCTGGTGCTGCTGGCGGGGGACTCGGGCCGGGAGATGGCCGCCCTGTGCGAGGGACTGCACGCGCTCTCCACCGCAGCCTCCATGCAACAGGCAAGCGTGCGTCCCGGGGAGTCCGGAAGCCCAGGCTCGGGGTCCTGACGTCTGCTGTCTCGTTGGCGTGACAGCCTCCGTCCCTTGGTGCTTTTTCTCAAGAGCAACCTCCCCACAACCGTCCCCGCCCTGCCTCGCCACCCCTCCCGAGCAGCTGGTGGGCAGCCTGTGTGGCGCTCTGGAGACGCACGTGCGGCGGCGCTACCTGCTGGACCCCCGGGTGGTGGCGGCACTGGTGCCGGAGCAGGGCTCGGCGGTGGGGCTCATGTTCAGCTGGAGCAGCACGGAACGCTCGGTCGGCGGCGCAATCGCAACGGGCTCGCCCAAGCCCGGTCGCAGGTACGGCTCGGTACGGGTGCTGTACGGATCGATCCGCCATACCCACTCCTGGCCACTAGTGCCTCGACCTTGGGCTGGCTCTCTCACCCGCCTAACTCGCCTCCCTCCCACTTGCCTCCACACCCGTCTCGCTGGCCCGCCACCCGCCCGCAGCACCCGTGCGCTGCAGGGCCAGCTGTCTGGCTTCTCGGGCTTTGCTCGCGGCTCCACGGAAGGCACCCGCGGCGACGCAGCAGAGCCGCCCGCGGGCGAGGCGACCCTGGACGCGCGGCGCGGCACCGTCCGCGTTCTGGCGGCCACCGCCGCCGGCCAGCAGCAGCAGGCGCAGCCATGCGCCTGGACGCGGCCCTCCAGCGGCCTGCACGCCATGGAGCGAACGCACTCGCGGCCGGTCTCGGACACAATGACGCGTGCCAGCCGCGACGCGGCCGGCGCCGCGGGCGCGGGCGCGGGCGGCCTGTTCGCGGCCGCGAGCGGCGGCGCCAACGCGCTGTTCGAGCAGCTGAGCGGCCAAGTGGGCGGTGCCACGGACAGCCGCGCGGTGCGCACAGGCGCGAGCCGCGTCGTGGCGCTGAGTCAGAATGACGTCGCGGTGGTCTCCGGCACGCTGGCGTCGCTGGCGCTCGCGCCCGCGCTCCACGCCAAGCCCTTCTCCCTGGCACACACGCTACTGCGTCACCTGGTCAAACGCACCAGCGCGGGCGCAGTCGCCACTGGCGGCATCGTGACCACATCGACCAGCCCGCCGCCCCCCGGAACCGGGAGGCCGGGGCCGCTGTCGTCCAGCGCAGTGCCCAGCCAGGGCACTCTCGGCAGCGGCGTGGGCGGGTTCGCAATGAAGCAGTCGGGGGTGCTGCCTGGGGCCGGGAGCCTGGTGGTCAAGCCGCAGGGCCTGGTGGTGGAGGACTGTGCCGCTCACGTGCAGGTCAGTGCGTGGTCGGGCCTGTTCAGTTGATTGGATTGCAGCTGGGCTGGCTTGCCCGCAGCAATGGACCCGATTCTCGCGTCCTATCCCTGACTGACCCCGTGCTCTGCAGGACCCGCGCCGGCCCTCACGCGACATACTCCTGCTGATGGCGGGAGCGGGCCAGTCCGCACTCCCGTCCTCAGCGCCGCCAGCCCCCCCTGCAGCAGCCGCGGGTGGTGACTCCTCCGTGCACGGCGTCTCGCCCCGGGGTGGCTGGGGCAGCTTCACCTCAGGGTCAGGGCGAGGTAAGGCCGCGGGCCCAATGCCACTATCAATGGACGACGCCCAGATGCTGGACAGCCCAACTGCCCGTCGTTGTAGAAGCCTGACCCTACCTGGTCTCAGTCCTCCCGCCCATGTTTGCAGGCCGCAGCGTTCGTTCGCTGCTGCTCCTGGTGCTGCCCACGAGCGACTTCTCCCGGATGCTGGCCTTCTACGTGGCTTTCCCCCAGCAACTGCCCGCACAGCTCCTCCACGAGGCGCGCGACTCCCTACTGCAGCTGCTCGAGGTGCGTTGCAGCACCCCTGCCATGCATGGGCGCAGCCGGGGCCATGCCTTGCAGTTGGTGGTAAGGCCGCGCTAAACCTGCTACCGCTGATGTCGACGTGCAGGTCGCCTCACCGCTGGTGTCCTTCAAGCTGCAGCACGACCTGGCGGTGGAGGTGGAGACACTGGCCACTGCCACCCCCGGCTACTACGCCGTCATGGAGGACCGTGCCCCGGACCTCTCGTCGATGCTGGGACTGGGCCCCTCGGGAACGCCCACTGCCCAGGCGCCCACGGTCATCACCAGGAGCCCCTACAGGCCCAACCGCGACGCATACACAACCGCGCCGGCTAGCATCATCCAGCGCCGGAGCCTCAGGGCTGACGACAAGAACAGCAGCATTGAGCAGGGGGAGAGCCGGGACCGCATCGTGCCGCTGCTCTTCAGCTCGCTTGGCCCCAACATGCTGTACGAGAGCCGGCACGGCATCAGCCCAACGGAGGCCAACCCCATGCCGGGACGCGGAAGCCACAGCAGCGCGACTGGGCGGCCGGGGTCCGCTGGTGGCGTCACCGGCCTGCGTCCTGGAAGCGGGGCCGGGGTTGCCGGTGGCCTCCTCACCGGCGAGACTTTCAGCGGTGGCCTGCCCATGCTGGCACTGCTTGACAGCACAGCCCCAGGTGCTAGCCTCCTTGGCGGGGATGGTCCATCAGTTCAGGCTGGAAGGCTGCCTGATACGGCCCCGGGAATGGGCACACTGGCCTCGCCCTGCCCAGGCACGCGTGGCCGCAGCGCATCGCTCATCCACATGGGGTCACTGGACGCGGGTGAGTTCTGTGCAATAGGAATGCTGGTTGAGGGTTACGAGGATGAGCTGCTTGGGGTTTATGAGCAAGTGGGCCAACGGCTTGCAACCTGTGCACCTTACCTTCTACCCGTTTTGCAAACTCTCTGCGACGCAGCAAGCAGCACGCTGCGCTCCCAGATGCCCCTCCTGGTGGCCAGCCTCCAGAACAGCATCGGCATTGCTCGGGCCGAGGCGGCTGCAGCTGCGGCAGCGGCGGCAGCAGCCGCAGCGGCGGCCACAGGGCCCAGCTCGGGGCGGCCAGGTGCTGGATTCCACAGCGGTTCACGGGAGGAGGAAGAACTAAATCGCATTGAGCTGGTGTCCCAGCTGGGGCATGGCGGCTGTGCGGTCGTGTTCAAGGGGCGCATGGGGGTGATGGACATTGCGGTCAAGGTAAGGGGCAGGGCCGCTGCTTGCAGTGCTACATTGCACTATTTCGGCGCTTTCGGCTCTTTCTGTGTGGTCGTCCTACTAACCATTGCTCCGCGCCCTGCTCCCGCCCCTGCCTGTGCCTCGCAACACCGACAGCTCATGGAAATGCCCGAGGTAAGCACCACCGCTTGACCCCCTGCTCACCTACCTTTTGGCCGTTCGTGTACGTGTACTGAGGCTGACCCGTCTACTTCACTTGCGCAGGTGGACGACGGCAGCTCAGGTGACGGCATGGACATCTTTTCAGTGGATGCCCACAGGCCAGGCCGGTTGACTGGTGCAGGCGGGACGGCACGCGCAGTTCCCGGTGCTGAGGAGCAGCTTGCCGCCCGCCGTGCGCTCCTCCGCAACGCCATGGAGCTCGCCACCATGACCAGCCTCACGGGCCACCCCAACATCATGCAGGCAAGCGTGGGCCCGGGGGGCACACACGAGAACTTAGGTCTTTCCTGGCACCATGCCACGGCCTCGACGGAGCACTCAGCCCGTGCCCCGCCTCCACCCTCCCGCAGGTGTACAGCTGCTTCAGCAACGTGACGCTGGGCCGCCGGCCCCAGCCCGACGGCTCCATGCGGTTCTACCTGAAGCACGCGGACGGGGCGCCCGAGCCGGCGGAGCTGGCCGGCGGGCGGGGGACCGTAGGTGAGGGAGTTGCGCCATGCTGCGTGCTGGGGGCCGAGGTGAAGGCCAGGAAGCGGGGGCTGAGCTGAGGGCCTGTGATGAGCCGCTTCCGATCTGCACGCTGACCAGCTCCCTTCCTTCCCCCTGCAGACCCGCCCCCGGTGTGCGTCGCACTGGTGTGTGAGTGGTGCGACAAGGCCTGCCTCGCCACTGCCCTCGCCAACCACACCTTCCCGGGAACTGTCGCCGTGAGCGTTAACCTGGCGACTGGTGGGACTCAGCAGCGCCACCACGGCCGCGTTCTGAACTACAAGGTGTGTTCCACTAGAGGGCCGTTGCTTTCAGGCCCTTGCTGCAGAGTTCTAGCAGTGTACCTCTACTTGAGCCAATGCCCAATACTATAGGGCCTTGACTACTGGGCTCTTATTGCACGTAGGCTTGGTGTGGCGCGCCTTGCAGAGCGGCAGGTCCCTCTCCCCTGGCTGACTTGCCTGCACCGTGTGGCCCACCAGGTCATTCTGATGACCCTCCTGGATGTGGTTCTGGCGCTGCGCCACCTGCACTCCCACAACCTCATCCACAGGGGTGAGCCAGGCGGGCAGACGGGCCTTACGCTTGGGGCCAAAACAGGCTCTGACCGCATGTCCTTCCCATACATGCCCCCAACTTCCCATGCCCCCACTCTCCCTCCAGACATCAAGCCCGCCAACGTGCTCCTGCGGACGAGCAACACGGACCCCCGCGGCTTCACGGCCAAGCTCGCGGACTTTGGCTTCGTAACGCTGCTCAACCAGGCGAGCACGGGAAGGGTGCAAGGGACACGCTCCTGCCGGGCAATGCGACCATGACATGTGACGCTACTGCTTGCCCCCTTGCCCTACCACCCGCAGCCGGGAGACGATTCAGGCGGTGGCGAGGCGTGGGCGTGCGTCGAGGAGGCGTGTGGCACGTAAGAGCGGGGCGGGGCGCGTGCGAGGGAATGGAAGCGGCCCAGGCGACTTGCCCCAGAAGTATGCCATGATTAAGCAGTGCCTTTTCGCCCTCACTTGTCCCAACAGGGTCACTCACATGTCCCCCCAGAGCATGGAGAAGGGTGGGTCTTGGCTGCTGGGGCCTAGCTCCGGTCTAGCACGTCAGGTGGACTCAGCTCACTTGCCTCTTTCGCTGAATCGCTCCCCGTCTTGCCTCGTCCCCCTCTACGCCACAGGCTCCCGCGTCGGTGCCAGCAGTGATGTGTACAGGTGGGGCCCATGTCGGTGCTTTGAATGAGAAGTGTGCGCGGTCGCCGCAAAGCTGCCATGGGCCGGTGCAGAGCTGACTCTTTGCATACGGTACTCCCTTGTCCCTGACCCTTGGCACCCCTCTCCCCTTGACATAATCCCTCAGCGTGGGCATCCTGATGTGGTGAGTGGCTTAGGCAGACGTGGGGTGCGTCTAGCTCGCAAGCAAGCACGCTGTTAAAGAATGTGTGGGGAAGAGCTCTGCCCTGCCTCTTTTCCACACGGTCTCTCACCCCATGCCCCTTTGGGTGTTGTGGCTGGCCCCCACCCGAACAGGGAGATGACCGCCGGAGGGCTGCGGCCATACCCTGAGGTACGTGAATGGTGAAAGGCGATCAGCCGTTTTTGAGGTTAACGAGTAGGGTGCCGCGCGGGACTTGGAACCGGGCAACAAGCATGATGTTGCGCGGCAATTAGCCTGGCCTTGTTTACAACGTTGCCTTTTGGTAGCTGTTAGGTTGTCTGTTAGGTTGTCTCTGTTGCCTGTTCTATTACAACCTTGGGTTGCTCCTGCTTATCTGATTCCACGCAGCTCAAGCCGTCAGACATCTCAGCGCACGTCAAGCGCGGAGGTCGGCCGATCTTCGACCCCACGGTTCCCTTGCCGTACAAGTGAGGCACCGTACACGAGGGTGCACGGAGGCCTCAGCACGTTACGGTCATGGCGTAGTAGGGGAATCTACGGTATTTCTCGAGTGTGGCACAACTGTTGCCGGGACGTGCTGAGCAACTCGCCCTGGCCCCTGACCCCTGCAGGCGCCTCGCGGAGAGCTGCTGGCAGGACGATCCGCTGAAGCGCCCCCGGGTCCCCGAGCTCGTGACGTCCATCAGCAACCTACTGAGCGGCCGAACATCCGGGGGTTAATGAATGCACGGTACCGGTGCCAATGATACTGTACGCACATTAACTATGAGCGTTTGGCTTGGGCGCGCCGTGGCCAAAAGTGAGATTGAAGAGGAAGGCCAAGCAGCTGTCTCTGCGGAGCCAGGCTTGCAAGGGGGCGATGAAGCGAAGTAAGACTCTCATCCATAACCACGCTATGCATGTTGCCTTGCTATGGGGGTGTATAATCCAGCTGATCATGCATGCGGTTGTTTCAGCACGCTCAAGTCGCGCACAAGTGGGAGGGGTGGACTTGGGGGGCTGCATAGCTGAGCGTGGGACCCCACCTCTATTAAGGGTGAAAAGGTGTGGCCGGGCTTAGTCGAAGATTTCTACCGGACAAGCCTAAGCAGCACCCATGCCTGAGTGCCCTTTCCTGGCATAAAGGTTGTGGACATGCCTTGCTCATAGGGACGCATCTAACGCCTAGTATTTTGGCCTGAAGAACGCTTGGGCCTTGCGCATGAGAGCTTGCCAACTCTCGGTCCCTGGAGGCTTGAGCTGTGGGGACGCATGAGGAGGGAGGCCTGGGAGCTGGGTTTGTTTGCCGGGTGTGAAGAGGATGGACTTGATAGGCTATTATCGCTTGGGCTTTGCCGACTACATATCAACTATTACACTCACACACAGGCCTTGAAGGCTACAGACATGTCATGCTCAAGGGGAGAGGGTTCGGGTTCTGCTGTGTAAGTTTGGCTACAGTACGGATGTACACAAGCCTGTGGGTTGCCGCTGGTCTGCTTTTAATATGGTGCATGCAAGGCAGCAGTCAGGGCATGCAGGTGAGGGCATGGTGGCACATGTGCCCTTGCCCTAGCACCACACGCCGTCCCTACGTCATTAGAGCGTCGGTTGTGGTCTTAATGTTTTGTGGTTGGCGGGTGGACTATTGCCTGGACTTCTGGCCGGGCTTGCGAATTTGAGAAACTTGTTCATATAAAACCAAGAGGGGGGTAAGAACTTGCTTTATGTTTGCTTAGAGCAGTACGGCAGCTGCGCATCGCAGCTCGCTATCCAGCCCGCTGCACAGCTCAGTGGGATCTGTCTGGAATCTGGAACAGGATGTTTGGTACTTGCCTGCTGAGCTCAGTTTGTGGGCACACTGCTCCGGTTGACTTGAGGCATACGCTGCACAATCGTCGGGGACTGGGAGCCTGGCGTGGAGTGGCGTATGCCCGGTCGGTTGGGGTGAAGCGCCTTGCCCTGACCCCAGATTCTGGGCGACGCAAGAATGCGCTCTGGAGGCCGGGCATTGTTTGTGGGGAGAGGCTTGAGTGCTTGAGCGAACAAGAACTTGTGGACAAGAGGGCGCTTGAGGGGGTGAGGTGTCTTGCGACTGCTTCGGCCATGTTCGGTGTCATAAACGTGCTATCTGAGGGTCCTATTGCCTGCGCCCCGCTTGTCTTTGTGCATAAAGGGTCGCTTGGCTCTAGGATTACCGGTATGTGGGTGGGTTCGTCCATTGGTGAGGTGGGGACGCGGTGTTGTGTGGTTCCCAGTACCTGGAACATTGCATCTTTCCATCCGGCAGAACCTGCCACCTACGGTATCTCCATGCCTCCGTTTGTGGCCCCAGGTTGCGGTACGGAACGTGTGCGTATTAATGAGGATAGAATAGCGCTATGAGCTTGTGGCGTGGTGGGGAGGACGAGGGGCGCCCTGGCATGCATGACAAGGCAGAGCTGGGGACCGGCACTTCAGTTATGAGTCAGGGGACCTCCTCTTCACGCTCTTGTGCGTGCTTCAAGGGACGTGACGTGAGCGACTCTTCTTTTGTGTGCGTGGTTTCTCGCTGCATCGTGTGCGCAACATGGTGCCGAAAGGGCCATTGCCCATTGGTGAGCGAGGCAGGTGGTGGTGAGCGAGGTCGGCTGTGCCAAGCCACCATGCTGCACCCTCTGGCGGCTCTGGGGTTAGAAGAACATCAACGAACGGCTCTGGGGTCCCGGATCACCAATAAGAATGGGCTTACAAGATGGCTGCCTCTGCAAAGGCACAGGGCAAGTATAGGACCGAGCCCCGTCTCTGCTGCCATATGCCTAGTATCGGCAAGCGCTCCCACTTAGTCTTCGCGTGTTTGCAAGGCTCTGGTCAGCTCTGGACGTGTCCCGTACAGGATGCGGCTTGCGTGCCGTAAAGCTACCCGTATTTCGCCGGGGCGTCTTGGCCCGAAACAAAGGCGCAGCATACGAGGCCTTCCACAAGATGACCCAGGCGGAGAGCGGTCTGTCCCTCAACAAGCCTCGACCAAGACTGAACCCCGAGAGCTACCCCAATCCTCACCAGGCCGGCAGCACTAGGGCCGCGCACTTCAGCACTATCTCTCATCACAACGCTAAGCCCACCCGAGGGTACCCGCGTTGCCTTAGTTGGGTTGTGTTCCGTAGCCACACATGCAAAACACCAGGCTCGGGGTAATCATAAGAGGGCGCTTCATGCCACACACGTAACAACGCCAAAAGCGTCAAAATCATTGCCTCCACACATCCGCCACATCCGTGTACCTGATGAACAACAAGCTTCCTATTGAAATGGCTCTGTTGTGGCAGGCCTCCCGGACTCAAGCAATACTTATCCTTGCCTCACAGCATAATCCCATTGCTGCTTGTCTTCACGGCATGCTCGTCAAGCAGCTGAGCGGACAGGCCCCCACCCCATATCAAGTGTCCAAGGCAGTGAACCCACCAGCCCACAAAGTGCTGCGCTATGCGCTATTCGCATGGACAGCAACGTCCTATCAGTGCACCAGCGCCCGGTTGCATGGGGTCATAGAATTAAGGAGGCCTGCCCGTCGTGCCACCCTACAAACCCACAACTCGGTGGCCCCACCCGCGCAACGTGTTGCCAGCGAAACCCTCTCTGCAGTGTCCAGGCCAATGCTTCAGCAGTCAATCCAACCGTACTGTGGCTGTCCACACGGCTCATCTTCGCCCCACGCCACATCATCAGTAAATTATCATTGCTACTGCTTAACAGTGCTAAAAGGCGGACGCCCCACCAGAAGGCAAACCTACAACACTCCGAGCCACCCACGGACACGTTGCAGGTTGCAGCTAGACCCAAGGCCACGTCCAGGTACCCACACCCCTGCACCCCATCCGTATTGGCTTACGCACGCGCTCACCTCGCCAACCTCCATCAACACCCGCGCTGGCATATAGAGCTGCGTTCTGTTACTGCGGTACTGTGTCTATCTTCCGCCAACCACCAGTGGAACTGGAGAGCGGATGCACAACGGGCAGCCCCTTCTTCACACGCCTTCCAGGAGCGAGGGCACCTGTCTGCTGTCGCTGATCGATTGCATTTCAAGAGCCATGCTCTGCCTTGCTACGCCATAGAGCGCTTGCTGCTCAGCATGTTGTTTATGGTTGCCACCACGTCCGGCAGCCGGGGGCGGGCCAGCGGGTTCGTCATCCAGCAGCTCTCCGCAAGGCGCCTGAACGGGGGGCAGTACGGGGGTGCCAGGAGCGCGGTTGCCTCATCCGTCGGGGGTTGTGTCGAAGAGGCATCGCGCTATGAACCTCCACGGGAGCAAGGCGTAATCCCGACATGCCTTATCAGCGAAGCACGGCGTACCGGCACCGTACCCGGCCGCGCTGTGCGTCCAGTGGGCGTACGACACCTCACCTGTACATCAGCGGTACAGAGTCCTCGAACACGGGCCGGCCGCCGTGCTTGACGTGCTTGGAGATGGCCTCGGGTTTGAGCTGCAAGGGTCAGCGGCAACGAGGGAGCCAAGCAAGCTGTCTGCGGCCAGACGACATGCATGCTGCCCGCAGGCGCCTTGCAGGCCCCTCCGTCGACGAGGCCAGGTGTAGTCCGCGGCGCCCCGCCCCGATTCACGAGGGACGCGCACATGCGCCGCCCTTAAACGGTCAAATTGCAAGGCTAGCTCCCTTTCGGGGTCTATCCA
The DNA here is from genome assembly GCA_016858145.1 of Edaphochlamys debaryana. Lineage (NCBI taxonomy): Eukaryota > Viridiplantae > Chlorophyta > Chlorophyceae > Chlamydomonadales > Edaphochlamys > Edaphochlamys debaryana. Next base: position 718,634 of record JAEHOE010000033.1, on the reverse strand, counting down.
TCCTACCTCGGGGTACGGCCGCTGCCCTCCGGCGGTCATCTCCCTGAGTGGATGGGGGCCAGCCATGATGCCATGAGGGCGAGAGTGTCAGAGACTGTGTCAAGCTTTGGTGAAGCATTGCTCTGCCCTCAACCAGGGCTTGCTCCACATGCCGATCACGCCTGCCCCACGCGCTTACCACATGAGGATTCCCAAGCTGAGCGCAGCCATGGGGGAGGGGTGCAGGGGGTCGAGGGTGGAAACAGGGGCAGAGAGTAAGCGCTGTACTAGCCGCTGGCAGCTCTGCGGTGACGCTACACAAGCTCGCCCCAGCCACTGCCCCGGCCACACCTGTACACATCACTGCTCACGCCGATCCGAGAACCTGTGAGGGCACGGGAGCAAGGGGAAATGCGGGAGAGCGTTGGTGCACTAAACAAAATGGAGGGAATCCGGCGTCACGATAGTGTCATGCGCATCATGCACTGCGATTGTCTGCTCACCCTTCTCCATGCTCTCAGGAGGCATGTGCGTGACTCTGCATTGGACCAAGCGACGTCGAAGGGACAATGCTCAGCATGACGTGTGCTCAAAGTCTTGACTTCATGAAACTCTCTCGCCTGGGTTGCTTCCCTCGCATGCGCCCCGCCCCGCTCTTACGTGCCACACGCCTCCTCGACACACGCCCACGCCTCGCCACCGCCTGACTCGTCTCCCGGCTGTGGGCAAGGGGGGGGCCAAGGGCATTAGCACGAGGAAGGTCCATACCGGTAGCTCAGCCCACCGGCCAAGGAAGTCATAAACGCGCTTTCACCCCGTGCTCGCCTGGTTGAGCAGCGTTACAAAACCAAAGTCTGCGAGCTTAGCGGTGAAGCCGCGGGGGTCCGTGTTGCTCGTCCGCAGGAGCACGTTGGCGGGCTTGATGTCTGGAGGGAGATTGGGGGCATGTGGGGGGCACATGGTCAGGGCCTTCGGAGGCATCCTAGGTTACGGCCCGCCCGCCCGCCTGGCTCACCCCTGTGGATGAGGTTGTGGGAGTGCAGGTGGCGCAGCGCCAGAACCACATCCAGGAGGGTCATCAGAATGACCTGGGGTGGGGCGAAACACATAACCAGTACACGGCACAGGCAAGTCAGCTCATGCGCTAAGCTTCAGCAGTCAGCACACGCCTGGGCATCCGTCCTACCAGCAAATAAACGAGCAGCTGCATCGGTCTTCGGTTAGCGCACCTACCTTATAGTTGAGAGCTCGCTGCGGCGGTGGCATGTAGATGTTCTGCGCTGGCGGGCTGGCCTGACTCCGAGTGACGGTTCCCGGGAAGGTGTGGTTGCAGAGGGCGGTGGCGAGGCAGGCTCTGTCGCACCACTCACAGACCAGTGCCATGCACACCGGGGCTGCGTCTGCATGCGCCCCGACAGCGGACATCAGGGCGAGGGAACCAAACAGTCAAGGAGCCGGCAGGGAGCACGCAGGGAGGACAGAACTGCTAAGCGGAGATGCCCCAAATGATGCAGGCCAAACCGCACCCCGCAGCCTTCAAACTGCAGCTCTCAGCAGCCCACTTCCATGCCCCAAACAAGGCCCGCAGCCAACAGAGTACGCCAGGTTAGCACTCATCCCGCACCCAATCCAAGCGCCGCACCTCCTCCGAGCCGGCCCCCGGCCAGCTCCGCCGGCTCGGGCGCCCCGTCCGCGTGCTTCAGGTAGAACCGCATGGAGCCGTCGGGCTGGGGCCGGCGGCCCAGCGTCACGTTGCTGAAGCAGCTGTACACCTGCGGGAGGGTGGACCGGGGCACGGGCTGAGTGCTCCGTCGAGGCCGTGGCACGGTGCCAGGAAAGACCTAAGTTCTCGTGTAGGCCCCCGGGCCAGGGCCCGGGCTTGCCTGCATGATGTTGGGGTGGCCCGTGAGGCTGGTCATGGTGGCGAGCTCCATGGCGTTGCGGAGGAGCGCGCGGCGGGCGGCGAGGAGCTCTTTGGGGTCGCCGGAGCCCGAAGCGGGTGTGCTCCAGGAATCCGCCGCGTCCCGGTCCGCGTCAGCGTGGCGGCCGCCTGGTGCCGCACCGGGGGCCGAGGAGGGCCCCTCGTGCTCATGGCTGTCGTCGTCAACCTGGAGGCAGGCAGGGAGCGAGGCAGGGTGGGCAGCTATGCTTGCTCGTGTGGGCAAGGGCTGTGACGAGAAGACGGCACACGGCGGAGCGCTGGCTAGCTGGCACGCCCTCAGTCCTTCAATCCCTCGGTCCCTGCCGCTCACGTTCGGCATTTCCATGAGCTGCGGCCGGGCAGAGGCAAAGGAGCAAGACGGAGAGCGAATCCTGTTAGTCGACAGCCAGACCCAGGACGTGCTGCTTTCCCACGGCTGCAAACCCGCTCATAGGTTTGGATGGGACACTCCTCTCGCATGCGGGATGATTGCAGCGCGCTGAGCGGCAGCACCGTAAACAGCAGCGGCCCTGCCCCTTACCTTGACCGCGACGTCCATCACCCCCATGCGCCCCTTGAACACGACCGCACAGCCGCCGTGCCCCAGCTGGGACACCAGCTCCACCCTCTCCAGCTCCGCCGCGTTATCGTCAGCGTCACACGACTTCCCCGCCTGCTGCCCCAGGGCTTCGCGTCCGAAGCGCCTCGAACCGGTGCCCATGGACATAGCCGCCGCCGCAGCAGCGGCCGCCTCGGCCCGAGCGATGCCGATGCTGTTCTGGAGGCTGGCCACCAGGAGGGGCATCTGGGAGCGCAGCGTGCTGTTTACTGCAACGCAGGGGCAGCAAATAACCGCAAGGGGCATTGGAGTGTCAGTTCAATGGCCCACCACAATAGCTAGCCTCCCCCTCACCGCTACCTCTTCTGAATCCCAAGGCCCCCTCGCTCGGCGCTACGCTCTCGGCGCATCGTCTGTCGCCTCTTGCTCCAGCTCACCCGCGTTGATCTCCTCCACGTGCACGACGGAGCTGGGCTGCGCAGCCATCAGACTGCCCTCGCCCCCGGGCGCGCGGCCCGACGTGGCGACGCCACACACCGCCAGCGCCGCAAGCACGTTCTCGGCCGTGCTGCCCACCCCGACACTGACGCCCGGCAGCAGGGAGCCATGGTCGGCTGTGTCCAGGAGCGCCGGGGCTCCGTAGCTGCCAGCCCCAAATATGTGGTTGCCGCCGCTGCTGCCGTACCCCATGGCGAGATTGCTGTACCGCACGGCGGTCGCGCCGTGCGTGCCGCGGCTGTCGAGCAGGAACGACGGGCCCAGCGAGGAGAAGAGCAGCGGCTCGAGCCGGTCGCGACCCTCCTCGGTCCGGTCGCGATCGGGAAGCTTACTAAAGCTGACGCGGCATGACTCAGGGTCGGTTGGTACGGCGCCGACGATGGCGGGCGCAGTGGCGTACACGCAGCCGTCCGGCGGCAGCAGGGGGCTGCGGTCCTCCACCACTGCGTAGGAGCCGGGTGTGGCGGTGGCCAGGGTCTCCACCTCCATCGCCAGGTCGTGCTGCAGCTTGGAGGACACCAGAGGCGACGCGACCTGTCATTGGTGGAGGGGAAGATGGGAGGCGCATGGGCTGATCAGGCATGAAGGCGAGGTGCCGACAAGCTGTGTTCTCTCGTGCAGGGCCCCTGTGCCTTCTTCCCCACCAGTAGCTATCAACCTTTGAGTGGCACCAGCCCTACTGCTTACTTCCAGAAGCTCCAGCAGCGAGTCCCGCGCCTCCTGGAGCAGCGGCTGGGGCAGGCTCTGTGGGTGGGGCAGCAGGCAACGGCATGCCAACTAAGTCGAGTGTCCCGTGCTTGTTAGGCGCCCTGGGGCCCCCACAAGGCGGCTTCGGTACGACACCAAGAGCTCAGCGCCATACAAGGGCACAAACGGCGCGCTTGCACCCGTGTCTTGCCCCTAACACACCTGCTGGAAAGCCACGTAGAAGCCCAACACCCTGCTGTACTCCTGAGCGGGGAGCACCAGCAGGAGCAGGGACCGGACGCCGCGGCCGGCGCCGCCAGAGGGGCAGCCCGGCGAGTTCCAGATGGCGCCCAGGCTGTCGAGCGGCGAGGGAGCGCTCTGCAGCCCGGCGCCTGCCATGAGGAGCAGGATGTCGCGGGCGGGCCGCCGCGGGTCCTGCACAGGCAGGTTGGCATGCATGGTTTGTCAAGAGGATTGGTGTCCAGCGCCCCTAATTCAAGTTGAGTTACGCATTTAGCCCGTCACGTACCTGAACGTGCACAGCGCAATCCTCGACCACCAAACCCTGCGGCTTGGCCCGGGTAGACACCTGCCCCCGCACGGACCGGCCTCCCACACCGGTGGCCTTGCTAGCGGTCGCTGTGGCGCCACCGGACGCAACAGGAGCCGCGGCGCTAGCTCCTCCTCCAGGGGCCTTAGCCGTGTCCTTACTGGGACTGCCCAGCACGGCCAGGTCCTTCGTGCTCACACCATTCGCCGGGGCGCCCGCGCCGGCTGCGTTCAGCCCGCCGTCGCATGGCTTTCGGGCGAGGTGTTTCAGCAGCGTCTGGGCCAGAGGAAACGGCTTGACGTGAAGCGCGGGCGCGAACGTGCCCGAGGCCGCAACCGAAGCCGCAACCGCGGCAAGGTCGTTTTGGGACAGGGCGACCACGCGCGGCCCGGCGCCGCTCATGCCGGCGCGGGTGCCGGAGCGGAACGCGCCGGCCGCAGCCTCTGAAAGCTGGGGCGTTTGGGCCCCGAGGGCGAGGGAGCTGGCGGTGGGCAGGAGCTGGTGCTGCGGGTTCCGCGCCCTCGAATCGGACTGGGGTCGACACGCCGCGGCGGGCGCTGGGGCGCCTTGAGAACGCGGGCCGTCGTGTGAGGCGCAGGCCGCGGCGGCTGTGGAGTCTGCGGCGGCAGCGACCAGGCCCGTCACCCGCTGGCTGCGGTAGCCCGACTCCGTGTGGTGTTCGTAAGTGCCTTGCGAGAGCGGGGACATGGCTGCCGGCACAGGCCCGTGGTGCGTCGACGTGTTCGCACGCCGCAAACCACTGCAAGGGAAAGGGCACGTACGGGTAAGAGGAGACAGTCAGAGCCCGCATGGCGCACTTGCACTATTCTTAGCGGGAGCCACGTGTACCGTAGGCCCGGCACCCGGGCATGCGTGTGCCCTTCAAGACCTGCGCAAGACCTCTCACCTCCGCGGGCCGGTCATAGGTTTGGGCGAGGCCATGCCGGCCGGCCGCCCGGCGGTGGTCCCCACGGAGCGGTCGGCCTGGCCGCCGCCACAGCTGAACATGAGCCCCACCGCCGAGCCCTGCTCCGGCACCAGCGCCGCCACCACCCGGGGGTCCAGCAGGTAGCGCCGCCGCACGTGCGTCTCCAGAGCGCCACACAGCCTGCCCACCAGCTGCTCGGAGGGGGTGGCGAGGCAGGGCGGGGACGGTTACGGGGAGGGTGCACTCGCTCGCGGAGAAGCACAAAGGGCCGGAGGCTGTCACGCCAACGAGACAGCGGACGTCAGGACCCCGAGCCTGGGCTTCCGGAATCCCGGGGAGGCACGCTTGCCTGCTGCATGGAGGCTGCGGTGGAGAGCGCGTGCAGTCCCTCGCACAGGGCGGCCATCTCCCGGCCCGAGTCCCCCGCCAGCAGCACCAGGGACACGATCAGGCCCAGCTGCTGCAGAGCCAGGGGGTCGGTCAGGAGCGAGGGACAGGCGGCGGCGGCCGCTGTGGTGGCGGCGGTGGCGGTGGAGGAGGACGCGATGCTGCCAGGTCCGGTGGAGAGGCGGTGCTGGAAGCGGCTGGTGGCGCGGCCCGAGTGCGCCAGCCACAGGGCCCCCGTGATGTGCTGCCCGGCGCTCAGGGGGACCAGGGCCACCACCTCACGAGCGGCGCCTGTGCCCGTGGCTCGGAAGACGGGGGCCTGGGGGGGGGGTCCAAAGGAGGGACACGTGCGGTTACGTACGGTTACGCAACAGCCAGGGACAGCACCAGCGCCAGTCGAGACGGCAGCGCCAGCGCTCTTGAGTGCGCCTCTGCGTGCCTCTACGCCATATGCTGCAGCCCGCATCCGTGACAGATTACCTGCTCCTGGAGCATTCGCTCGAACAAAGCGGGCAGGAGGTCGAGTGGGTCGCTGCTGGCTGGGCCGCACAGGTCCTGAGCTTGGGGCCCAGAGGCCCGCAGCTGCTTGGCGTGCGCTGAGGCTGGGAGTACCCTATGACCTGGCATGAGCGACGCCGCGGCGCCCGCTTGGGACGCTGTCGTAGGGGGAGCGTCTAGGGAGGAAGCGGCAGAGCTGCTGGCGAGGTGGATGAGGCAGGAGGCCGCCTCGAAACCTTCTGCACCGGCGGTGTTGACGCCGAACAACCTGCACGTCCAGCGGCGGCCCGGAACGCGTCTTGGCCGAAACTCTCGACTGCACTATTCTGGTTGGCGATTACTCACCGGGCCTCCCTGCTCCCCGTTGCAGCTGCGGAGAGCGCGAGCGTGGCGTGAGCGCGACACATCCACGTACCGCCTGCGCCCCCCAGCGCCCGCTGGAGCCCAAGCAGAGTATCCTGCCATGCATAAGACGATAAGTTCTGCGTTATGGGGAGCGATATAGCCGTCAGCGTCTGAAACAGCAGCAGACAGACAAAAACCTGTGCGGTCGTTACGCGCGAGCCTCTATCACACCTGCCGTGTCTCTTCTACGTAGGTGCGTTCCGATGCTGTCGCTGGAGTGTGCGGCTCCGCGGCTGACGCTTGCTGTTTACACTGTTTGCTTGCCCCGCCCCGGAACAGGCACGAAAGCAGCCCAGCGGTAGGCATTGTGATGGTATCAGTCTAGCGTTCAAGCGTCCCTGTGTGGGGGTCGCTTGCGTGCATGTGAAGCGTCAGGCGACCGGCTTCAGCGTTCGCGCCCTGTGCAGGCCGGTATCATGCTGAATGACATCGTATGACTTGAAAGCTAGAAGAGCGCGATGCGCGACTGGGCTGATGCGGTCGAAACTCGCTTGTCGTTATCGGTCAAGCCCTCATTGCACAGGAGCAGTCTACAATCGCTTGCCTGAGTTAACCATGAGCATGAGTCCTGCAGGAGGCGATCCCGTGAGGCGACTGGAGGTCGGCAGCAGTACTTGTACTTTGACGCTTCGTCAGCCACGGCCGCCTGCGGCCTCCTTTCGAAGCCGAGCTGGCGGTCTGAACTCTGAAGCTGATCCAGTTCATGTACCGTACCTCCTTCCAGCGTCCTCTTGGTTGGACGCCCCCACCCTCCTCTTGGGACCTCACTGTTCCGCCATGTGCCCCCTTGCCCCACGCGGATACCGGTACCGATTCTGGTCAGAACTCAGAAGCACCTCACAACACTGCCGCGCGAAACCACGCTGAAGGATGACAGGAACAGCAGTAAGCTTCAAGAGCTTGAGCGTCTTGCAAGCCAGCAGGCTGAGCTTGGGAGCTCAGTCTTAGTCAGCACCCAATAATCCTCTCTCCCCGCCGTATAGAGCCTACGGTCTTTCCCTCAACCCGAGGCCGAGGCATCCCCACGAAACCCTGCGCTGAGACTCAAGCGGCCGTTACCATCACTCACATGCAATCGATGTCGGGCAATCCTGTCCAAGTGCCTATGCCTGCAGCCAGCAAGCTGCCGTCTCGTTGCCCACAGTCTGTCACGTGTACCGCCACTGGGCGTGCGTTGAACCCACCCCACACCCGATCACACTACCGGCTGGGGGGTCAGAGCAGGAAAGCTTCACATTGCCCTGAACCCGCACGCAATACCACAAGGTCCCGCTAGCGTCAAGTAAGGGAGCCGGCGTGAACACGCCCACAACCCTGCACGTGAGAATCTCCATTCCCCCTTCGTTAGCCGCACAACTTCGGCTCGGGCGGTGGCGCGTCAATCTCAGCGCCCCACGCGGTCACGTATTCCGGCGACCCCCTGAAGGCCGGTCAAGCTGATAACAAGCATTGCTATGAAGTCCTTGATGGATACCCGTTCCAGTGCTGCTAAACCATCCAGTGCCGCTCTTTTTGGGCTCCTGCCTTCGCCTCAGGCTCCTGCCTTCGCGCAGCCACCCTTGTCCGTCAGTCTCCCTGGGTCCAGGTTTCCCGGTGCCCTCTCAACACAGTCGACATGCTGGCCGCTCTCAGGGCTCGGGCGCATTACTGCGCCTGCGTAAGCCCGCAAAAATACCTGTACTTGCATGCACCCGGGATGAAGCCCCAAGCAGGCACACAACATCAAGCGCGTGCACCATAAAAGAGTTGGTCATCGCACGTTCATGTTCATGTTGTACACTGCATTCGGATCCACGCCCCTGCCGTACCCGCCGCGCCCGGGCGCGCCGTACGGCTGCTGCTGCGTGCCAAACCCCGGCCGCCCTGCGCCCCCGGCCGCCATCATGGCAACCGTTTGCGGCGGGCGGTTTGGGGTACCGCCAGTGTCGCCGCCCCAGACCTGCTGGCGGCGGGCGGTGTCGGGGCCGCCCAACATAACGCGCTGGTGACGTGTCATTTGCTCGCCGCGGCAGACGCGGTGGAAGAGTCCCTTGATGCCTCGGCCGCAGTCCTGGAAAAAGAGGGCCACTCCGCTTGGCGGCTTCTCGGGTTGCTGGTGGGGGGGACGGGGAGGGGGGGAGCGGAGCAGGGAGGCGGGGGCCGGAGTGAGGACGGGACGGACATACGGTAGCAGGATAAGGCCCCATGCTTTTGCACGCTCACGCACCTCCCGAGCAGCGCCCTTGCAAGGCAAGGGCACCAAGACGATAGCGCTCCAGGCGCCCCCACCCGCCCCTACCAACCGCGCTCCCTGCCGCCCGCAGTGCTGTTCCTCCCAGGCGCCCGCTCACCTGCTGCCCCTCCGCTCCGTCCTTAACGCTGGCCAGCTTGTCGGCCGACCCTGGCATCACCTGGTTGCCCGCCGCGCCTGGCTTGTTCTTGCCCAGCTGGGGGTAGGGAGGGAGCAAGGTGCATGGGGTGAATGGATTGAGCCAGGGCTGCGTTCCTCGGGTGCACAAAATTAAAAACCCTGAAGGCGGATGTATGTGGACTGGAGCCCTGGAGGCCACCTTCCAACGTACCGCCTTGCAGCAGCGCAAGCTGCTGCCGCGTGGCGCAGATTGAGTAGCCATGCCCGCGTGTTCGTCGCCCTGCTCTTCGCACTGCGCCTACCGCACTGGCTGCACCTCATCGACCTCACACGCTCCCGCTCCCGCATTCCACGCTCCCTGCTCCACGTTCCCTCCTCACCACCAGGCCCCTGCTCCCCGACCCTCACCTCGATTGCGTTGGCAGCCGCCTCTGCCTCCTGCTTCTTCTTCTTGTGCCGCACCCAAAGGAACACGATCAGGCCGATAAGCAGGAGCGCGCCCACGCCGCCCACCACGCCGCCGATAATAGCAGCGATGGAGCTGCCGCTGTCCGAGCTCGAGCCCGCCTGTCAGCATCACGAAGCAAGGGATTGGTCAGGCCGGCCAGTGCACAGACCGGCAGGTTGCCCGGCGGCCCCTGCGCGCCCACTCGCGCCCCGCCTGCCCTCAGTGCAGCCCCGAGTTCTGCAGCCCCGTGCCTAGCCCACTCGCCGCTCGCCAAGCCTCCCGCGTTCGCGACTCACGATGGGCTTGTCGGCTCGCGTGGGCCCGATGACTCGGGAGTCGCCCACGAAATCCTCGAAGCCGTCCAGACCCGACACCATGTACGAGGAGCGGTGGGCGTCGATGTAGGCCTGCGGGGAGGTGAGGAGAGGAGACAGGAGAGGTCGGGGGGTGGGGTCAGCGCACAGCGTCCCCACACGCTCGGCGATTGAGCAGGGCGGCGTATGGGATAACGGCGTGTGGCCGGGAGGGCGCGCACGTATTGAGAAGGGACGGAACGGAGCTTCTCGTGACCCTACGCCGCCTCGCCGGGCAGGGCATGGCAGGGGTGTCTGCCACGGACGACCCCAACCCGTATGCCTGCTTGCCTGCGTGGGGTAGTCGGGCGTATCGCATCCTATGTTGACCTCCTCCTTCTGCTGCCAGATTCGTACGTAGTCAATCTACACGGGACAGGAGAGATTGGGAAGCAGCAGTCAGTTCACGCCTCCCTTCATGAGCGAACCCAACAGCGCTCCTCCCCCGCTTCGTACGCCCTTCCCCCTCCAACTCCTGCTGCAGCCAGCACTGCCCTCCCTTCTCCCACCGCTGCCGTACCCCTGCTGCCGTACCTCCATGCTCGACGGCAGCGGCACGTCGGGGTGGATGGGCGCAAAATTGTCCGACATGGCTAGCGCGATGTTGATGTACGATGGCTGGGGGACGGTGTGGAGTGGTTGTCAACTTGGCGGTATCTCATCTCAAGGAATGGCATCGAGCGCACGCGATGGGACTTGCAATGGGACATTATGCGATCCCACACCGCCTGGCCGGGTGCGGGTTTCTGCCGCCGCCGGCCCCAACCCGTATGCCTGCTTACCTCCAGCGGGATAAGCCGGTCGCCCACAGACTCGTTAAAGTTGTTGGAAATGGCCTTGAGCGCGTTCTTGTTCACTTCTGCGCGGCGGGCCGCAGCACAAGGCACCGCGATGAGGGGCGGGGTCGGGGCGGCGAGGCCGCGGGCTGGAGGGCGGCTAGGGGAGCTCAGCTAGGCGCTGGGCACCCGTCCGTTAGGCTCAGGCTTCAACCGCAGCTAGCTCCGGCTCGAGTTGCAACCGTCACAGGGGCCGGGACGGGAGGAGCCCTAGCGCGTCTCTCTTTCTGCAGTGGCGCATGCTGACCTGTGCCGACTCTCATTAGCAACAAGTGGGAGGCCCAAGAAAGCGGAACGACCCGGGCTGTGCGGTAGACGGCCTGCCTAGCCTGGCCTGCTTCAGCGTGTTTCCGGGCCGCTCACCCTGGATGAGTACGTCGTTGATGTACCAGCGAATGTACTCGTTGGGCTTCCAGTCGAAGCCGAATCGATAGAAGTCTGAGGGGGGGTTGAGCAGCGCGGCGCAGCCGCAGCGTGGTAAGCCTCTATAGACGCAACCTCAGAGAAACAGGCAAGCATGGCCCTTGCAAGGCCATGCCCTGTGCTCCCTAGAGTCAGCCGCTACAGGCGCACTCTCCAAGGCCACGCCCTGGCATCACCAAAGGAGCCCCACACCCATAAGCCATGCATCTCTTCGGGACCCCATCCCATCCCCAAGGCTCCAGCCGCACCTGTGAAGAAGCTGGCGTTGAGGCGGTGTGTGCCCGAGTAGTAGTCCGCAAGCTTGGAGCCGGGGCGGGGGACCCACTTGCTCTCGCCCTCCTGCGGGCCGCAGCGAAGGCGTGAGCACAGTCAGCGAGGCTGGAGACCGCCGGCAGCCTCAGCGGGCCGGACACCCCGACACGTGATTTGTCCCCACCCTGCCCACTCCCTGAGCGAAGCCACGCAGGTGCACGTCGGGCGCTCCTCGGCCGGCTCGACCCTTTCCAATGTCCACCACCTTGTCCGCCCCTCGAGGTACTCCACCATGTCAATCCGCGGACTCCTCTAACACCCCCAAACATGCAACTTCGCCCTTCCGGGCCCGGACCCGGGCCCGGACCACCACGTTCCACCACCCCACCGCGCCCGCACCGCGCCCCCGCGACGCGACCCACATTGTAGAACGAGTTATCTCCCGACCAGCCGTTGGTGCCCGAGTACATGGGCGCCTGGTAGGTGGGAAAGTACATGCCGCCGGGCGAGTTCATCCAGGTGGTGTAGCGGGGCATGATGGGGGCCACGGCGTACGAGGTGGACAGCTCGGGGTCGCCCGCCTGCCACACGCCGATCTCAAAGAGGTCGATCTCGGGCGAGCCACGGCCTGGGGTGGAGGGGGTCGGGAGGGCAGGGGCGGGCAGGGGCGGGAGAGCAGGGGAGTGGGTGCGGCACGGGGCAGCCAAGGCCGTGGGCCGTGCGGGCCGGCCCCGAGGCCTTTGCGCTGTCCCTGGCGTGCGGTCACGCGGCGGAGGGCGCCAAGCACGCACACGAGCAGCACGCTGCAAGCACGAGCCGCGCCAAGGCCGCCCCCAAGGCCGCCCCCAAGGCCGCGCACCCTTGGCTGCGTTGCAATTGTTTATGAGCTGCTTGGTGTCGGACCAGGGGAAGGTCTGTGTGGCGGCCAGGTCGCACGTGTCGTAGCTCCAGGGCCAAACGCCTGCGCGGTCGGGGGACGGGAAAAGCAGGGTGGATGGGGGTGTTTGAAGCTGAGGGTGGATGGGGGTGGCAGGTGAGCAGGATCGCGGGGCATGGCATGCGGAAGCGCAAGGAAACAGGGGCGCAGGTGGGGACGGGGTGTGGATGGGGTGGGAGCAAACCGAGGGGAGGTGGCATCGTGCTGATGAGCGAGTTGAGGGCGGAAACCCGAGACGAGCACGTGGGGTCTTGAGCTCGGGGCCTTCTGTGCAGGCAGCCTCGGACCCCTCCCAGCTCACCCTCCGTGGAGCGCAGGTACCCCGCGCGGCCCAGGTTCCCCAGCGTGAACAGCGCGGGCCAGAAGCCGCCCTTCTGGTCGTCCCCTGGCATCTTGACGCGGATCTCCAGGTAGCCGCCTGGGCGGGGAGGGGGGTGGGTGGGAAGCGTAGGGGAGAGGCTTGGGCGGGGGACGTCGGTTGCAAGGGCCGGCGGGGTGGAAAGGGCACGGGGTCCCACCGTGGGGTCCCAGCTTGGGGTCCCCCCCCCGTCAGGGACCTCGTCCGCCCCCGAGTGCTCCGTACGTCCCCTCACACACCTGTGTAGCAGAACTTGTTCCAGCCCTGCAGGAAGCCGCTGGTGTAGGGCACCTCCAGGGACAGCTGGTCGCCCCAGTGCGCCGAGAAGGGCGCCTGGGGGTCGTGTGGGAGAGGTGCGGGGGTGGAATTCGGACGCCGCCCCAGCTAGCCCAACCCAGCACCGCGCTCTGTGTACATAAGGGAGACAGCGCTGCCAACTAGCAGCAGTATGAGTCAGGGACAGAGCCCCTGCAAAAGATGGACGCAATTCCACAGCTCTGTACATGGGACCCCAGGGTACTGGCACCCCGCGGAACTCCACACGCCAACACGCATGGATGGTGCTCTGTACCTCACTGCCGCCGCACGGCACCCCACAGCACCACCCCCGCTGCACCCCCGCCGCACCCCCACGCGCCGGCATCGGCTCCGCCGCCGCCCCCCACCTTGGTTGGCTCCCTGGAGGCTGTGATGAGCAGCTTGCCGTCCCTGATGGTGATGGCCTTCTGCCGGAAACCGGCCTGGGAGGAGGCGGGAGAGGCGGGGGAGGCGGGAGCCGGGGTGCGCAGTTCTTGTGGGGTCGTCCGGGGAAGAAAGCAGGGTACACGCTCTTAACCCCCCATTCCGTGCCCCCATCCCCCCCTCTCGCCCCACGGGAGTAAGCCTCGCGGGCAGACAGCACGGCCGCATGGGCGCATGCGTTCAGGCTTGCGGTGCAGCTGGAACACGCTTTGACACTCTCCCCGCCCCACTCCCGAGTCCCGCCCCACGGTGCCCGCCAACGCTCCACACCGTCGGCCGACCCCTAGCCGGCAAGACCAACCATCAACCGTCAACCGCCCGTACCTTGTCACCGTTGACGTACAGGAGGTCCAGCGCCTGCCACTTGTAGTCCTTACCGGGGCCGAAGTCCCGGTAGGGGTGGTTGAACTCGTCGCTGAAGACAAGCAGCTGCGGGGAGGGCAAGAGGGCGGAGACATGGGCCAACAGGTGACAGCCGTGTGGTAACCGTTTGGGACCGGCGGGCCTTCGTGTACGGCCCCAAACGTTTGGGCCTGGCAAAGCTGGTCCTCCGCCCGTGCTCTGCCCTGCGACCTGGAACCGCCAGCCAGCCCCGCCACACCCCTGGCCGCCCCGTGACGCCCCTCGTTGACCCTGAGCGCCGCCCTTCGCAGTCCCCAGCCCCAGCCCCAGCCCCAGCCCCAGCCCCAGCCCCAGCCCCAGCCCCAGCCCCAGCCCCAGCCCCAGCCCCAGCCCCAGCCATGTTTTGGCTTCTCCTCCTTGCTGACAGAAGGGGCGACCAACTCCTCCAGGCTAGCTGGCAGCACCGTGCGTCCTTCCCGTCTTTCGCCCCTGCACCAGCCCAAGCCACGACCGCAGTCACCGGCTGCCGCACCACGGCCGCAGGCTCCTGCACCAGAGCCCCCCACCCCCCACCCCCCCCACCATGTTTTCGGGTCGCGGGGGCTCCCGCAAAGGCCCGCCGTAGGGATCCGGAAAGCCCTGGAATCCCATGCCTGCGCAATGGCACCGGCAGCGGCAGGGAAGGGGGCAGGAAAGAGCTTCAAGCGAGCGCCGAACGCTGGCCTATGCCCAGTGTGCCTTGGTGCCAAGGGTTGTTGGGAGCCCAGGTCCGGGCACGTGCCATGCTGGGCTGAGCGCTTGGCCAGAGCCTGGGAGTAGGGGCACAATCCCTGGCCGTGCAGCAACTACCCCTTCTCCTTGTCCACACAGCTCGCTTAGCCCCAGCAACAACAGGGCACGTGGTCCCGGACCGTTTGTCTCCGTTCGGGTCTAGGAAATCCCAATCCGCGCTGGCGGCTACGCAACTGAACCTCCTTGTCTAGAAAAGTTGCCGCCCACTCCCCTGGCCCGCGCAAGGTTGCTTGCTTATGCCCAGGCCCTTTGACTCAGCACCCACAGCTGGTGTAATTCTGGCGGCACTTCAGGTTGCCGCAAGCCGTGTCCGGTGTGTCCGGGTCGATCCACACCGTCTCCGCAGCGGGCACCGCCGCTTTAAGCCGCTGGACGCACGCATGGTTGGAGTTGTCCAACGCGTGTGTAACGGCTACACCTGTGGGAGAGAAGGGAAGGGGAGGGCGGGGGTGGAAGGGAGGGCCGAGGGCAGCTAGGCACGACGGGCTGGCACAACGGCGCGCCGCCCCCGCGCTCGCAGCGATGTTCGCGGCGCTGCAGCTCTGCAGGCCTCGCGAGTGAGCGAACAGGCTGGCCGGCCACAGCATTGCGAAGAAGAGCCCATGCCTTGACCGTTGGCGCAGACGTGTCACAGCACCATCCGAGCGCTCTGAGGACTCGAGAAGTCCAAATACGGTGCTCAGCGCGCCGCGATTCCTCACCAAGAACGAAGAGGGCGCAGCCCACGATAGCCCTCCGACGTGTGGGCAACATGTCCGTGGTGACAGAGATGATGAAAGAATGCGTAGAGCTCTACCCCAGGCCAGAGGCGACAAGTCCGTGAGGGCCAATGGCGCTGCAGTTCGGGATGTTACGCACCCCTCGCGTCAGAGCAGGGTGGCGATGCTGAATATATAAGCGGGTTAGCTGTGCAGCCCTGGGGACAAGAGAGGTCGACCTTGCGTACGCAGGTTGTCGAGGGGTAAGCTTCTCCGCACGTTGCGACAGGCTAAGTTAGGTATATACACGAGCTGAAGGCACAAGTAAGCAGAATGGAGCCTGTGGGGTAGTTCGGGTGTCGATCGGTACTTCACGCTGGGCAGTCATGCCGGCCGTGGCCGGGACGCGGGGTTTGGCGCCAGCATCGGCTCGTGCCAGCCCCCGCCTGGTTGCCTGGCCAAGGGTGGACGTGTCGCCATGTGCAACCACCTCTCAACGGCCCCTCTCACGTGCCGTCCCGGTTACTGGGAAGCGAGCAAAGGCAACTCATTATGCAGGCCCAGCCTCAGTGGAGTAGGCTCCTCAGGTCAGGGTAGGGGTCAGGGGTGGGTCGGGGGCGCAGGGCGCTTGCCAGCACACCACGGTACTCCGTCCAAGGCCCCCCTTCAACCCCCTACATAGGGCTCAATAGTCCAACTTCGGTGCACGACTACCGAATCCATCGTGTTACGCCTCAAGTCCGCGCGAGTCCAATCGGTTTGAAGCAATCCAAGTGACAGCTCTACCTCTTTCATCCCTTATCGTGAAGTAAGATCAGCCATGGGGTCCACCGGGCCCTCACCGCACCCTCGCGCACCCTCACTGCACAGTGCACACACCCTACTTGGCTCTCTAGCCCCCACCGCTATGCACGCCTGCACTTCTCCCCTGTCCTGCAGATTGTTCTGTCAGTCACTGTGGTCAAACAAAT
The DNA here is from genome assembly GCA_016858145.1 of Edaphochlamys debaryana. Taxonomy (NCBI): domain Eukaryota; kingdom Viridiplantae; phylum Chlorophyta; class Chlorophyceae; order Chlamydomonadales; genus Edaphochlamys; species Edaphochlamys debaryana. The sequence goes on along the minus strand of JAEHOE010000033.1, from coordinate 702,721 downwards.
TGTCAGCATGACGAGCACTATCCCCTTATCTACACCGGCCCGAGGTGGTTGCCACAATACAACGAATGCAACGGGAATGCAATGGTGCTAGTTGACGAGAAGAGCGCACCCGACACGATTCGGCAGACTGCAGGCATCCGAATGGCCAAGGTTCTACCTAGGTAGGGATCAATACCCGTGCGGAAGGAAGAGAAAGAAGACACGAAGCAAATGTTGGTCCCACACCAATGTTGGCCACAAAAGCCCCGTGGTAGCGTTGCTACTTACGGGGGATTCACTTGCGCGCCCCAAGTGTCCGTCCTCCTCCTCCTCCACTTGGCACTCAAGGCACGCTTCAAGCACTCCATTCTCGCTCACATGAGACACGACTTCAGCGCAGGAAAGAGCCCTGATCAAGTCAGGAAGAGCCACAAGCCGAAGCCGAGAGAACATTCCGACATGCGATGACTGCCCACAGTGTTTAGCCAATTCCCCGAGCTCAGACTCATCCGGCGTTCGTTTATTGGGCTCACACGCCCTTGCCACCCTGCCCTCAGCGAGCCCGCCGGCTTGCCTGGCTTACAGCGTGTGGCGCTGCCTCCACGCAACCCCATGCACCCATGCCCCCAGCGCCCCCTCACCGCTCCCCTCCCCCGTCCCCTTCCCCTCTCTCCTTGCCACTCTCTCCTCTCCCCTTCCCCCCCCCCCACATCCCCAATCCTCGCCTCCTCCCCCTCCCTCTTCCCCTCCTCTTTCTACTCCTCCTCCTCGTCCCCCTCGTCCCCTCCCTCATTGTCCGCCCCAGCCACCCCCGCCGCCGTTGCCACCTTCTTCTTGGCCTCCCGCCGCGCCTTTTTGGCCGCTCGCTTCCGGTCCGCAAAGTAGTGCTTGTAGTCCACCAGGCCCAGCGGACCGAACTGCGGGCGGACCAGGGCACAAGGCGAGGGGCACGAGGTGGGTGCTCAAGCCCAGGACTGACCGCCGGGCTACGCCCCCACTCCCTCCCATGCATGCGTGCGGTACCTGGAGCCCGCCGTCTTTCTCGCTCATGGCGTAGGCGTGCAGGGTCTCGTTGGCGCGGGCGGCCTGGAAGGCGATGCGGTCGGCCATGAGGGTGGCCACGTGTCTGAGGACCTGACAGGGGGAGGACATGGGATAGTAGGGTGGAAGGGAGGGCGAGAGTGTGAGGCAGGGGGCCTGGCGGGCGATGCGGTCGGCTAAGAGTGGGGCCACGTGCGCGAAAGACTTTCCAGGGCATCTGCGTGGCATGCGCCTCTTGCCATGGGGGCTGGGTGAAGAGGGGCACGTGCGAGATGACACCCCCCGCTCATCCCCAGTAATGTCACGTTCGCCGCTCACGAGCGCCGCACCTCTAGGAACTGGTCTGTCCGTAGCTCCAGGTGCTGATCCCGCGCATGTGCCGAGGGGATCTCGCTGACGTAGTGGATGGAGAAGGTGTGGTTCTTCACCAGCGCCTGGGGACAGGGGAGGGTATGCGCACGGGGGCGGGGGCGCGGATGGGGGTGGGGCGAAAAGCCATGGAGCGGGGCGGGGTGAAAGGGGCGCGGGTCTTGCGACGCTTGGGGCAGGGCAGGAGCCGCAGGGCGCCCAAGGCCCACCCTCGCGACACCACTCAACCAATCCCAGTCTCAGACTGTGGCCCCTGATGGCCCCCGACTGGCTGTCCCACCATGTAGTCGGACTGGCGGCACTGTGCCTTGTCCTCCACGTTGTACGCAAACACTCGCACCGCGTCGCCCGCGGTTTCGTGCAGCGCGGGCTCGTACGAATCGGGCCAGCGGCTGTACTTGGACCCCAGCCTGAGGGGTTGGGAAAAGGGGGGCTCCGCGTCAGCCACACGCTCTGCTGGGCCCAACGGCTGATGCTCGCCCGCCAGACCCTGGAGCAAGGGGATCCCACACCCTCGGACGCCCCCAGCGCGCCACGCTGGCTTCCGCGCGCCAGACCCTAGCAAAGCCCCCCGCCACGCCCCTGCGCGCCACTCACTTGCAGGGCCTCAGCTCCAGCAGCGCAGAGGGCCCCGCGTCGTGTTGGTGCATGAAGAACGAGTTGATCTGCGGGCGAGGGGTCGGGCGATGGTACGGGTTGAGGGCCGATGGGCGCAGCCCGACAGTTGTATGGGATGACGGACAACGGCCCGATGACGAGGTGGGAGTTGGAGGCAGGCATGGGCGTCCGTGTGGCGGCAGCCGCATCCGCTCATTGGAAGGGCGGCAAGAAGACAGACAGCAACGCGTGCGTCTGCCTCGCGCTGTGGCCCCAGCAGGCCATCCCACCGCCCACCCAGAGACCCGACCCTGCTCACCGCTCCTGCGCCGTGGAAAGCCATGAGCACATGGGCCGAGCGCACGGCGGCGATGTTGGACCTGCGGGGCGCATGGAAGGGCACCCGTCAATCCTCCCCGCGCCCCAGCTCAAACGCTCCTGCATGTGTCGCTCATGCTTAGCGCCCTCTGCATCACACAGCACACGCCTCATGCCACAAACTCCTGCCGAATGCCCAGCACGGGCCGCACAGCAGGCCCCGCACAGCACGCGCCGCACAGCGCGCGCCGCACAGCACGCGCTTCACGGCGGCGCACCTGAAGTGCTCTGGGTCCACCGCCGAGGAGCTGCGCGCGTGGGCCCCGGAGAAGGAGTAGGGGCGACACACGAGGCCGCGGAAGGGGCCGTGCACAAAGCCTGTGGGAGGCAGAGACCAAGTCAGCACTCGCCTTAGTCCTGGAGGCTCTGCCCTGTCACCTACATGCATGGCACGCGGACACCTCGCTAGCACTGCAGCAAGCACCCGCGCGCACCCGCTTTGTCTGCCTCCTCGCACGCGCGCAGCAGGTCCGGCAGGTTCTTGATGTTCCGCGTCATGCCGCCGCGCTTCTCAATCAGCACCCGCAGCCGGGGGGGCCCAGGCGGCTCCGGCTCCCCCTCCGCCGCCAGCTGCTGAGCGGCCTCCAGCTCCGCGGCGTGCCAGGCCCGCGCCGCCTTACGCAGGGTAAACTGCTCGGAATGGCCCAGATTGCCTGAGGCGTGTTTGCGGGGTGGCGAACCGTGAGGGGTTGCAGCAGCTGCGTCCCGCCAGACACTCATGCCCCTCGACGCTCTGCAGCTGGAGTCACCCGCGAGTTGCGAAGCGCTTGATAGCATCACTACTGCAGCGCCAACCATTGGCACCGCAGGCTCAGGCGCCCTACCGTGGTGGGGGGGCGGCGGTGCGTGTGTCTCCTCGAACCCCGGCACCCGCCGCCAGCCGCCAAAGCCCAGAGGGTCCACCGGTAGGGGCGCAGGCTTGGGCCCGGGCTTGACGCTGCTGCCCAGGGTCAGCTCCTGCCGCAGCCAAAGCCAAAGAGAGGGTGTGTGGGGCGCGGGCGTAGGCGGCGGGGTCTCTAGGTGGCAGGCTGGGCATACTGCTCGTCGCCCCCTCGATGGCGGCGGCCAGAGACCAGGCAAGGGGCGACAGTGCTTCTGCTCATGTATCTGTCCGCGCTCTCCTCTCACCTTGACTAGGTGAGCCCCCACCACCCCGAGCGGAGTGCCGTGGCGGCTACGGCCGCCCTGCCATTTGCAGAATGCCATCTGGTTTGCGAGCACACGAGGGGAGGAAGCGAACCCAGCCCAGTGAGCTGTAAGATTGAGTCAAACGACACCACCCGCGCGTAAAGCGCACGCTTTCTCGTCGCGTCAACATCACACCCACTTGCCCTTTGCAGCACCCCTTGTTTGTGCGCCACCTCTCAGCCGCACCTGCTCAAAGCAGTTGACGTGCTTCCCCTCGGACGACCAATCCGCCGGCTGGCCGAGCCGATCCATCGTACCAATCTCCGCCACAGTCGTGATGCCGTACTGCGTGCAGTACGGAAAAGTAAGCAGTTGGGCCCGGACTGAAAGCACATCAGAAAGCACTTTGTCGGCAGTAGCAGTGGCACGAGCCAGAACCGTACGGTACGGCTTTCGCGTGTTTGGAGTACGGCACCCCGTCCCGCACCTTGGTGTACGGCATGAGCATGACCCGGTGGTAGGTGGTGAGCGTGAGGCTCTCGGGGATGCCCACCACAAGCGTGAGATCAGTGCCTGGCGGGTGGCGGGGAAAGGCGAGCGTGGACAAGAAGTGGTGAACCAGTCGGAGGCCCACGAGAGGCGCCCTGCTCAACACTAAGAAGCTGGCTCCACTACGTGCTGCTGTCGTGCTGGACCCTGTAGAACGGGCAACCGCCCTTTCAAGGCCCCCCGGGCAGGCCTTCCGCAAGCAGCAGCCCCCGAGACCGCCACGCACCCATGCCATTCACGAGCGTGGCTTTGTGCACCATGCTCAGCGTCTCCGCAAAGAACCTGCGGGGCGGCCGGCGGGGCGGGCTCACATGGCGGCCCGCTTGGCCTCTGCCGCTGCAGCCCTGCTACTTAGGCGCACGGTGCCTTCACTCTGCAGCTCTTCCCTCACCCCGTCCCACCCCACCCCTGTCCCGCAGGGCCCAGTGGCAGGCCCAGTCCCGAGGCGACATCACGTGGACAGCCTCCGGGCACCCATGCCATGTCGCCCGTCGCTTCAGCTCTCCCTAACCAGTGTCGCACGCCAGGCACCCGTGGAGGGGCTCTGGACGTCTCGAGGAGACCCGTCCGCCCGTGCTGCTGAACTACCCTCTGCCTTCCCCCCCAAACTCCGCTTCGGGGCCCTCACTCTCCGCAGTTGTAGTGCCAGTCGCCCATTAGCACCAGAGGCGCGGTGCACTTGCTGAACACAGGGTTCCGCAGCGGGGGCGGCTCCAGAAAGGCCGCCGCGGCGCGTCGAAGGAATGGCTTGTAGGCAGCCCGCGTTCCCCGGAATGAGTCAGAATTGGACTTTCCTGACGGAAAGTTCCACCTAGTGGTTGCGGATCAAGCACAAGTGGTGAGGCGCGAGTTCCAGGCAGTTAAGGGGGGAAAGGACGGCTGCACCTAGGTTTGCCTGTGCGGCCTGACTCCCACACCAAGTGATCTCTCTGCCCGCGGCCGTCGGCGCTCACAGCGTGCCGTCGATGCGCGGGAGCGTTTGCACGTCCAGCGCGGGGTCGAAGGAGACAAGCGTGTTGTCCACGACGCAGACCTAGGTTTGCGTAGGGACCCGGAAGCGTTCCGTGTCGAGAAGCGGGAGGGCGGGCAGGTGGGGGAAGCGACAGTCCATGCACGGTCTGTCACTCACCTTCTTCAGTAGAGTGCAGGGGTCTGGCCATTTGTCTGGCGCGTCCAGAAGCGGCTCGTCGCAATCGTCAAGCGCTGGGCCGACCGCCAGCACAAGGGCCGGGACCAGAAACAGAGCTACCCAACTGCTCTTCATTGCCAACACGAGAGAGCGCTGTTAAGGTCGGCATCCAAAACTTGGGAGTTCGGCATCGGGGTTGGCGGGCTACGCGGCGTTACAGCGAGCGCGGCCAGTCAATTGAAAGTACCAGTGGGTATTATATGCAGACGCGTGACGTTCGCGGCCTGTACCACTCGCTGTTTGCAGACTCCCGCACATCGTGCTGCGCAACTGATGAGGGCCACTCTCGCGAAGCTGCACAACCGAAGGCCCCCAACTTGAGTAGTTCTTACATACCTTTGTCTTTACCTTGCGTGTTGGTTCAGGCGACGACCACACTCGGCGACCAGCCAGTCGGCGACTCGAAACTTTGTCCGTCACCTGCACCATGGCCAACACCAAATAGCTGTACATGCAGGCGCTGGATTTAGCCCCCGCTCGGCTTTGGGTTTGGCCACCCGCACGCTCTCGACAGCAGCTGGAATCCTTTGCACGGACGTCCTTCCCACGACGGAGGCATACTTCACAACACGTTAGGAAGCGGGTACACGGTACAACGACCGTACTACTTCTGGGCCTGCTTGGCGTGCTTGCTGTCGCGAGTGCGGCGAGCAACGATGGCGGGAGCACCTGCCAGCGGCCTGTCCTGCGGCAGGAGTTGCTCCCGCCCAACTCCTGCCTGGTCCTCGAGCGAGTCTGTGCTGTGCAGGTGGGTGGATGGAACCTGGGCGTCGGTGGGTTGGCAGCTTCGGAACCGGCAGACTCTAGCCGGCGGGTGACAGTGCAAGGCAGGGCACGAGGCAGGGGCGAGGGGCAGCGTGGCGAGCAGCTTGGGCTAACCGGGCTTCCGAGCACAGAACTGTGGCAAGACAGCGCCGAGGGGCCCAACGGAGACGCGGGAACAAGAGAAGAGGAGGCGCTGGGCCTCGACCCAAAACTGGCGGGCCCCCCAAGCGGGCCCCTCCGGACCCTTCCCTTTGTCATACAGCCTGCAGCGGCACGACGTTGCCTCTGCCGCCGGGCATCCCGACCCTGCCTCCCTGGTCCTGACCGCAGGACGTCCTCATCTCACACGACACCAAGTACACATTTGACAACATGACCAGGCAAGTTGGGGGGGGCAGACCAACCAAGCCAGCGGGTGATCCAACTTCCGCCACGACGGCATCCCAGGGTTCAGCGCTCTGTGGAAGGTGCTGCGGCCAGCAGCAAGGGCCTGGGCCGAAGGCGCCTAGTTGCACCCGCGCCGGACCACATCCCACTGGGCACACTGTCTCGCCCTAGCTGGCTTGGCTGGCAGGGTCTGACCACTCCTTCCCCCTCCGCTTCCCCGGCCTTCGGTCCCTCGCGCTTGCTCGCTCGCCGCCCACCGTACCTCTTTCAGGTCGGAGCTGCCTGAGCTACCGCACATCGCGCAGTGGGCCCTGCCGCTGGGCCCCGGCATGCGCTCGGGCCCGGGCGGCGAGCCCAACTTGACAGTGTCCATGCTGTCGCGTGCGACCTTTGGGGACTGCAAGCATGCGCCGGAGGAAGAGTACAGGTGCGGCCCTGGACCTGCGCTTACGCCCCGGATGGAGGCGGCGGCAGAGCAGATGATGGGACAGCGGTGGGGGTGATGGGGTCGCGCCGGTGGCGGATACCGGTCGTGGAGCGAGCCCTCGCGGGTGCCCCTCACGGACGAGGGTCAGGCTGCGCTTATGGACTTGTCTTGCGGCGCAGAGGGGCAGGCGATACCACTCGTCATCCCATGTGAACTCGCAAACGCTTAGTGCTGCCGGGCTTGAAACCCCTCCTCCCCAGGCTGTTCGCTCGGCCGGCCTCGGGCATTGAGCAAGACGCGGCGGTGGGACTCGGCACTGCGCCAATGTTTAGCGCCTGCACGCTGCCCGTGGTGATCGCGGTGAGCGAAGGGCAGAGCGCACCTTGCCGCATCAGAGGGCAGGTCATCAGGGTGTTAAAATCGCCCTTGCCCGGTGTGTACACAGGCCTTATTCCTGTAAGCCGCGCCCCCGCTCCTAAACAAACCGGACGCCGGTTACGTGCGCATGTGCACGCCGCGATGCTGCCGTACAGGTGGACTGGCCGTACATGCTCGTGTCCTCGTTTGTGCCGGGCGCGGTGGCGGTCGCGGACTCCCTGTTGGCGTCTGGGGCTATAGGTGAGGGCCGCCCCCGCCGCCGCAACCCGCAGCCCCACACCTTCATAACAACGCCCCCTCCTGTTGGGGCGCATTCAAGCCGCTTGCTCTTCATTACAGCTTTGCCTTTGTGACCCACGTGGCCACGTCCTGTGCCGTGTCTCCCCGAGGCTGCCTCTCGCCAACCCCACTTCTGATAGCATTGTCTTGCTTGCCTGCCTGGCCGCTGCCCCGCAGACCGGAGCGCCACGCTAGCCATGCTCACGCCCGGCGGGCTGGGCCTGGCGCCCGTTCAGGAGCAGTTGCTGCAGCGACTCAGCGACCGCCCTGTCCTGACCTGGCGCGAGCTGGGGCGGCTGCGGGCGGACGGGCCGGTGGCATGGAGTGGGGAAGGGGAACGAGTGCATTGCTTTGAGAAGGTGGGGAAGGCGGGGTAGGGCGGGGTGGAGGTCGCAGCAAATGTGGGCGGTAGGGGACGGGCGGCCCCGAGCCCATGTCTGGTCGCACGCAAAGCGTAGTCTGGCAGGGAGCGCCTGGCCCTTGGGTAGCAGCGGCACGGTCCACATGCATCCCCTTGAAGGCCGTGATGCCCCCCCCCCCCGCCCCTGCATAGATGCTCATGTGTAGCGGGGCGCCTCAGAACGCCAGCCACGGGGCTTTAGCAGCCGGCGCGGCCGTCGGTCCGGCCATGGCGACGGAGGCGGCTGAAGCCGACCCCGCGGACTTCGGCGGGCCGCGCCCGGCCCGTGAGGACCCTAAGGCCGGGGCGGCTGCCGGCAAGGGGCTGGTGTTGCGGGTTCTGTTCGAGGCACGCAAGGGGCCCGTCAGGCGCATACTCAACCTGCCGGAGCTGCTGCGGGCGTGCGAGGAGGCCAGCAAGAAGGGTGGGTGGCGTGCTCGTGTCGCACCCCTTTGCACCTTGGTGCATCTAGGGTCGGGAGGGCTAGGTGTAGCCGTGTAGGGGCGCTGTCGTTGCAGTACCGGTGCTCTCCATCACCAAATTGCCATGTCTTGCCCCTCATCGTCTAGGCTTCACCTCGGGGCCTTTCAGCAGCGTCGCCTGCCGTACGCACGACTTTGATCCTGACGACATGGACACTCTGGTGAGCCCCGAGCAGTTTCGCGCCAATATTGCTGCCGTACGCTCGGCGCACGTGCTGGTTGCCGTACACGGAGAGGCGTCAGCGTACGGCATCTTCATGCGGCAGTACGGCGGCGTCAGCGCCTCGGCCATCGCGGCGGCGGCCGCCGCAGACCAGGATGCAGATGAGGGCACGCGGCAGCTGCGGCTGCTTCGGCGGCAGCGGGACTCGTCGGTAGATGACGGCTCTGAGAGGCGGTTGCGGCGGTTGTTACACCGCAGCTCAGGGCGGGGCGAGAAGGCTGCTGCGCAACAGCCGACATCTAATGCGGACAACGTCGACCAAGAGGAGGCGGCGGCGGCGGCGGAGGAGGAGGAGGATGACGACGGGCGGTCAGACTATGACCGGCTCATCGCAGGGGAGGGCGCAGGCGGCGGGACCCGGGCCTTTGCCCTCGGTCGTGAGACCGAGACCGGCGGCACTGGTGGCGGGGGCCCCGGCGGCAGCATGGGCGGCGTGTTGCTGCAGCTGCGGCCCTGCAGGTACGGCACGGCGTTCACCAAGAACGCCGAGAAGGGGCTCGCCAAGATGTTTGCGCACGGCGGCCCCGCGGCGCCCGTCCTTGTGGCATACAACGTGGAGGACCCGGCGCAATGCTCCAAGAGCGAGCTCCAGGTGAGGCGAAGTCGGCAGCTGTGTCCAGGAAGTTACTACGATGCTTGGGGTTCTCAGCGATTGGGGCGCACACACAACAAACAGCGGGATGGGTCGGGATGGGTCGGGCTTCGGACTCCCCGGGCTTTCGGTTCCGTATCTACGACCGGCCGGCTAATTACCGCGCCTACGCTTTTCCTGGCCTTTACACGAGCAGCCCTGAACAAGCAGCGTTACCTGCTCGGACGGCTGCGAGTGGCAGCTCCGTGTGACGCGGCGTGCTGATGACAAGCACTATGCCCCGCCGGCAGGCTGAGGCGGAGCGACTGCGCGCGGAGTGGCAGCGGCAACAACACCCCTCATCCCAGGAGCCTAGCGCGGATGCGCCTTCCCCACATGAGGTCAGCAGAGGGTGGCCTTGGACGGGACCCGACGCGAGCTACCGGGGCTTGTGGATACCGTACGCAGGGAGGCGCTTAACGGCGCTTACGTCAACCTCCTTCAGAGCTGGGGGCTTGGGGCTTGCCCATGTGGCTATGGACTCAGCCCCGGCCGGCGCCTGGCGTCCGTGTGCGATGTGGCGTTGCCACTGTCCCTCTTGCGCCGTGCGCTCTGACAAACGCTTTCCACTGCCCCGCCTCCAACTTCCGCGCCGCTGCCCGCAGGAGCGGCGAGGGCCTGACCTGCTCGACCCAGCGGAGGGGGACCAAGGCGACGAGGATGAAGCCCCCGGGCGCGAGCACAGCCAGGCAGCCGGCTCTTCGGTGACGCTGCGGCGTTCCCAGGGCAGCGACGCTGACGGCACAGCCATCAAGCACAACACACGCGTGCAGCTCCGTCGGCAGCTGTCCCACCTACCGGCATCTGAGGCTACCGCCAGCGCCGGTGCCGCCGCCCCTGAGGCGGCGGCAGCTGGTGTGTATGCGGCGGCGACGCGGCGGGTGCTGCGGCCCAAGGGCTTTGACGGCTACCTGGACGGAGCCAACGTGGCTCGCGACCAGCACCTGACCCTCAATGCGACACAGCTCATGGAGGTGAGCACAGAGTTGCTAGGGCCAGCAGTAGGATTTGGATGGTGGGCGAGTCGCGTGGGGGCAGGCTGACCTCTCTCGGGGCCTCGGTGGAAGTACGGGCCTTGCGCAGCGCAGCACGGAGCCGGGGAGGAGATGCGAAGGGCCGGTACTGGAAAGTAGGAAAGAGTCGCAGCGGAGATAGGCAACCTAAGCGAAGTGCAAGAGCGGCGAGTGGGTCAGTGCATGGAGACCACCTGCCCGCTGGGGCCAGGCAGACGCTGACCGGCTCGAAGGGGCTTGGTTGCCGAGCTGACGCCTGCGCGCCGTATCGCCTGGCCCTTCTCGCCCTGCAGGTGCTACGCACTGTGGCGCTTTGGGTGGCTGACCGTTCAGCGGCCGAGGGCGCTGGGTTGCAGGGCAGGGGCCACGCGTACGCGCTGGCTGGCGGGAGAGTGGCATGGGCCGACTCGGGAGTGGCAGACCTCACGGGCTTGGCGCTGGCGGCCGAAGCCGTTCAGAATTGACAGCTTCTCTGAATGAGGCAGGCAGAAAGGCTTGGGCAGGGTTCAGTGTCTTGGTTGGGGACTGGCGGTAACTCGATCTCTGGGGGGTAAGGGAGCTTCGCGGCACCGCCAGGCTTTGCGGCTGGAGATAGGTCTTGTCTGGACTCTGGAGAGCAGGGTAGGGACGCCGAATTCATAGCTCGGCCATTGGACAGCGGTTCACGTTTGACCCATAGCAGTGGCATCTTTGGGAGAAGCCCACGGGGATGATCCCGCCCGTCTTGGCGTGCTTGCTTGTAAGGCCAGGAGCTGCTGTATGGTTCCCTGACCTCACAGCTCATGGCGTCCCATGGCACCTTTACACGTATGCATACCTCAAACTACCTCACGCTTGGGTCGGCTGACCGTGCAGCGGCTGAGAGCGCTGGCCGTAAGGGCAGGGGCCAGGTGTATGCGCTGCTTGACATGGTGGAGGGTTAGAGGGGACGGGCCGGGACGGGCAGGGCTCTCTGCTGACGTGACTACTTCGTTATGGCGAGGGAGGTTGACGAATACCCACACTTCTGACTGAATTGTGTATATCCATACACCACGGAGCCCGAAACTCTCACGGGTATGGCCCGGGTATGGCTCTGTCAGGACGGTCAGGACAGGCAAGCGCCCGGTGCTCCCGGGCTGGGAGGCCAGTGGGAGGCCACTGCAGGGAGTGGACGAGTGCATCGAGTGCATCAACAACTACAACCGCGACCGCATTGAAATTGAGCGGGACTGGGCTGAAGTAAGCGCCTACGAGCACTGCAGGATGCTGGCCTAGAGGCGGACAGCAACCGTGCTCGCCGTGCTCGTTCCGTCCTGACGACGTGAATAAGGAATGCGGGTCCATGTCCCTCCGTATTTCGCACGCCCTCATTACTGACTTGCACACCCGCAAGCGCCTGCTGCAGTCATATGTGTCTATCCGCTTGACAACGGACAGTCTGTGTGGTGCATGGCCCCCCGCGAGTGTACTTGCAATTAGAATGCAGTTCCTAGCATGCTTCAAGCCCCGCGAAATATCACTGTTGGAGCAGCCTCCGGAGGTTCGGCGCGCAAAGAGCGAACGAACGCTGCTGCGCAAGGCCTCCGCCTCTGTGGCGTCTTGGCTGCCCCGCGCTGCCAGCCTAAGGGGCCCTCCTGACATAGCGACAACAGATGCGGGCGACTCTGAGGGGTGCGCGCCAGCCGTGCGCGAAAACGCAATTGCCGACGGCAAACGTGGAGTCGTTGGCGAAGCCCTTTTCGACCTCCAGATTAACATTAGCGACATTGCCGGCAGCAGCAAGTCCTGGGCCGCGAGAGCACAAGAGACGCTCGGGCGAATTGCGGACACCGTTTCCGGGGAGCTGCGGTGAGTGCGCTGGAAAGCAATGCACTTTGAGATGCAGCGCTCCTCATGCAACCAGCAGAAACGGACTGGGGAACGCGCGGCATGCGGTCAACCAAAACGTTCGGCCTGACACGTCCTTACTTGAAACTCGTACCCGTTTCTGTTCGTAGGCTGTACGGCGTGGCACAGCAAGACGGCAGCGCCAGCCCGCCGTTCGTGCTGGTGGCATCGAGCTCTTCGAGCGGCATGCAAACCCAGCCGAAGGCCTATGAGGGGGCCCCGACCGAGTTGCAGGAGGGCAGCCCCAGGTCACCGCTGGAGGGCACACCTGCAGCGGCGGCCAGTCCGGTGCAAGGCGCAGAAGGCAGCCCGCAGGTGCCGCTGCTCGTGGGAGCGCTGCTAGACCGAATGGTCGAGACTCGGGTGAGATGGGTTGCATGCAGATTATATCAGGTCAGCAGGGGCAACCAGGGTGACACTGCAGCCCTGCTGCCGTGGACAGGGCCTCGGGGCCGTCCCCCGGGGTTTGCGGGCTCTCTTGCCTAGTGCCTACCTCCCGGCCTAGATCCAATCTCCACCTGCCTCCCCACTCGCAGGCCCCGGTCGTGCGGCACGGCACCTGGGGTCATCCACAAGATGTGACAATCGCGGTTGTCCCGCTCAACACGGGCCGGCAGCTGGAGGGCGCACTGTGCATTGTGCGGAAGGCGTCACCGCTGCCCAGCGCCGCCAACGGGGCTCCGGCGGGCCCTGCGCCCTGCCCGGACCTGCTGTCTGATCCGTCGGCCCTGATGCAGCTGGGGCTGTGCGTGTCCCTTGCCCTGCTTGCGGGCGAGTCGGGTCAGCAGTTCCGGGTCCTGTGCGAGGGCCTTCACGCGCTCTCCACCGCCAACAGCATGCAGCAGGTGCGTGGGCCTAAACGGGCCAAGACTCTATGGCCTCAAGCAAATAGTGACATGCACGGTCCAAGTCTCTGTCTTGGTGCCCCGACAAGTGCTCTGCCCATTTCCGTCCTCCCTCAGCTCGTGGGTGCGCTATGCCAGGCGGTGGCTGCGAATGTGCAGGAGCAATACCTGCTGACGCCGCGCGTCACTGCAGCGCTGGTGCCCAAGCCTGGCGCGTCCACCGGCCTGATGTTCGCCTGCCGGGGCCCCTCGGAGCTGCCGGGGCCCCGCGCGGCCGGCAATGACGCTGGGTAGGTCCATCTCAGGCACCTGCACGCGAGCCTTCTACACCTCATGTTGAACGCGAGATCACTTTAGTGCTGCTAGAAAGGCACGTGTTTAGGCACCACTATTCTCGCAAGACCCCTTGACGTGTGCTGATGTCGCCTCACCCGTGATCCTGTGCGTGACTTTACCCGGCCTTGCCCTCAGGTCCAAGCTCAACGTGCGTCGCAACTACGCTGCCACGGACTTCGGTCGCTGTCACGACAGCGCCACCCGCCTTGGCACTGCCCACGACGTGACCGCCGTCGAGGAGGAGCCGCCAGGACGCTGCCAGTCTGACTCGTCTCCGCGCAACCTGGTGCCCGACAGCCCACCAGCATGCCGCGGCGCAGACATCCACACGGTCGCCAGCGGCCCAGCTGAGGGGGGCTATCTGCAGCCCACGGCCGGCCGCGGAGCGGCTAGCTTATTCAAGTCAGGCAGAGCGGGCTTCGGCGGTCAATCGCAGGTCATTCCTCTGGGCAACACCTCCAAAGCCCTGCTGGACTTCAGCGAGGCTGGGCTCGCGAGTCAGGCCGCGCCCGAGCTCCACGTCAAGCCCTTCCCACTCGCCCAGACTCTGCTCGGCCATCTGAGCAAGGGGGATGGCGGCAATGCAGCCTTCGCAAAGCCCAGCCTGCCGTTTGCAGCCGAGGTGCTCTCTGCTGGGACGGCAAAGGCGCCGGCGGCGGTGGCGGCGCCCCGCAGGCCGCGGGCCCTGGTGGTCGAGGACTGTGCCGCACACGTGCAGGTGTGTGCGCGAGGAGTTGCACGCATGTTGCACGCATGGCGACACAGATCACGGCAAGGCATCTGGACAAGCCGCCGCGTCCCGGGTTGTGCGTGCTACGCGTAACGCTTGCCGCAACCAACTTCCGGCCGCGCCCAACCCCTTGGCAACCTGCTTCCCTGAACCGCAGGACCCGCGCCGTCCGTCGCGCGACGTGCTGATGCTCATGGCGGGCTCTAACCAGAAGCAGCAGCCGGCACTGGCTCGCCAGGCCCTAGGCCTTCCCTCACCGACCGCAGGCAACGGCAGCCCGCGCGATCCCTCTGCCTCCCCCTTGGCGGCGCTGGGGCGCAGTGTGCAGTCCCTGATCACTCTGCTGCTGCCCAGCGGTGACGGGCGCTGCGCTTTTGGCCTGTACGTGGCCTTCCCGCAGCACCTGCCGCGGGCGCTGCTTGACCGGATTCGCGACGCGCTGGTTGAGCTGCTTAAGGTGTGTGCGGGCTCTTCCTTGACGTCGGGCGATGGGCTTGGGTCCAGTTGACATTGCTCCAGCACGGCCGGCCTGATGAGAGCTCGTCTCGCCCTCTGTTCCCTCTTGGCACCTTCCCCACGGTGACAGGTCGCGTCACCGCTGGTGGCCCACAAGCTGCAGTTTGACCTGGCGGTGGAGGTAGAGACTTTGGCCACGGCCACACCCGGCTCCTACGCAGTGGTGGACGGCGCGGGCAGTGCGGCGGTTACCTCCGGTTACCGCACGACAAGCCTGCACGGCTACACGCCCCCGGCCAACACCGTCTTTGCGACGGCCGAGCAGCTCCTAGCGGAGTTCAACTCCGTGGCCGACGGCGACGAAGCCCACGCCCTTGGCACGCGAGACTGCCTGCTGCCGATGATGCTTCTCAGCTCGGGGGGCGCCTCTCTGCTCGGAAGCGCCAGCCTATCGGCGCGGCGAGATGTGCGCAACAAAGCGGCGGTTGCAAGCAGCACGATGACGGAGCACCTCGGCGGCGGTGCAGAGGAGCGAGGCATGGGCACCAGCCCCTTCCTCACGATGGGCGTCGGCAGCAGCGTGGGTGGCCGGCTCGCCAGATGCATGCCCCAGAGCGACCCGGCGCTGGATGGGGCGGGGCTCCTCCGCGCCACGGACATGCCAGGCCTGGCGTCCAAGGACCACGGGCCACAGCCTGCCCTCAACACCGGTACGTTGGGCAGCCCGCATGAGCTACTTGCAAGCTGGCTCGCTTGGGGTCCCTGGTCAGTTCCGACTAACCAACAGCAGATGGTGCTTTTCTCGTAGCCGAGATGGCAGACTGCGCTTGGTCGCAGCCGCAGACACACGCCGTCATTCACGTTGAGGACATGGACGAGGGTGAGTCGCGGGGGCTCGTGCACAGCTCGTAAGCGAGGAAGGGTCTGACCAGCCTAGCTGCACGTTGCCTTGACCCATGCGCTTGCCTCCTGCCCCCCACGCCTCCCCCGCAGTCAAGCACTCGATGCGCTCCCAGATGCCCACGCTGGTGGCCAGCCTGCGCAGCAGCATTGGCGCGGCGAGGGCCGACGTGGCGGCCGCGGCCGCCGCAAGGGACACACAGTGAGGAAGGGGCAGAACCGCACGGGTAGGAGTCGGGCGCAGCCGTACCGCATGGCATAGACCTTCGCCCATGTTGGCACGTCGCAGCGTTTACGCTTTGGAGCGGACTGGCCGGGTTCTTGCAGGTTATGCTTGCGTTCGACCCGGTCCCTTGCGCCCGCCCTCCGATTCTAGGGCCGTCGGATCGCTTGCACCTGCGTCGGGCACCTCCCGTTTGGGCCGTACCTCCCAGCCGCTCACCAGCGACGCCTCAGCTCTGGCGGGTATCGAGCTATTGTCTCAGCTGGGTCACGGCGGCTGCGCAGTCGTCCTCATGGGACGCATGGGGGTGATGGACGTCGCAGTCAAGGTGGGCATGAGCTGACAGCGATTGACACCTCAGAGCTAGCTAGCTAGCCCTATAGGGTCCAGAAGCGGTATGCACGCTGGTTTATGCACGGTGTGAGAACAAGTGCTGACCTTTTCGCCGCTTGGTCTCGTGCCCGCATGTGCCTGTCGTCCTTTCTCAGCTCATGGAGCTTCCGGAGGTGAGTTTTCAGTATTTCTCACTTGACAGCCACGTCTTCCTGGCCTGCGCTGACCTGGCTGCGCGGTTGGGTGGTTGGGTGTGTGATAGCACCCACACTCGATACCGAGCACCGAGGAGGCTGCTCGTTCCGCTCCGCATGTGTTGCGCCGGCCCTCTTGCCTGCACATGGTAGATGACAAGGACACGGCCTCTGCCACGTGCCGGTCGCAGCTCATCCTGGCAAGCACTCGTGCCGTCTCAGCTCCTGCCCTGCCCTACCCGCCCCACAGATGGACGACGAGGACACGGCTACTGGCCTCGCACGAGCCAGCACCGCAAACTCCGGGAACATGTGCCCCCGCGCCGCGCTGACGCCCAGCGGCCAAAAGCGGCTCGGCGCGCGCCGCGCACTCCTCCGAAACGCCATGGAGCTCGCGGTGATGACCTCTCTGACGGGCCACCCCAACGTGCTCCAGGTGAGGTGAAGTTCGGATCTGGGTCTGGCTCCCCCGCCCTACGGCACACGCATGGGCTCCGGCCTTCCACGACCTTTCCTTCCCTCCCAACTGCAGGTCTACACGACCTTCTCCAATGTCGCCCTGGTGCGCACGCAAAAGCCGGACGGGTCAGTCACGCTCAAGCTGCGGCCCGCCGACAAGGCCAACCCTGTTGCCGAGGACGCCCTCGACGACGGTAAGCCGGGTTCGGGGTCCGGGTTAGTGCTCCTTCACGACACCGTTCATGGGGCTAGTCGAAGGGCAATGGGACATTGGGACAAGCGTGCAGGCCAGTGCTTTCCAGGATGAGCTACGAACGGCACATGGCATAGGCCAGAAGAAGAGAAGGTCACTAGTATGGGTGGCGCGTTCCGCGCGAAGCTACGGGCCTGTGTAGGGGGCGGAGGATTGCCGTGGGGCGAAACACATGTCCGCGCTGTTTCGCTTTGATAAAGCGTATTTGAGCTACCAAAGGATAATATAAGACTATCGCGCTCGGTCTGGGCTTGAGCGGTGACTTTTGACCGCTACATCCTCAACAGCTGCGAGAATCCTCGGCAGACCGACTTTGCTATCAGCTCAAGTGTAGTGCACCTTATAAAGCAGCAGCCTCTATGCGTCGCTCCTCTGGCTGTGGGTTTAACTTGGTGCGACTTATCCAATTAATGATGAGTTCGCGTTGGGCCGATACGTTTGTCCGCGCTCAATGACAAAGGGTAGGGATACGCAGTCCATTGCTGGTGACTTCACAGGCTGGACGTGAAACGCAAGTTTGTGCGTGGCCCCATAGCACCTTTTGGCCCGCCTCCCCTGCTGTGTGGTGTGTGCTGAGCCTCCGGGGTTTCAGCCGGTGTCAGCTCACGCCCACGGGCGCTCAGCCCCCAAAAGGACTAGCCCACTCCAGGATGCATGTGCATGCACACTTCATTCTCTTGATACACTCCAGCGCCCATCTGTGCACGTCGCAGCTGCTTTCCTCTTACCATGCGCTACCACCACCGGACGTGTCCGCCGCCCCCGCAGACACGCCCCCCGTGTGCGACTGCCTGGTGGCTGAGTGGTGCGACCGGGGCTGCCTGGCCAAGGCGCTGGCGAGCAAGGCGGTGCCGGGCACAGTGGTGGTGCGACCGGCAGACGGCAGCGGCCCGCCCCGGCAGGTGCCCAACTACAAGGTGGGGAGCGACTGCGGGGCAAGCACACAGGAGGCATGTGCCAGCCTTCTGCCCCCGGGCTACGATTCTTTAACCTGCATCCCTTGTTCCTATCACTCCACCCCAGGTCATTCTGATGACCCTCCTGGATGTGGTTCTGGCGCTGCGCCACCTGCACTCCCACAACCTCATCCACAGGGGTGAGCGGTGGAGATCGCCAGACACAGCAGCTATAAAGCAGTCGGAAGGGCCCAAACTAACACTGAGGCTGCGGTTGTCCTATCTCCTTTCTTGCAGACCTCAAGCCCGGCAACGTGCTCCTGCGCACGAGCAACACGGACCCCCGCGGCTTCACGGCCAAGCTTGCGGACTTCGGGTTCGTAACGCTGCTGAACAAGGTGACTACGGGGAAGGGCCCTGCCACTGCCGAAAGGGCGGTTGAACGGTTACATGTGTCCTCCCAGTCTTGCTTGTTCAGCAAACCATGCCCGCTTTTCTTGTCCAACCACCCGCAGCCGGGGGATGACGCCAGCAACGGAGAGCCCTTTGCAATTGTGGAGGAGGCGTGCGGAACGTGAGATGGTTGGTTGAAGGAAGGACCAAGGAGCGGGGCTCTGTTGCAGTGCATCTCCCAATCGTCCCCTCCCCCACCCCAACCCTTTCCAACCTCAGGGTCACGCACATGTCACCCGAGAGCATGGAGGAGGGTAAGCACCGCTTGCCCGCGTGGCTGAAGCAGTATATGTGGTACTAGTCCGACAATGATGGATGCCCTTTAAACACACTCACCTGCACGACAGGAGCCCGCATCGGCCCGAGCTGCGATGTGTACAGGTGAGCTGGCTCTCTAAGCCACTGTGCTCTGCTCTTGCTGACGCTTGGGGTTTACTCATCAGCTGCATCGTATTACCCTTCGCGCCCCATCCACAGCCTGGGCATCCTCATGTGGGACATGGTTGCGGGCGGCACGCGGCCCTACGCCGAGGTAGGTGGCATGCTCCCCTCTCGACCCTCTTTGCTCGGCCTCTAACTGTCGCACACACGGCACTAAGAACAATGACACCACACAATGTCCACTCACACCTCAAACTCCCATGCAGCTGCAACACGACATGGTCGCGGCGGTTGTCATGGCGGGTGCACGCCCGGCCTTCCCAACTAGCGTACCGTCCTCCTACAGGTGCGATAAGCCTCCCGCAGGTTTTTAGGGCACCGCGAAATTAGGACGATTGGAGGTTTACCCTACTGGTGGTACTGCCCACCCAATTGAGACTGTCACCCTGGACAAGGGTGGCTGCCAGAAGGCAGGAAAAGGGCTGAGCGAAGGGGATAGGGATAAGATAGCTCGAGCTTGTGGCATCGAGGGCTGGGCGTGAATCGCAAGTCACCCTGGAAAAGCCCTCTGTCGCCCCACGCACCCGCCCACCGCCCAGGCGCTTGGCGGAGCGCTGCTGGGCGACTGACCCACTGCAGCGACCTTATGTTGCGGAACTCATTGACGAATTCAACTCAATGCTGGCAGGTAACCGCCGGCAGAAGCAATAACCACTGCTCGCAGCAGGCTAGACCGTGCTGTGGAGAGTGCTGGGCGGGCGCAGAGTAGTTGGCAAGAAGCACAGCGGTAGAAGGCAAATTACTGGCAATGCCTCCAGGCGGCCGAGAGTCAAGGATCCCAAGCACCAGCAGAGCAATCCTAATGCGTTAAGCGCTGTCCAAGCAATGACAGGGGGCTAATAACTCGGCTGGCTTCGCCCATGTGGCCATGTGCCGGCACTGTCCAGATACAGTGCTCTCCATTTAATCGGGGCTGTTTCTTGGCCCTGAAGTGGGGATCTTAGATCACGCAATATGAGCAGTGGCCCAACCTATTTCTGTTGGCCCACCTTTTCAGCTGGCAATGTGCAGATACTGCGCTCTTCAAATACTCAGGGCCGCCTTTGGTCTTAATTTGAGCGAGCAATTTCGTCTTTGTCTAGCTTTCTACTGTGGCTCTGCAGAAAAGGAAATGCTGTAGGAAACGCTGTACGCATGCATGAGTGACTGCGGGGGATGGCGGGAAGTGGGGAACTCTGAATGTAGTTTACGGTGGCATATGCTGGAATAAGTCTGTGGTCGCCAAGGGCACGGCCTTCTATCTGAGCGTACTACTCGTGAATCTTCCAAAGTCAAGAGTTGAGTGAAACACCTCTGGGTCTGCTGAGGCTTACAATAAGACAGACCACGGCTGTGAGCGCGAGTAATTGGCAAGGATACGCGAACTGCGGCCTGGTCCTATGAGGGCCACCGACCAGGGTTTAGTGTACATCGGAAGATGCTTTGGGGCTGAGTCCCTTGGGGGCGGTGAGAGGCGTGCATCTTTTTGGGCTGAGCTGCCGCCGTCAGGCCCTGCGGGCGGCGAAGCCCCCCAGGATTACCTCGTGTCGGCGTGCGTGCGTGGGTTCTTAATGGATGCCTACGCATTGTAGACCGCAGCGCTTGAGTGCACGGCGCCCTTGAGTGCTGCCGGCCTCGTGGGGCTGAGGGCTCAACCCTTTTCCGATGTCTCGAGGATTCTCCTGACGGTCTGCCTTCTGGAGGGCCTGGCAGGGCCGGCGGCTCTCAATCGCGCTCTCGTGCGCTGCGGGGGGCGCGGGCGGGGCCGCAGCTGCGGGCGGAGGCGGAGGCGGGGGGGGGGGGGCGGTGTTGCAGGATGAGGAGGGCGGAGGCTCCCGTAGCCGTAGCTGAGGGTGGGTCCGGCCGGCTATGTCCAGGCCGAGGCGAGTAGACGCCTGACCAGCGCATCACCTCGTATAGTGCGGGGTTCAAACGGGTGACTGGCCGGGTGCGAGCCCGCGTGCCGTGGTGCGGGCTGGTGGTGGAGAGGGTTTAGGGCTCCACGGAGCCACACTCGAACATTGGGCCCCCTGGGGGGGGACCACGGGGATCAGCCCTTTTCCTGCCTTCGGGCAGCCACCCTTGTCCAATAATGTCTCGAGAACTCTCGTTAGGATTCATGGTGCCTGATGGCTGTGCTTCCTGTAGATTCTGGTATCCGTGCCTGCTTCCCATGCCTCACGGCAGACCTTCTTGCTTGGCTGCTGCCCCTCCATTGCAGCTTATCAACGTCCATACATGGCTGGGTGCGAGCTAGCGGTGCCGTGATGCAAAGCATCCTTCGTGATGGGGTTCAATGTTTCTGAAGAGGAGCATACCGGCCAGCCGCCATCGTGTCCCGCCGCTGCACAACAATTCGACCAACGCACCAACCTGTTGAAGTCTCAACGCTTTGAGAAGGAATCTGGCTGTCCTACCCTGCTCTTTACTTGCAGACAGGAGGTTGAGCCCCCTGTAAACAGCTAGCAGGAGTGTGTTACAGCGGCAGCCTCGCTCCACGGCCTGACGGTGCTCTGCCAGCACCGCTCTGCTGCTGTGTAAAAACCCTCTGTCCTGCACGCGCCTTCGAGCGAGCTTTCTGACGCTCATTTCGCTGCGTGCCCGCCTGCCCGGACACCCCCACCTCCAGCAGCCTGTGTAATCTCCGTCTCTCACTACTTTCACTGGGACGTGGGACCGCTAGGTTTGAGGTCCCAACCAATCCCTTGTTTCATCGTGTTGAGTATCCACCCGTCCCCTGGCCTTAACAGGTCGGCGGCACTGGCCAGGCACGGGCCGGTGGGGTGGGGTGGGGACGGACACCGTCAGAGAGTTTTGGTGATTCTTTCGCGCGCCGCAGGCTGTCCGCTATCGGCGCTCATCCAGGCATATAAGGCGCAATGGCCCGAATGGGCCGGGCGCCAGGCAAGCTTTAATTCGTTGGGCAGGCGCGGCATGCGGTACACGCTTTCCGTTTTCTCCAGTGCCGAGGGCGGCCCTCGGCACGGACATGCCGATAAGAACAGCTACGTACGCACAGAACACTGACAACATTTCAACTTGCTAGCTCCCTGTCGCCTGACCGCTTATCGTGTACGCGTTCAGATACAGGCCTGCCGAGCATGCGCTGCAAGGCGTAAGCTGCTTAGTCCACAGGAATGTCCATCTTTGCGTGCTTCAAGCCCCGCGAGTCAGCGCGGTCAGAGCAGGCTCCGGAGGTTCGGCGCGCAAGGAGCGACCGAACGCTGCGCAAGGCGGAAGCGTCCGCCTCCGTAGCGTCTTGGCTGCCCCGCACAGCCAGCCTGAAATCTAAGTCTAATGCGAAAGCAGCATATGCGGGCGACTCCGAGGAATGCGCGCCAGCCGTGCGCGAAAACGCCGATGGCAAACGGGGCTTGAGTGGGGAAGCCCTCCTTGACCTCCAGATAAACATTAGCGACATTGCTGGCAGCAGCAAGTCCTGGGCCGCGAGAGCACAAGAGACGCTCGGGCGCATTGCACACACCGTTTCTGCGGAGCTTCGGTGAGCGCTAGCAGCCGATGCACTTTGAGATGCAGCGCTCCTCTTGCGACCAGCAGAAACGGACTTAGGGGGAACGCGGCGTGGCTGCGGTTGGTCGAAAACGGACCCCCCGCTGACTCACCCCTTCCTGATTAATTATACCCGTTTGGGCTCGTAGGCTTTACGGCGTGGCACAACAAGACGGCAGCGCCAGCCCGCCGTTCGTGCTGGTGGCATCGAGCTCTTCGAGCGGCATGCAAACCCAGCCGAAGGCCTATGACGGGGCCCCGACCGAGGTGCAGGAGGGCAGCCCCAGGTCACCGCTGGAGGGCACACCTGCAGCGGCGGCCAGTCCGGTGCAAGGCACAGACGGCAGCGCGCAGGTGCCGCTGCTCGTGGGAGCGCTGCTAGACCGAATGGTCGAGACTCGGGTGAGATGGGTTTCATGCAGATCAGATCAGGTCAGGGGCAACCAGGGTGACACTGCAGCCCTGCTGGGCAAGCCCTCGGGGCCGCCCCCCGGGCTCTCTTGCCTAGTGCCTGCCTCCCGGCCTAACTCTGTACTCCACCTCATGACTTGCCTCCCCACTCGCAGGCCCCGGTTGTGCGGCGCGGCACCTGGGGTCATCCACAAGATGTGACAATCGCGGTTGTCCCGCTCAACACGGGCCGGCAGCTGGAGGGCGCACTGTGCATTGTGCGGAAGGCGTCACCGCTGCCCAGCGCCGCCAACGGGACTGCGGCGGGCCCTGCGCCCTGCCCGGACCTGCTGTCTGATCCGTCGGCCCTGATGCAGCTGGGGCTGTGCGTGTCCCTTGCCTTGTTTGCTGGGGAGTCGGGTCAGCAGTTCCGGGTCCTGTGCGAGGGCCTTCACGCGCTCTCCACCGCCAACAGCATGCAGCAGGTGCGTGGGCCTAAACGGGCCAAGACTTTATGGAGCGGCCTAAGAAGCATCGCATGTACGCCCCCTGCCTTCCTTCGCTCGCTTGGTCTTGGCGCCCTGACAAGTGCTCTACCCACTTCCGTCCTCCCTCAGCTCGTGGGAGGGCTATGCCAGGCGCTGGAGGCGCACGTGCAGGCTCAGTACCTGCTAGCGCCGCGCGTCACTGCAGCGCTGGTGCCCAAGCCTGGCGCGTCCACCGGCCTGATGTTCGCCTGCCGGGGCCCCTCAGAGCTGCCGGGGACCCGTGCGGCCGGCAACGAGGCTGGGTAGGTCCATCACAGGCACCTGCGCGCGAGCCTTCTACACCCCACGTCGCTCATGTGGTCACACGCATGCTAGACCGTCCCCGTCTCCGGACCGTCCTCGTTACCCCGTTACTTGTAAAAAGAAGGGAGCCATCTGACACATAGTTACTGTGCCCCGTTACCCCATGTGCCTTACACTAAGGTCTGAGCTCGGAAACCGACGATACAACACCGCCGCGGAACTGCCTCGCCACAACAGCAGCGCCGCCCGAGCCCTCAAGGCGCTAGCGGTGACCAGCTCTGGCGGGAGTGGCCAAGGGCGCGCTCTCTCCGAGTCGATGCCCAGGTACATTCGCCCGCATGGCGCTGCCGCTCACTGCGCAGGCCGTGCGATGGGAGCCGACGGCCCCAAAGGCCCGACCCCTCTGCCGCCGCCGGTGTCTCCGGGCGCGGCCAGCGGCTTCAGGTCCGGCCGAGCCGGCCTGGGAGGCCAGTCGCAAGTCATCCCCCTTGGCCACGCCTTCAATGCCCTGCTCGACCTACCCGAGGCTGGCCCCAACAGCCAGGCCGCCCCCGCGCTCCACGTCAAGCCCTTCCCGCTCGCCCACACGCTGCTGGGCGATCTGGACAGGCGGGCCGCTGCCGCCGCCCGCTCGGAGACCCTCGTGTTCCAGGCTGCTGCTCAAGACCAGAAGGCCGGAGCAGCGGGGCAGGCCACGGTGGCAGCGGCGCCCCGCAGGCCGCGGGCCCTGGTGGTCGAGGACTGTGCCGCACACGTGCAGGTGTGTGCGCGAGGAGTTGCACGCATGTTGCACGCATGGCGGCAGGGATCACGGCAAGGCATCTGGACAAGCCGCCGCGTCCCGGGTTGTGCGTGCTACGCATAACGCTTGCCGCAACCAACTTTCGGCCGCGCCCAACCCTTCGGAATCCTGCTTTCTGATACGCAGGACCCGCGCCGTCCGTCGCGCGACGTGCTGATGCTCATGGCGGGGTCCAACCAGCAGAGCCTTATGGCCGGCACGGCCGCCCGCTGCCCATCCCTCTTCGCTAGCGGAGGCATTCAACACGCAATGGCACCCCTGCCCATGCAAGCACCCGCGCGCGGCCTGCAGTCCCTCATCGCTCTGCTGCTTCCATGCGCGGACGTGCAGTGCGCTCTGGGGCTCTACGTCGCTTTCCCACAGCAGCTTCCGGGAGCGCTGCTGGGTCGAGCGCGCGAGACGCTCCTAGAGCTCCTACAGGTGAGGCCGCTTGTCTAGATCAAGTTGCGCGTAGTTCAGCTCGGCAAGCTGACCCGCTCACGCCCCTCACCGCCGTTCACATGTCCGTCACCCTTGCGTGCCTGATGAGCGCGTGCGTCCTCCCTCGTCCTTCCCTTCCCCTTTGCCATATGCAGGTCGCGTCGCCTCTGGTGTCGCACAAGCTGCAGTATGACCTGGCGGTGGAGGTAGAGACTTTAACCACGGCCACACCCGGCTCCTACGCAGTGGTGGAGGGCGGCACGGGCAGTGCGGCGGTTACCTCCGACCGTACGGCAGGCCTGTACGGCAGCACGCCGGTCAACGCCATCATGGCAACTGCCGAGCAGCTCCTGGCCGAGTTCCAGTCCACGGAGAACGCCTGCGATGCCCATGCGTGCAGCACGCGCGATTGCCTCTTCCCCGTCATGCTTGGCTCCAGCGGCGCCTCCTTCCTCTTCACAAGCACCAGCGTGTCAACGCGACGCGACCTGGGCCAGACCACCGCGCCTGGCAGTACCCATCAGATGGCTGAGAACGCCTGTGGCGGTGCGGGGGATCGGGGCGTGGGCTGATAGCATATCCTGGGGACACAAGTCTACGGCGTCGAGAGCGCGCGTGCATTTGGTGCATTACCGGTAGCCTGCAGGCCGGCCGCTAGGGGTCTTGTCAGTAACCACGCTCCCGATGCCTTGCTCGCAGCCGCATGGCAGATTGCGCCTATTCGCAGCAGCAGACACACGCCGTGATCCACGTCGAGGAGATGGACGAGGGTGAGTCCAGGCTACTGTCCGGAACAGCCCTTGGTGGAGACGGGGTCTGACGTATCTGGCTACGAACAAGTATTATTGATGCAAGGCCGTGCAACTCCAACCCAAGCGCTTGCCTCCCTCACTCTGCCTGCCCCGCCCTCCGCGCTTGCCCTGCCACCGGCCCTCCACTTTCATGCCCTGCCCCCCGCCTCCCCCGCAGTCAAGCACTCGATGCGCTCCCAGATGCCCACGCTGGTGGCCAGCCTGCGCAGCAGCATTGGCGCGGCGAGGGCCGACGTGGCGGCCGCCGCCGCCGCAAGAGACACACAGCAGTAAGTGGGGGCACGGGCCACAAAGCACGACCCCAGGTACCGCAAGGCAAGGGGTATACCACCAGCCGCCCCAAGGGCCCCCCTGGCACCGTCTGACTCACCTGTGCCCTTGCCCACCTGAAGGGCCTCGTCATCCCCAGTACCTGGTGCACCGCGGGTCGGTCGCATCAACGCGCCGCTCACCAGCGACGCCTCAGCTCTGGCGGGTATCGAGCTGTTGTCGCGGTTGGGTCACGGCGGCTGCGCGGTCGTCCTCATGGGACGCATGGGGGTGATGGACGTCGCAGTCAAGGTGGGCGTGAGCTGACACCGGCATGTACCACAGGGGCAGGGGCCAGGAACTGTGTGCACGCTGGTTCACGCACGGTGTGCAACCAAGTGCTGACCCTTTCGCCGCTTGGTCTTGTGCCCGCATGTGCTGCTGGTCTTCGCTCAGCTCATGGAGCTTCCGGAAGTGAGTTGCTCCAATACATTATTGCTCGACAGTCAGTTCCGGGGATGCTAGGGCGGGGGGGTTCTGTGCATGCCGGTTTAGGAGTCTCACAGTTGCACACGCGCCCCGGGACCTCATCTTCCAACCCCGCAGGCTCAGGGCACACCACACAGCAGGGGAGGCGGGCCAAAAGGTGCTATGGGGCAACGCACAAACTTGTCCTTCACGCCCAGCCTGTGATGTCACCAGTAATGGCCTGCGTACTCCTACCCATTGACGTTTGAGCGCGGGCAAACTGTTCGGCCCGACGCGAACTCATAAACACGATCAGAACATGTTCGCATAAAGTTCAAACCACAGCCCTAGCAGCGACGCGCACAACCACTAAGAACTGTGATTCACATTGGTGAGCTAAGCGAAGTAGTTCCGCCAAGGTTGTCCGCAAATGTTGCGAGGATGAAGCGGTCAGAAGTCACCGCTCAAGCCCGGACCGAGCGCGATATTGTTATCTTAGCCTTGTGTAGCTCAGAAACGATTCAGCAACGCTGATTAGAATGGGAATATGTTCGGCCATCGGCCATCCTCCACCCCCTTCACAGGCCCGTCGCGCGGAACGCGCCACCAATCCTCGTGACCTTCTCTTCTTCTGGCCTCTGCCACGTGCCGGTCGTACCTCATCCTGGCAAGCACTCGTGCCGTCTCAGCTCCTGCCCTGCCCTACCCGCCCCACAGATGGATGACGAGGACACGGCTACTGGCCTCGCACGAGCCAGCACAGCCAACTCCGGCAACATGTGCCCCCGCGCCGCGCTGACACCCAGCGGCCAAAAGCGGCTCGGCGCGCGCCGCGCACTCCTCCGAAACGCCATGGAGCTCGCGGTGATGACCTCTCTGACGGGCCACCCCAACGTGCTCCAGGTGAGGTGAAGTCCGGATCTGGGTCTGGCTCCCCCGCCCTACGGCACACGCATGGGCTCCGGCCTTCCACGACCTTTCCTTCCCTCCCAACTGCAGGTCTACACGACCTTCTCCAATGTCGCCCTGGTGCGCACGCAAAAGCCGGACGGGTCAGTCACGCTCAAGCTGCGGCCCGCCGACAAGGCCAACCCTGTTGCCGAGGCCGCCCTTGACGACGGTAAGCCCCGGGTTGGGGTCTGGGTTGGTGCTGGAACACGGCGCCGCCTCCACCCCTTCACGACACCGTTCATGGGGCTACTGCCTGACAGCGGACAAGAATGGGTGTTACCCCCCGGTGTTACCCCAGCCAGGCCCTCCAGCCGCCATGCATCTCCGTTTCAGGACTCATGTTCACGCAACCTTCGATTGTTTGGAGCTTCTCCCTCCAGACCCCATCTCCGTGCTTCACAGCTGCTCCATCATCCGAATCGTGTGCTGCCAACCGAACGTCACAGCTGCTTATCGTAATCGCGTGCTGCGCCCACCGCACGCCCCGCCGCCCCCGCAGACACGCCCCCCGTGTGCGACTGCCTGGTGGCTGAGTGGTGCGACCGGGGCTGCCTGGCCAAGGCGCTGGCGAGCAAGGCGGTGCCGGGCACAGTGGTGGTGCGACCGGCAGACGGCAGCGGCCCGCCCCGGCAGGTGCCCAACTACAAGGTGGGGAGTGACTGCGGGGCAAGCACACAGGAGGCATGTGTGGTGACCCAAGCAAGCCTTCTGCCCCCGGGCTACGTCTTTTAAACCTGCATCCCTTGTTCCTATCACCCCCACCCCAGGTCATTATGATGACCCTGCTGGATGTGGTTCTGGCGCTGCGCCACCTGCACTCCCACAACCTCATCCACAGGGGTGAGCGGTGGAGATCGCCAGACACAGCAGATGTAAAGCAGTCGGAAGGGCCCAAACTAACGCTGAGGCTGGGTTGTCCAATCTCCTTTCTTGCAGACCTCAAGCCCGGCAACGTGCTCCTGCGCACGAGCAACACGGACCCCCGCGGCTTCACGGCTAAGCTCGCAGACTTTGGGTTCGTAACGCTGCTGAACGAGGCGAGAAGGGGAAGGGCGGTGGCACTGTGCAAGGGACGGTTGGACGGTTACATGTGTCCTCCCAGTCTTGCTTGTTCAGCAAACCATGCCCGCTTTTCTTGTCCAACCACCCGCAGCCCGGGGATGACGCCAGCAACGGAGAGCCCTTTGCAATTGTGGAGGAGGCGTGCGGAACGTGAGATGGTTGGTTGAAGGAAGGACCAAGGAGCGGGGCTCTGTTGCAGTGCATCTCCCAATCGTCCCCTCCCCCACCCCAACCCTTTCCAACCTCAGGGTCACGCACATGTCACCCGAGAGCATGGAGGAGGGTAAGCACCGCTTGCCCGCGTGGCTGAAGCAGTATATGTGGTACTAGTCCGACAATGATGGATGCCCTTTAAACACACCCACCTGCACGACAGGAGCCCGCATCGGCCCGAGCTGCGATGTGTACAGGTGAGCTGGCTCTCTAAGCTACTGTGCTCTGCTCTTGCTGACGCTTGGGGTTTACTCATCAGCTGCATCGTACTCCCCTTCTCGCCCCATAAACAGCCTGGGCATCCTCATGTGGGACATGGTTGCGGGCGGCACGCGGCCCTACGCCGAGGTAGGTGGCATGCTCCCCTCTCCATCCTCCTTGGCCATTCCCCTTTCCTTTCTTGCCCTTGAGCTCCAGCACACACAGCAGCCATTCCTCGTTCATTCGCCTAGAAGGTCCACCGCCCGATTCGCGCAGTTACAACCGCACATGATTGGGGGCGCGGTCGCAGCGGGCGTGCGCCCTGCCTTTCCCCGGAACGTGCCATCGTTCTACAGGTGCGCCGAGCCTCCTCCGGTCAGCTGCCAAGGAACCCTGTTGTCGAAATGGCTAATGCGCAGTGGGATGAAAGCTTTGCGGCTTCAATCGGGCAGAGCATAGGCTCCAGCTGCATTCGCCCCTCGTGCAACCCGTTTGGCTGAGTGACCCGCCCATGCCTCGGACGCAGGCGCCTGGCGGAGCGCTGCTGGGCGGCGGACCCGCGAGAGCGCCCCAGCATAGAGGAGCTCGTCTCCGCACTCAATGCTCTCCTGGCCGGTCACGGCCGTAGGGAGCACTAGCTGCTTCGGGGAGGCCAATCCGGGCGTGCTGCCCACGAGCAGGGAGGATGTGGACGACGGCTGAGGATTAGGGAAGGACGCAGGCTGCTCCCTGGCCAGTTCCTGGCACTGGCCCATCTTGGGACACGCTGTGGACCTAGGGATACCTTCACTCTCGGCGGCGGGCGGCCAGCCACCACGCGCACCTGCCTTGCAGCGCAAAGGAGTAGTTTAGCCGAAGACATGACAACGAAGAGCGGGTGCGTTTCAGGCTTGGTTTGGGCACGCAGCGAGCCGGGCCTTTCTCTTCCTCTATGGCTGTTCGAGGCAGTTCCCCATTTGCAATATGCGTGCTGGTCTGGCGCCTCGGAGCTCGGACTTTCTTGACGTGGCACTGGTTCAGTGCGTGACTCGCACTGCTTCCATGGCTTTGGCCCCTGGGTATTGGTACACATTACTTCACTTCATAGAGAGGATTGGTTTGATTACGTCATTGATGTATAATGACATGAATGTCATCAAGAACTCGGCAGGGCTGAGGATTTGCTCTAAGCTAGCGTATACGGTGCTCCGGCACTGTCCTGGGCTTATTTGAGAGTTGGCCGTGTCACAATGATTGCGAGCAAGGGCAAGGGTCGCTCTTGGACCTGGCTAAACGGCTGCCTTGATGTGCCTTGCCTCTGATTGCTCAGAGCGTGTATCTGTGCCATGTGTAGAATGGCTTTAGGGGGCAATAACTGAGGGGCATTAGCAAGTCCCTTGCGGTACCTCTTTTACTTAAGTCATCCGATGATACCCTTCCGTAGGGCTTGTCGATTTTCTTGTCCAGCCCATGGGGGCACCCCTCTTGTCTTGTCCGTCAGGTCCCTATCTTGCGACTGAGAGCAGGGAAACGTATCTGTGTGCCCCCTTGTCTACAATAAGGCTCAGGGCCGTGGCGCCTTCCAAGCCACTTGATCGTTGAATAAAGCTTCCACAAGGGTTTGTGAACCTTGGCCCTACCGGTCATCGCCTGTTGTCATAAGAAGTCTGAGTAAGCTTAAGGGTAGGAGGGAGCTGAACGGCATGGCTGCCCTGGTGGACGAACGCATGCCTCGACGTCAAGGCAGACACCTTTGCCATCGCAAGCCGTCCTTGGGGATATTTGGGTAGCGGCGGGCGCTGTGACATGTGCAGGTGGTAGGCTTTGCTGCGCCCGGGTGAGCGGCATGGGCGGGAACGGCGAGCGGGCGGAACTGCTTACTGTGACTGATGGGGGAACGCGTTGGGAGGTGCCAGGAGTTTGGGTTATGCTGGCACTGCTTTGCGCAGGTGACCCCGGTATGGAAGCAGGTTCATGACGCTTTAGCTTCACCAGTTCTGCAAGGGATGCAGCGTGCCCGCGTGCGGTCTTTCAGGGAGGCGACACCGGGCGGTTCAGGTCAAAGAGATGGAGGCGACGACTGGACAGCGTAGTTTTGGTCTTTCATCTGCGGGGCGTCGGGTGGCGCACAGGCACGCCGCATTAGAGCGGGAGAGGAATCCCTCACGAGAGATGGAGAGAAAGTCAAGAAGGGGCTCAGGGTCTCAGGCCTGAAGGCTCGAGTGGTGGAGACTGGCGGCGGAATGTAACGGACGTCTAGGCACTCACCACGCCGCCTTCGACTGCGCTGCGGGGGGTTTTGAATGAAGTCACATGGCGTGCCGTGGCAAACCGTGCCACGCCCACACTTTCCCCCCATCACCACCGGCATCCCCTGGCTAGGGTTGAGGTGTTACACGAACTCAGGGCCTCAGGGCCTCAGGCTAAAGTGGCGCTTTTGGGGCTACAAGGCAGGGGCCAGAAAGGTGTTTGCACCCCTGCTGCAAGTTGTAACCGTCCCTTGAGTTGTCGGGGTCAACAGACACCACATACCAGGCCCGCATACCATACCATCACCGCGCCTGAGACTCCCAGGCTCATGCGAGCAGCCCTTCACACCACATACCAGGCAGGGTGAAGCGCGGATACCGTATACGCCGCATATATGCGGCCCCGTCTTGACAATCCGAGTGCTGCCTGGCACCAGAGAGTCGAGCCTGGGCTGGCTTGGGCCGTCATCACCCCCCCCCCCCTTGCACAAAGCGGGCTCAAGGCCCTGGCTGCTGCCAACTTAATGAGCCAAGTAGGCAAGGGCTTCCTGCCTCGCAGGCACTCCCGTCCAGGGGTGCGAGACGGACCGCACCTCCAGGCAGATCCACTTGATCGCTGAAGCACTTCCGGATGATGAACCCCAAGTCCTCGCTCGCCTTGCGCAGCGCCTGACCGCGAAGCATCCAGCCACCAATGCACGGCGCGAAAACCGAGCCAAGCCAGACACGCAGTGCATACTCATCAGTGTACAGGTACTGTCTTACGCCGAACCATCCATAATCACCTATTGCCCTCCGTGCCGATATGCCGATCAAGCGTTCTAGTCGTGTCCTTCGCAGCTCGTCGCAGCCATTGTTCCCGCCGCTAAATGCAGACCCACGAGGCACCAGCGCACCAGGATTGCTCGCGCTCCGACCGCCAAAGTTTGCGTTTCTGCGCTGTTTCACTGTCCAGTACGCGATCGTCGTTTTGTATGAATTGTGAAGGGCAATAACTAGGGCTGCGATGTGGTGTGAAGCGTTCTCGGCTCTAGTGGTACGGCACTGCCCTGCGCGCAGCAGCCTACCTATGAGTTAAGATACTTGCTGGCCTGGGCATCAGGTGCGGAAAACGCTCCGGGGCGGGGGCAGCAGGGCCGACACAGACTGGAGTCAAACTGCCTTTTTCGGCGGGGCCCGAAACTGCCCGAACGACGAGCGGGGTGGCGTTGAAGCAACAAAGTCATGTAACGACGTGGCCGGCAGCACTTTGTGGGCTGGGACAAGTGTCCCTCCCCCCGAGGGGACGAGCAGGGGCGAGCACGCCACGTCGCCTTGCTCCGAAGTAACGACCTCGTCCAACCGAGCGAGTCCAACGCTCGCTCTGTGCTATCGTTAGCCGCAACATGGATCATGCACCTCGGGCATGGCCATGCCTGCTCGTGCAGTCGCGTTTCCGCGTGCGTGACGCACGCGGCGTCACGCGGTTGTGTCTGCGATCGCTCGCCCTGACGTCCGCAGGCGAGTATCGCCATGCCCCGCCGCTCTAAAGCGCTCCTATACTCGTTATGCGCCTGAGGAGATAACGTGCAGTGTGAGCGAGTGCGGCGACAACAACGTTATCTGCATTCCTCGACACAACCCAATCAACAAGCTCCCCAACGCATGGGCTCATTGCGCCTCAAACTACGCAACAGAGATCTCCACGGCTTTGATGTCCTGTCGGGCGGTGTGAGTGGCAAGTGGCATACGAAGGCCGCCGACGGGCCGACCGAAACCACCACAACCACCAACCACCTCATCTCAGGGTCGCCTCCGGCATATAAAAGTCGAGGCCCACCTCCACCATTCACTGCACGGTGCGCCGAGGGTACCGGTAGTGATACAACCGCTTGCGGCCAGCCCCGACCAGGACTTGCTTGCCGGTGCGTGCCGACATGCCACGCGCTACCGTTTTCCGCCGCGTTGGCGCGCTCCTTGCCGCCGCAGCGCTGCTTGGATGCGCTCGTGGTTGTGTTTTCAAGTATGGGGCGTCTCGTGACAACCTGGTAAGTCGCGGAGAACCGACTGATAATTCGGTAGGATTCGGTTTTCGCCCTACATACGCTCGGTTTTCGCCCTCCATGGGCTCGCTCCATCCCCTTTTCGCTTTCGCACTTTCGTAGGCTGTCAAGTCTGGCACGCCCTTGGACCACGGCTTCCATGGGGACAACTGGTGAGGCCGCGGGACCGAGGTTGGGGCGGTATCACTTTCGTCCGGGCTCGCCATTCTTCACACCACGCCGGCCCAGTCCTCTGGTTCTTGTACTCGCCACGTCATAGGCGCTCACGGGCTGTCAGCAACCACGGCCAGCCAAGGAGATACGGGGTGCAGATACTTCATATGTCTGCGTCGTGAATCAGTTTGTAGGGGGGGGACAAACATGGCCGCCTCTCACTGCCCGACCCCCCGACCCCCCAACCCCGAACGCATTCCACAGGAGCGGCGTCGACGGCAACGGCAACCCCTGGCAGTGCCTGTCCGGCACCCGGCAGTCGCCCATCAGCATCCCCGAGCCCACGACGACTGTGTTTGGTGAGCAGGTGGTGCGGGTTGTCAAGAACGTATCACTCCTGTCCATGAGCACTTCGCAGGCTGCCATGCGTACGCCCTCCGCGGCGCGCCCCGCACATTGCACCCAACGGGCAGCCTACGTCCCTTCTTCTTTCGTCCCCCTGTTTCCCACAGGCAACGCCCAGATTCCCTCAAACTTCCGCACCAGCTGGACCTACCCCACCCTGGTCTCCAACGGCTCCAACATTGAGGTGAGAGGGCGGCTGCGGTCGGCCAAGCGGAGTTCAACCCAATCAAGTTGGTTCTGACCAGCAACCTTTCCCTCGCCTGTGCCCCTCACCGCGCCTGCGCAGATCATCAACAACGGCCACGTCATCCAGGTGAGCGACACGCATGGGACGGGGTGAAGATGCTGCATGTGCCATAGCGCACTCCTTTGAACGCCTGCTTCTGTCGCCCTCAGGTGGAGTGGCTGTCGCCCTTCACTCATCCGTCCAGATCACTGCGGGTAGGTACACGTGTCACGTGGGCACCAAAGCCGGTGCTCAAGTGCAGAGGCGTCCCCAAGGCAGCCTTGCATCTCCTCACCTGCCCCGATGCACCCAGACTATACTACCTTTCCTGCAGGTTTCCTCAGTCGTTCCCCCTCTTCCCCCGGGTTGTCCGCAGCCAACACCACGACTGCCACCATCACCTCCGTGCTGGACCTGCCCGCCGACGCCCCTTCCCGGCGTGTCACCGCAGTTCCCCTACAGTTCCACGTCCACGCCCTGTCGGAGCACACCATCGACGGTGAGGGCTAGAGGACACAGCTCGGGCGGGGACGGGGCAACGCTCAGGCGTGGGCTGGGGCCCAGGGCCTTCGACTGGAATCTCTACACAGAGCCTCCCTGGTTCGCTCCTAGACACTGTGTCCCCTGCCGACCTCACCACCCCCAACCCGACCCACCCCCTCAGGCCGGTACTACCCCCTCGAGCTGCACATCGTGCACAGGGTGACGGACCTGCCCGCCTGCGCCGCCGTGGGCGGCTGCTTCACGGTCACGGGTGTGGTGTTCGAGCTGGTCGAGGGCCCCGACAACCCGCTGCTCACGCCCATCCTGTTCTTCGCTCCCAAGCGTGAGGGCACCATCAACCGCCTGCCCGCCGGCTTCAACATTGAGCTCAACTCCTTCATCCCCGCGCCCAGCCAGCGCACCTACGTCACGTGAGTGCAGCGGCCGGTGGCAGAATTGTGCAACTCCGCAAGGGTTCATGACTGGAAATTGCATAATGGCCCCGTTCATGTTGCCGCTTTCCACTGTTGGGTTGAGTGCCCTTGTGAATCCAGTCCCCCTGCCCTTGCCCTGCCCCCCTCCCGCAGCTACCCGGGTTCGCTGACCACCCCGCCCTGCAGCGAGGGTCTGCTGTGGCACGTCTTTACCGAGCCCCAGACCATCAGCGTCCGCCAGTGGGCACAGTTCCGCAACCTCACCTCCTTCAAGGACTGCGTCAACACCACCGGCTCCCCTGCGGGCCACCGCCATGCCGCTTCCCGCCGCCTTCTCACCCTCAGCGACGACGCCGCGGAGATCACTGCCCCTGAAGTCGCTGAGAGCGCTGTCCCCAAGCCCGCTCGCGAGCGCAAGCTGCAGACCTGCCTGCTGGGCCTCCTTTGCCTTGGCGGCGGCGGTGCGGCGTCGCCCCCGCCTCCGCCGTCGCCTCCGCCGCCGCGCCCGAACCCCCCGCCGCCGCCCCTGGCCAACAGCTGTGAGTGTGAAGGGCTGACCCGGGTGGAAGAGGCACAGTAGTAGTGAAAGGCCAGCCAATCTGCTTTCCTGGGACCGCGTACTTGCCACTATGCGTGGTCAGCCTGACCCGGGGTCTGCGCCTTCATGCGTACCGCTCACTCCGTTCTCCCCGGTGCCTGATCCCCTCCCCCAGTTGTGTGCACGCCCAAGGCCTTTGGCTACAACTACCGCAACGTCCAGCCCACCAACGGCCGCACCGTCAAGCTGGCCACGGCCTAAGCGGACACCGGGCCTGCACCTAGCTAGCTAGCGTCCTCCCTGCCTGCTTGCTGGGCGCACGCGGCTCGCCCACGTATCTAGCGTGAAAGATGATGTACGGTACATGATGCAACAGCGAGAGTTGTACGCCATAGCGCAGGGTGGAGAGTGAGCGAGGAGGTGGTTGTGGAGAGCGGAGCGCAGTGAGAGAAGTGCGAGGGGGGATTGCGTAGTCGTACCGAGTACATACCATGCGTCACACAGCGCTTTGCTCCGCGAGGGGCAAACGCCGTTCATGAGTGCAACCGCATGCATAGTGTTGAGACTTGTTCCGAGAGATGGGTAGGGGCGGTGGAACAGTGGGGCGGTTGTGAGCCGGCCAGTGGGGCATGGGGTGCCATCTTGAGATCGTTAGCATGACAGGAGCGTGGGCAAAGATTGGGGATACGTGTGCGGCTTAAAGAGCACTTTCATACTTTCTCTGCGTCTCTGCGAGTTCACGGCAAACGGCACGAGGAGGGGCAATAGCAGGAGCAGCAGGAGAAAGGCTTGGCCGGCCAGACCAAACAAGACGCACGTGCCAAACCTTAACGCTACGACGGTATGGAAGCCCTGACCCCTGCACAGACTGAGAGACAGTGACTAGTTGCCGCGCGCCAAGTGCAATACATGCCACGGCGGCTTAAGAATTACCGTATGCATCACACGCAGAAGGGCCAACACAAGGACGAGGGTCGAATGCGCCGAGGCGCCGATACGCTCAGGCTTTGCCGCTTGATCAAGGCAACCGGGATTCCATGGCATTTTACTGCCACAGCTGCTCTTTCAAGAAAGCTGTACGGGACCATTGTCCCCGTACTCGAGCCTGCGCCTGGTTCGTCTGTGGGCCCTGGTGTCCGACGAGGTGGCTGCACGAAGGCAGGATAAGGGCTGAGCCCCGTGGCCCCTCCCCGGCGAATTCCATGTTTGCGTCTGGCCCATGAGGCCGGCAACCCCTCTCCGCCACTTGCCCGCACGCCGGCATGCAAGCTCACACCCGGCCATTAATCCTTTCCCAGTACCCCGCCCTACGCGAGGTGGCTCGAGCCCGCTCGCCAGGGTTCTAACCCCCCGGGCGAGACAGAGCTCCCTCCGCCCCGGTGCCCAAAAGGGAACACGGCGTTGAGAAACACCAGCCAGGGAGCAACCCAGGGAAGGGTAGCAACCTGATCACCCCCACCAGCCCATTCCGGGTGGGCGAAATTGCACTTCTAAGGGTAGGGATGTAAGGCAGACTGCAAGCTCCAAGCACAGCTCCGCAGTCCCTGTCAGTAGGGACTGCGCCGTGCTCCACACCCTCCCCTGCGCCATGCCACTTGCACCAAAGAAGGCATGCCCGTGGGGGACAAGGGCAGGTAGGCAAGGTCAAACGCAACGCGGGGAACGATGGCCGACGTGTGGGTTAAGCACAGGGGTGCCAGGCAAGCGAGTGCGCAAGACGTGTGGGTAGAAGACATCAACGAAGCGTAGCGCGTGGTTGAGGGGCGTAGGGCGTGGTTGCAAACTACGCTGACCTGTGGGCGGCCTACCTTGTCGTTGTCGCCTGAGAACCGGGAGGGCCCGCGAGGGCGAGGGGCATCTCGCGGGTGGACACGCACACGAGAGATGGAAAGGGAGGGAGAGCGAGTTGTCGGGGTCGGCCAGTCGCGTTAGGGTGCCAGCGCGCAGCCGAGCCCGAGGAAGCGCCCGAAACCCGGTCGAAAGTGTAGGTGCCCCGCGCCGCCTCACCTGGCGCCTCGACCCAAGCCGAGGGGGGGGCCTCGAGGTTCGAGGGGGGGGAGTCGTGCATGGGTATGGATCGATCGTCGCGGTGAGGCGTACGAAAGGTCCAACGCTCTCGGTCAGAAGAGGCATTAGCGGCTTCGCATAGCAGCAGCAGCATCGCAAGCTCGGTGACCCGGGCCGGTTGTGACCATGACCTGAACGCAGCCGCGCCTTCGGCTTCGGAGATGCTTCGCTCCAGTACGCCAAGAAGCCAGTAGCATGTGAGTAAAGTGCCACGCGTTGTCTCTGTGAGGTTGGTGTTCGCGCCAATTCTGGAACACTAACGCCGCTGCATTGCTAAAGCTTAATGCGCCAGCATTGCTTGTGTGCACTGCTTGCAGTTGTCAGTATCCACGCCTAGGGCCTGCGGCTTGTCGAAATCAACTTTGACTGTATCCCTGTTCCGGTAAGCTGTTGTGCATAATTGTGGTTACTAGTAGTAACGGGAAGCGTGATAACATGACCGCAGTTTTGGCACGCATGGGCATATGCGCACAGGAACCCGTGGCCCGGCTCTCCCAGACCCGCAGTCCCCCGGCCCGCAGCCTGCCCCCCCCCCGCCCCCGCCGCCCCCCAGCCCCCACCCGTTACACCCACACAATGCGACGCCAACATACCGCGGCACTGCGCGCCGTTGTCTAAAACAACCCCCCTCCCCGGCGTCAACATGCCTTACGCGCTTTCCCCTTGCTGCTGCTCCCCGGCCACGTTGTGGCCAACCCCCACCCCCTCCCCCACCCCCCAGCGTGGTTCCCTAGCGACACAGCCCTAGGCTTCTGCCCCCATCCCTTGACTGTTGATGCAAGTCAACATCGCATCAAGACCAGCGGTTCGGCTGACGGGACCAAGGTGGATGGTGTTCTTACATACAGCTCTCTGGCCTTTAGGTTGCAGATGCTCCATCCGTCCCTGCTAACAAATTACACGCTCTGCAACTACTGCCTCGCTCAACACTTATCACGTCCCTCCTCTCGTCCAGGCCACATCGCACCTTGCATCTTCTATCTCTTCACCGCGCGCACCGCTCATTAGGTATCACTTGTGGCTACCCCTCTTCTTTGGTTGCTTAGGCAGGGATCTGCACACTAAAATTGTATCTCGTGGCCACTCTTCAAACTCCGTACCGTATCACGAACTGGCATACACTTGGCAGGCACGATGGAACGAACCCATCCCGCTCACCAGCTGTCACTCACAAAATTGTTTCGAGGGGTTCAAACCTTGCAGGAACCTCACTTGCAGGAACCACGTATCCACGGAAGCTCAATACGCGGGCGAGCCGCGTGCGCCCAGCAGGGAGGACGCTAGCTAGCTAGGTGCAGGCCCGGTGTCCGCTTAGGCCGTGGCCAGCTTGACGGTGCGGCCGTTGGTGGGCTGGACGTTGCGGTAGTTGTAGCCAAAGGCTTTGGGCGTGCACACAACTGGGGGAGGGGATCAGGCACCGGGGAGAACGGAGTGAGCAGTACGCATGAACGCCGAGACCGGACCAAGCACCTCACACCATACGAGTACCCATCAAGCCAGATTAGTTGGGGCCCCACAGCCCCGCACACTTACAGCTGTTGGCAAGGGGCGGCGGCGGCGGGGAGGAGACAGGCGGCGGGGGAGACGGGGAAGGGCACAGCACGCCGAGCAGGCCGCACACGAGAGTGCTGCGCTGACGGGCGGGGCCGGCGACGGAGCCCTCGGTCTCGGTCAGGCCCAGCATGCGGCGGGAAGCGGCGTGGCGGTGGCCCGAAGGGGAGCCAGTGGTGTTGACACAGTCCTTGAAGGAGGTGAGGTTGCGGAAGCGGGACCACTGGTTGACACTGATGGTCTGGGGCTCGGTGAAGACGTGCCACAACAGACCCTCGCTGCAGGGCGGCGTGGTCAGCGAACCCGGGTAGCTGCGGCGGGAGGGGGGGGCGGAGGGAAGGGCAGGGGGGGTGGATTCAGCTCTCAACCCAAACAGTGGAAAGCGGCAACATATTATGCAATTTCCAGTCATGAACCCTTGCGGATTGACACACATCTGCCACCGGCCGCTGCACTCACGTGACGTAGGTGCGCTGGCTGGGCGCGGGGATGAAGGAGTTCAGCTCAATGTTGACGTTAGCGGGCACGACATTGATGGTGCCCTCGCGCGTGGGGGCAAAGTCCAGGATGGGCTCAAGCAGCTGGTTGTCGGGGCCGTTAACCAGCTCGAACACCACACCGGTGACCGTGAAGCAGCCGCCCGCGGCGGCGCAGGCGGGCAGGTCCGTCACCCGGTGCACGATGTGCAGCTCGAGGGGGTAGTACCGGCCTGCGGGGGAGGGCCGGGTTGGGGGTGGTGAGGTCACCCTCACTGAGGTCAGCAGGGGACACTGTGCCCGGGAGCATGCCAAGCAGGCTCCGCGTAGAGGTTCCGGTCGAAGGCCCTGGACCCCAGCCCACGTCCCCGCCTAAGCCGTGTCCTCGTGCCCTCACCGTCAATGGTGTGCTCCGACAGAGCGTGGAAGTGGAACTGCAGGGGCTCTGCGGTCACGCGCCGCGACGGGGCGTCGGCGGGCAGGTCCAGGACGGAGGTGATGGTGGCGCCGCTCGTGTTGGCTGCGGGGGTTTGGAGGGCGAGGGTTAGGGAGCATGGTCGCTCGGAAATACACACACGTGCACGGGGATGC
The DNA here is from genome assembly GCA_016858145.1 of Edaphochlamys debaryana. Classification (NCBI taxonomy): domain Eukaryota; kingdom Viridiplantae; phylum Chlorophyta; class Chlorophyceae; order Chlamydomonadales; genus Edaphochlamys; species Edaphochlamys debaryana. The sequence continues at coordinate 663,076 of JAEHOE010000033.1, read as the reverse complement.
GCGAGGGGTGAGCTTGTGATGAGGCAGTGCACATACACGCAGATGCTAGGGTAACTTTGGAGGGAGGAACCGCGCACCCACCCGCGGTGATCAGGACGGATGAAGTGAACGGCGACAGCCACTCGACCTAGATGCCGAGGGGGGGGGGCGAGGATGGGGTTTGGTGTGAACGCTGATGTAAGGGGATGCGGTTGTAGGCTATGCCTGCCTGCAGACCCAGCATCCGACATCAACCCTGCCCCCTGCTTGTGCCCCTGTCCTTGCTTGCCTGGATCACGTGACCGTTGTTGATGATCTGCATGGCAATCAGACGCAAGGCGGGTGGCAAAAATAATTGTGAAAACACACATGGGACGGGGCTGACGGGACACGCGCCCCTGTGCACGCGCAGGCTGTATCAGTGGCTGCCATGCGTGTCACCGCATGTATGAGGAGTGCCAGATAAGTGCGTGCTGACCCCGGGAGTTCGTGCTGCTGTGCCCCACCACGCACCTCAATGTTGGAGCCGTTGGAGACCAGGGTGGGGTAGGTCCAGTTGGTGCGGAAGCTCGCTGGGATCTGGGCGTTGCCTGCGAGGTACGAGGGCAACGACGGGAAACGTGGGACGGAGGTGGATATGCCCTTGTGGATGCCTTGTGATGGGAGCCTCGCTCGCGTCCATCTTTCCCGACGTCCACTCCACGGCTTCGTGCATGTTCCCTGCAACTCACCGAACACAGTCGCCGTGGGCTCGGGGATGCTGATGGGCGACTGCCGGGTGCCGGAGAGGCACTGCCAGGGGTTGCCGTTGCCGTCAACGCCGCTCCTGTGAAATGCACGCGGGGTTGGAGGGGCGGGGGGGCGGACAGTAAGAGGTGGCCATGTGTCCCCCCCTTCCAGATTGATGCACGACGCAGACGTATGAAGTTGCACCCCGTATCTCCTTGGCTGGCCGTGGTTGCTGACAGCCCGTGAGCGCTTATGACGTGGCGAGTACTGGAACCAGAGGACTGGGCCGGCGTGGTGTGAAGAATGGCGAGCCCGGAGGAAAGTGATACCGCCCGAACCCGGGCCCCGCGGCCTCACCAATCATCACCATTGTAGCCGTGGTCCCAGGGCGTGCCAGACTTCGCAGCCTGCGCGGGTGCGCGGGGCCGGCTCGCGGGTTCGCATACATGGATGCCAAGCTGATCTTCGCGATATGCTTCATGCCACAAGCGCACGCAGCATACTCGTAGCTAGAAGATGCGAGCGCGCTCATGCACCCAATCTTATCATGACTCGCGGGTCTATGAACGGCTGCACCGCCTGGCACGGAACGGCGGAAACCCATGCTGAATTCCCACTTCGCAGGCCCAAGCCCGACCCGCCTTCAACTCACCAGACTGTCTTTGGCCGTGCCAAACTTGAAAATGCACGCGTTCGCGCACCCCATCAGGGCCGCGGCAACCAGAAGGGCGCCGACGAGGCGGACCCCGCCGGTCCGCTGATGATCAATCGACATGTTGGCACGCACGCGCACTGGAGCGAGCGAGGAAGGGATTGGGCCGAATGGGCCAGAAAGGAACGTTGCCAAGGAATGTAACTGAGTGTGCAGATCATGTGGGGAACATCTCGCTTAAATACTTGGTGGTGACCGTAGTTGGTGGTTGGTCGTTGTATGGGTTTCGAAGCACGTTCATTTCCAGGTCTCAGTTCGGGCTGCCCCTTTCCCAACCCTGTGCCTCCCACATCCGGCGTGAACCGCAGAGCCCGTGACGCTGACACGCAAAGTAGCATCGGCGCCTCGACTCGCGTCGACCGTCGCGCGTAAGCCGCCCTGTCCCGCGCGTCCCGCGTCCCGCGCCGACGCCCGGCGAACGAGCTCGTCCTCGCAACACGGTATGCCTTTCCAACAGAGTTACTTGCTAGTAATATTACTGTCGCAGAGAGCAGTAACGGAAGGGCAGAACTCGCCAGCGATTCGTGAACCGCTCGACTCTCGCGCACCGAGGGTACGGGTGCACGCACAGAGCCCGCTGCCGCGCCTCAGACTGCTAAGAGACTGCTAAGTTGACTCTCTCCCCCTTGTGCGGGGCCGGCAGCTTGCTGCCCGCTGGCCGCAACCCTGTAATGCGTCCTTCCTAAGAGCCGCTGCTGCTTTGGTAGTTACCTGTACAGTCATCTGTACCAGGGCAAGCCTGGGTCAAAAGACACCGCGACCGGCGCCCCGGTGCGTGGCGGTGCGTGCCCCCGCCGACGGCGGTATCGGCCTCGCGTGCCGCCCCACCCACGGGCCCCACCACACACCATCAGCGCCCCACCGCCCGTCCCGCCATCATACCGGCAACACCAACGCACCGGATCACGGTGTGACATAAGCAACTCCTTGTGCGCGCGGCTATGCTGCGTGCGGTCTGCCATGCTCAAAAGGACCAACCCGACCGCAGGGCTGGCGAGGGAGGCAAACATGGGGGGACTCTCAGGAGCTTTGTGCTTCGAGCAAACGACGGCGACGGCGACCACCGTACTTCTCCCTCCTGATGTACAAGCCTTGCTGGACACATGACAGCCGTCAAGATGCCACAGGGGCCAGAGCGCCGTCAGCAACGGGCTGGGGGGAATAAGAGGAGTGATGTTGAGAGACACCAGACCTCCCCTCTACTAGACAAAGTGGGCTTTACTCAGGGGCTTTGCTCAGGGGCTCGGCTCGGTAGCTCTTGAATGAGCCCTTCCTGGACGGGACCGCCGCGGGGACACCTAGGATCTTCTGTCCCATCGCCTCAACCGGCCGATGACAACAGGTCTCAAACGTCAAAGGACTCGATCGCTCTGTTTAGCACCATCCTGCTGGCTACCCTCACACGCTAACCTGCTCGGCGTCCCCTTAGGAACCCGTGCTATCGTGTTCCTGCCAGCCTCGGCTGACAGCGCACCTGTGGCCAGACGGTGAAACCCCCATCGGCATGGCTCCGGCCGTCTCCGCTCCTGACCCTCCAGTACCCTGCGCTTGCCCCTCGCCGCCTCTACTGCCGCTCCCCCCCTCGCCTCTGCGCCTGGCGGAACAGAGCCGTGCCCCCCACCACCACCAGTGCAGCCAGCCCGGCCGTCGCCACGACCAGGCCCAAGCTCGGACCCTCCTGTGTGGACGCCTCGGTCTCGCCCCCGTGTCGCCGGACCGCCCCCTCCGCGCTGCCCCAAATGGGTTGTCCGTCCCTGTGCTGCGGTGTCTGCTCCTGGGCACGAGCACCCATCGGGCTGTTGCCCGGCATGCAGAGGTGCGCCTTGGACCCGCTGGGCCCCGAGCTGGCGCCGCACGAGCTGCAAGGGGATGACAGGCGTCCCAGGGCTGCCCCCAGAGTTGAGTCCTGCAACAGTTGACCGAAGCTGTCGTTGTTGATCACGGACCGGAGCTTGCGCGCCTCCTGCGCCAGCGTGGGCCAGTCCCAGGGCGGGCGGCCGTCGCCGGGGGCCTGGGGCGGGGTCAGGGGTCAGGGGGCGTGGGGTCAGGGGTCAGGGGACGTGGGGTCAGGGGGCAGGGGACGTGGGGTCAGGGGCGCAGGGGACATGGGGTCAGGGGGCAGGGCGTGTGGAAGTGTGCAGTGGCATGAAGTGGGCGTTCTCGGAGAGCAGTTACGTGATCAAGGCCATGTCTAGGATGGAGCACGAGGAGGCAGATACACTTCCAGCTGTTTGGGGCACTGCCTGGGACACAGGTGGACGCCGGGTGTGGACCGGAGTCAGGAGGTGTCTGCAGCACAGATGGCAGCGCGGGCTGTTGTGCTTACCCGTGCGACGTTGCAGGTTGGGTCGATGGGGTGGATGATGAAGGGCCCCTCCCCAGGACCCCAGCACGCCCGGAACCGCTCGCCCTGCTCCCGCCTGTAGCCCAGGCCCCCCGCGTCGAGCATCACCACCGGCCCGCCCCCCGGCTCGTCCAGGCGGGAGGCGGTGTCCAGGGCGCCCAGGAAGGTGCGGAGGAGCAGGGACCTGGGGACGATAGAAAGGCCGAGACATACATGGATCAAAGCGGCGCGCTCGACAGGGTGTGCCCTCGGTGCACTAAGGTAGTACCAGCCCAAACAGATTTGCTGGAGCGGTGCTTTTGAAGCCATGGCTGGGCAGTACAACCTCGCAGTACGCCCCTGCCCCGCACTTGCTTATCCGGCCCAATGGGATCGAACTCGCTGCCCCGCGCCGCCTGCTCCGCCTGGAAGGCCTGCAGCACGATGAGCTCCAGCGCCACCGAGGGCAGCTTGGAGGAGCGCAGCAGGCCCCGCTCCGCCAGGCCGCACTTGACCCAGGCCTGGGGGGGAATGCAAGCATGGGTAATGAGGGCATCGGTACGTGGAGGCGGGACTGGAGAGGGGGCCGCAGCCAGCCACCTCACACCAAGCGCTACGCATCTAGAGCTGGCCCAGCGACCTTGCCTTGAACAGGCGGACCGCCTCGTTCGCCGTCTTGTGCTGCTTCTTCACAAACTTCGTCAGCGCCTCGCTTAGGCTCTGCTCCCGCAGGCCGCTGGCCGTGGTGGCAGCTGCCTCCCTGCCCGTCATCCGGAGCAGCGGTTTGACCAGCACCTCCACCTGCATGTCAACGGACGTGTGTCACTGTCCTCAAAGCCTCCTCGACAGCCCCACTCACCCAGCAGGCAGCTTCAACGCTACAGGCGGTGGGCCGAGATGTGGAGCGTGGTGGGAGCACTCAGGCTTGACCGGACCGGACAGCATGCAGGCTTGACCAGCACGCGCCCCACCTGCTTGGCGGCGTTGTCCCTGTCGTGGCTGTCGACGTGTGTGGCGAAGTTGGGCACCAGCACCACGTCCATCTTGACGTCTTGCAAGGTGAACTGAATCATGCAGGCCTTGGCGTGTTTGTGGACGTCCCGGATGTCGAGCGGGTTGAGCTTGGCGGCAGCCTGTTCAGGTAGGGGAGGCGGGCGGGTGATGCGAGCACCTAGGATTGGAGCAGCGTGTGTTGCGGTGGGACTTGTACCCGGGGCGGCTGTCGCTTGGGGGCTCAGGGGGTGGGTGCGGTGAGGGTCCCAGCAGGGGCTATGCCAAGCAGTGCAGTTCGGTATGCCGTATCGTGCACAAGGGCGAGGGCAAGCCTTGACACCTGCTGCTCACCGCGTTCAGGGCCTCAGCCGCCCTCTGAGGATCCAGCTCTGGGTCCAGCCCGTTCACGAACACAGACAGGTCCACGTCGAAGCGCCCCTTGACGCTGGTCTTGCGTCCGAAGGAGCCGCCCACTTTCACTCGGTCCACCTGGGGGAACATCGCGGCGTAGGAGCAGGACCATGCCTTGTGGCGGAGCGGTGGCGGGTACCTATGCCCGGCGGCCTGAACCCCGCACGTGGAACGTACCTTGACGCCCGGCACCTTCTGCAGGGCCTGCACAACAGTGTCAATCGCGTAGCCAGCCTCGGACGCCTCAGCATCGCTGGGAGTCGCGGAGTCGGTTGGCAGCTTGTTGAAGCGGCTGAAGAATTCGCCCCGCGTCTGGGTCGCACCAGTGCTGTCGCATTGGCTCAGATATATGTCGGAGTCGTCATAAGAGGTGACGGCTTTAGAGCAAAGCGTTCTCAAGTGAGTATTCTCGACGTCTTCAGGGACAGGCGCCTTGGGAGCTACCTGACTCAGGAACGTAGACAGCCAACCCCAGAGTCCGTCGGCAGGCATGAGGTGTCGGGGCGGAGGCTAGACCGGTTTCGCGCGCAACACCAACTCGGCTCGGGCTTGTGCCCTGCTACGGCCAGTAGCTCGAGCTAGGTCGATCATTGTTTGCTGGCGCCTTACGAGCATGCGCGAGTTGGAATGAGGGAGGAAGCGGTCAGCCCGATCTGCTATTACCAATCGCTAGGCCTCACAAGTAAGTAGTACTAGCCGCTACTCGCTGGTCCCTATCCTTGCCTATGCGCCTCAAACGTCGTGTCTCGAGCGCTCTCCCACACGGTCCCAAGCGAGCACCCCAAGTGCCCTGAATCCCCCTTGCCCCTCAACTTGCCGCCTCGGCTGCGGCCACGTCAGAGCCTGGGTGCACTGAACATTCTGGGTGGCAGCTTCAGCCAACACGCAAGGGACTAGCGCGCGTGCGTGCTTCAGCCGTCACGGACCAGGCCATTCCCCTGCCCTCGCGTTGACGTAACCGCCGAGCACATCCCCGCCCGCCGTAACCGAACTCCGCACCCCCGCCCTATCCCTGCCGCCCTCCCGCACCCCCCGGCACCGCCCGCCGCCCCACGCCGCCGCCGCGGCCCTCACAGCAGCCGCAGCTCAACCATGCCCTCCCGCCGCTGCGGCGCATACCACGCCACCACCCTCGCCGCGCCCGCGGTCCCCGGCACCGCCAAGTCCAGCGCGTACACGCTCTCCAGCAGCTGCGGCCGCATGCCCCCCACGTGCGTGGCCGCCGCCTTGGCGGCGCCCGGCAGCCAGGCGGCGGCGCCAGCCGCGCCGGCGGCGATCGCCGCCGCCGCGCCGCCGGAGGCGGCGCGAGGCGGCGGCGGCGGCGGCGGCACCGCCAGGGCGCGGGCTGACACGAGCTCGTAGCGCCAGTCGGCGGCGAAGCGGAGCGGTCCGATCAGCTGCTGGGACAGGGACACGGACAGCGCGTGCCATGCGCCCGTGTCACCGAGGGCGAAGGCCGGGTGGCGCTGGCGGGGCGAGGCCGAGGAGCCGGACGCTGCTGCTGGGGGTGGGGAAGGGAGGCAGGGAGGCGGAGGGAAAGGGGGGCGCGTGAAAGATGGGCGGGGGCCAACGAAGGTTTCCGTGGGGCAGGTGGGCTGACCGTCTAAAGACTCCGGCACCAGCAGGGGTCACCTCAGAACCCCACGCGAAAACCCCTCGTCGCCACGGCCACCGCCTCCAGGTCCCTCCAGTCCCCCACTCGCCCCCAGCCCCCCACCTCCCTCCCTTCCCTCCAGCACTCACCCTGCACGCCCGGGCCCCACAGTCCTGCGTCCAGCTGGCAGCCCAGCCGCGTGTAGTCCCCAAGCCACCCCGCGAACCGGCCGAACTGCGCGTTGGCAGCGGCGCTGGCGAACGGGCGCAGCGCGCCGCTGGACGCGCCGCCGCTGCGATGTGCGGCCGCCGCCGCCGGGGCGGGGCCCAGCCCGGGCCCCTCGGGGCCCGCCTGGGCCTGGGCCTGGGCCTGGCTCGCGTCCTGGTGCGACAGGAAGCCGCCGATGGCCCGCCGCGCGCGCCGCGCGCCCAGGTCCTGGATCCAGGCGATCCGGACCGGCAGTACGGCAGACAGGGGTCCGGATCGAGATCCAGATCCAGATCCCGCGTCTGGGCCGGCGGCGGCGGCGCGGGAGCCGTGCGTGAGCATGAGGGCGGGGGCGCGGGCGGTGAGGCCCGCCACCCCTGCCACCTTGAGGTGGGGCTCTCCGATGAAGGCGCTCCAGGGCACCGGCCGGTCTGGGGGGGGGCGAGCGGGAGAGGGCGCAGGCCCGGGGCAAGGAAAGGAGTTTCGGCAGCAGTCCAGGCCTTGAGTGTCGCCCTCGCTTAGGTCCTCCGCGGGCCCACGCACCGTCCCGAGCCTATCTTCCCCGCCTCCCGCCGTCTCCCCCTCCTTCCCCCGCCCCCCGCTCAGCTCCAACCTCCCAACCCAGCCACCCCTCTCAACCCCCGCGCCCCCCACCCCCACGCACCCGGCTGCTTCCGCGGCTTGGCCGGCTTCTTGGCCCGGGCCGCCCCCGCCCCCGCCTGCGGCGCGCCAGCTGCCTCCAGCTTCTCCGCCAGCCCCCCCGAGGCCACCCAGCGGCTGGCCTGGGTCACGTCGTCCCGCAGCCGGGCCAGGGACTGGGTGGCGTCCACCAGGGCCTCCTGGACCTGACAGGGGGGAGGGGAGGGGGGGGAGGGGAGGGGGGGAGGGGAGGGGGGAGGGGAGGGGGGGGAGGGGAGGGTGTTTGAAGAGCCAAGGGAGAGAGGGACCGGCAGCCAGAGGTGGACTGGGGGGTGGCAGGGGCGAGGGCCGCGGGTGAAGGGGATGAGGTGGGGGCCGTCGTGAAAGGGAAATGAGGCCATAAGGGCGGAACGGCGGCCGCGGAGGCAGAGGCGGAGCTTGGCGGGGGACCCATTCTCTGGGGTCTCCCGCTCGCCAGGCCACCCCCCTGGCTCACCTCATTGGCACTGGGCAGCTCCACTCCAAAGGGCGCCTCAGCGGCCTCGCCCCCGGCCTTGCCCGCCCCCGCCGCGCCGCCGGCCGGCTTGCCGGCCCCATTGGCGGCCGCCGGCTTGGCGCTGGCGGCGTGGCGGCGCCTGGCGGCGCCCGCCGCCACCCGGTCTGGCTCGCCGGCGCCCACCGGGGCGTCGTCCTCCTCGTCCCCGCTGCCGCCGCGCTTCTTCTTGTCGCCCAGCCGGTTGAGCAGCCGGGAGGCCACCTGGGGAGGAGCGGCGGGGGGAAGGGGTTGGGGGAAGGGGTTGGGGGAAGGGGCGGGGCAAGGGACGGGGAGGGGACGAGGTGTGATCGGGGAAGGGCGGGCCAAGCCCGTGGCGTCGTCTGCCCCGCGCGACAAGACACGGGACCTGCGCGAACCCCCGGGAGCGCTACCTCGGGCGGCACACGGTATCCAACAGCCACCACCCACCAGCCCCAAGCCCCAAGCCACGGTCCAGCCAGCCCCAAGCCACTCCCATCCCCCATCCCCCAAACCCAGACCCGCCTGGCGCACGGGGTTGTGGGGCCCGATGCTTGGGGCGCGGGGCGGGGCCGGCGGCGGCGGGGCGGGGGCGGCTGCGGCGGCGTCGCCGCCCTCACCCCCCGCCGCCCCGGCCTCGTCCTTGGCCCGGCGGCGCGGCGGCGGCCGCTTGGGCGCCCGCCACAGGAAGTGCTCCCCCTGCATGGCCACCGTGCCCTGTGGGAGGGGGGGTGAGCGGGGACAGGCGGGCCGGCGGTGCATGACATGTAAGGTGAGCATAGAGATGGAAGAGCCTTTGACGGTGTGAGCTATACGCCGTCCATGCCGGGGTGAGTGGGCATGAGGGAGGAGGAGGGGGGGTGAGCGGGCGCAGGCGGGTGGTCCGGGCATAGAAGGTAAGCACGGGGATGACAGAGCCCTTGTCCTACGCTTCATCTGTGCAGGGGTCAGCTAGCATGGGGGATAATGCAAGTCGGGAGGCTGCACGGCTTGCTCCCGATGCTCCCACGCCATGTCTACTCGAATCCTCGCTGGCCCCGTCACGCCCTGCCCGGCCCTCGGCACGCACCTGCAGGTACAGGGCGCTCTGGAGGGCGGGACCGTCCACGGGGCCGCCGGCGTCTGCTGCCGCACCGGCGAGCGGGACCGTGGGCGGCGCAGTCACCTGCGGGAGGAAATGGTAGGAGGGTTTGGCTCAGGTTCCGCTGCTCATGCAAAACCCGGCGAGGCCATTCACCATGTGCCGCCTCCACAAGCTCCGCCCCCTTCCCCATGAGTTACAGCCCCAAACGCCCCGCGTCCCCCCCCCCTCCTCCCTCCCAAAGGCTGAACGTCCACCTCCATCCCCTTGCTAACCCCCTGTCGCTCTATCTCTTCCTCCGCTCTCCAACGCTCCGGAAATCACCCCCTTGCTACCCCCGCCCTGCACCTGCAGCGCCCCGCAGCGCCACTGCAGGGCGGATCGGCACGACGGGGCCGACCCCGCCTGCAGCCCCAACACCAGAGGAGTCACCGCGCCGCCGCCACCCGTCACCCCCCCGCCGCCGCCGCCCGCCGCCACCGCCTCCACGCCGCCGTGAGGGCTGGCGGCGGTGCGCTGCGCGATCGCCACGTCAGCGCGCGCCTCCGTGTGAGATCCGACGTACGACCGTACGGTTGCTGACATGGACAGCGGCGCCGCCAGGCGGGCGGCGGCGGCGCCCAGGCCGTGGTGGGCCTCGCCGGTGGCGGCGGCGGCGGGCGGCGGGGCGGTGGCGGGGGGGCTCCAGTCCAGACGAGAGCGGAGAATGGCATTCCTTCATAGGCACATGGGGAGGGGCGTCATGGAGGGGGATGTGGGTTGGGGCATAAGGCCGGCGATAGGTACGCACTAAGTACTCATACCCTCTACAGACCTGTTCCCTCGCTCTCTGGACCGGTACTACTCCGGCCGGTAGTCCCGATGCACCGGCCCCCGGCCCCCGGGGCGCCTCACCCCCGCAGCTGCACCCGGGACGAGGCGCACAGGCTGTAGCTGGAGGGGTCCGTGAGCGCAGCCGTCTGGGGGACAGGGGGGGGCGGGAAGGTGTGAAGGGGCCGGCAGAGGAGAAGGGGGTTAGCAGAGCGGGCAGGCTGCAGCAGGGGTAGCGAGGGGTGGGTCGGGTGAGTGGCTGCAGCACTGGGTCGGGTGGTCTCAGGCGCAGATGGAGGGAAGGGCGGTGGGTGCATGAGCGTGCGGGCGGCTCGCGGCTCAGTGGCAAAATCGATGAGTGCGTCAGGAGTCCACGGAATGGAAGATAGAGAGTCGTCCTTGCCGTGAGGCACCGCCTAGCCAGTCAGCCTGAGCAGTCTATGACCCAGCAAGGCCACACGCAATGATTGCTGGCCAGGAGACTCTCCAAAGCCCCTCCCATGCCGCTCTCCCCCAACCACGTCCCTTGGTCCACCGCGGCCCGCCCCAGTGTTCCCAAGTCAGGGTCCCTCACAGCTGGCTGAGTTAAATACACTCCACAGCGGCAGCCCCTCCACTGGCCGATCACCCTCGCCTTCCCTCATGCCTCCGGACTTCCTACAGCCCCTGTCCCTCCCTTCAGTCCCTCCTGCTCCAGCCCCGCTCCATCCCCCCCTCCCAGCCTCCCAACGCCCAGGGACGCACCAGCTCGCTCCTGCGCGCCAGGAGGCGACCCAGGCGCGCCCGCCCGCTCAGCGCCGCCCACCACTGCTCGCCGCTCAGGTGGGCAAGCACGCGGTCCAGAACCTGGGGCCGAGGTGGACACAAGCACGTGGCTTCAAGCCGCTTAGCAGAGTGGCTGCCAGGGTGAGGAAGTCGCGGCGCACATCCGAGCGCGCCGCTATGCCTGATAGAGGCATGTTGGGGCTACTAAGAGCTGTAGACGTCGCAGGGCTGGAGTGTAAGGACGCACACATTACGCAAGCCGCCGTCAGCCGTCGTCAGCGCGGCGCAGCCCCGCACGTCGACCCTGACCCAACGCCGCGGAGCTCACCACGCCGCCCTGGCCCTGGCACAACGACGGCAAACCCGGCAGCCCCGGCTTGCCCGGCAGCTTCAGCGCCTGGGTGGCTAGCACCAGGTGTGGGCGGGACAGGCCCGAGCCCGCGAGGAGAGGAAGCGGCGCGGGATCTGAAATGGACGACGCGAGTGCGCCGTCAGCCGCTGACGCGGACGCCACGGACGTTCCCCAATACTGCGCCGGGATGGTGCTGCGTATTTGGTGGCCGACCATGGCCTTCTCCGGAACCAGGCTGAGCGGCGCGCGACGGATGCTCTGGGGGCGGTCGCCCCCAGCAGCCATTCCCTGATTTGGTTCTGCTACGGTTGCGAGCTCGTGGCTTTCCATGCTGCTAATGCGTTGGAATGCGGTGCCCCAGCAAAATGAATATGCGCGAGCTGGTAACGCCTCGGAGCCCCAACCTCGCTGCGCTCTGGGGCACACGTGTGTTGGCAGTTCAGCTGAGCATGCGCCGGGGGCGTTCGCTAGCTGCAACGCATTCTCATTTTGCCGTACGGCTCATTGCGGGGATCTCTCCCGGGTCAAGAAGTCCCCTGAAGCGCCTGAAGCAGCTGTCGCTCGCCATCAAACGCTAGTGACCGCAGTCTTCACTTCGCAGCACCCAACCCTCACCAAAAATGATGATGCGTGCCCAGTGGTGAGACGCTTGCCGGCCCGAATTGGGGCGTCAGCCGCATCCAGCGCTCGCTTAGAGGGCCAACACCAGATCACAGCCGTGTTGTGTTGGGAGGACTTCCAGACGGACTGACGCGGTCTCCGGCGGCCAGCTATGGGTCTGCTTGCAAGCTGATGTGCTGACGACCGCTTCCGTCCCTGCTTGCAGCGTCAAGGTGCAGGCTGCCCGCCCTGCCCGCGCCACCTCCGTGGTGTGCCGCGCCCAGGCGTCGTCCCGCCGCGAGGTGGGAATGCCGTTGCGTCGTCGGAGGGTGGCCGACTCGGCGCGGCGCGGTCGAACGACGGGTTCGGGCCGACCATGTGCTGCTGTTGTTCTCATGTTGCGACATCTTCCTATTTTTGCGGGGTTACTCAGCTCGCCGTGGACCCTGCTCACCCGCAATCGGCTTGTCCCCGTTCCTTGCGAAATCGCAGCTGCTCGGTCTGGGCGCTCTGCTGGCCGCGGCCGCTCTGGCCCCTGCCTCCAACGCTACCACCCTGGTGAGCACCTAGTCGGGCACTTCGATTCCGGGGCGGGCCGGTGGTGGGTCCGTTCACGCCCCCCGGGGGGCAGGCACGCGTGCTACACCAGTGCTCCCGCTGGCACGCAGCTCTCCACGCTGATCAGACCGGGCCCAATGGCTGAACGCGACGTTTGGCTGACGCTGTGCGTTACTCTTCTCCTCTCAGACTGAGGAGCTGCTGGCCAAGTCGACCGTCAACAAGGCGGTGAACGACAAGAAGCGCCTGGCCACCTCGTACGCCAACCTGGCCCGCAGCCGCACCGTCTCCGACGGCTCTTGCAAGTTCCCTGGTGCGTGCGAAACAAGGAGTCATGGGGACTGACTGGGCTGCAGTGGGAAAGGGGACGGGCTAGACGGTTAAGAGCTCCTTGCCTGATGTGTGTGCTGATCTTCACCCGCCTGGTTTCAATTAGTCATATGCGTTCGCTGACCATATCCCGCCGGGTGGCCTTGGTCTTCTTGCAGAGAACTTCTTCGGCTGCGAGGAGCTGGTTTTCGGCGATGGCGTCAAGGCCATCAAGAACGACTTCGCTCTGGAGTGCGACGTGAGTGGGCGTGCTGGCGGACGGGTCCCCGGGGCTCATGTGGGGGGTCGTGGGAACCCGGTGGGCGGCAACATGCAACAACACCTTGTCACCAGGCGGCAATCAGATGAACTTACATGAGGGATCCTCGCTCATAAGCTATCGTGACCTGAGTCACGGCCTGAAATCAAATGCTGAAATTCTCCCCCCCCTCCCTTGCTGCCGCGCAGGGCAAGACCGCCAAGGAGTGCGGCTCCAAGGTGACCGTCCGCTCCAAGTAATTCAAGGCGCCGATCAGGCTCCTTGTTGCACTTGTAGCTAGGGCGCGTGGGGGTGCCGCGGCTGCGGGGCGGCCTGGCTCTGGGTCGCACGCGATTTTGGGCCCCTTGCGGGGTGTACAGCTGAGGATGAGGAGGGAGGGTGCAGGGAAGGGGTGCGGCTGCGCGGAAGGTCCCTGTTAGGTAGGACCTGGCGCCAGGCGTATCCCGCTATTTCTCCATTCTGAGAAGAGTCATCAGGTTCCGTTTGTCTCCTGCCATAGCGGCGGGCTCGCGCGGTGGTCACGTGTGGCGCTCGGGTCTCGGTGCTTGGTGGGGTGGCGTCTTGGGTGCGGCAGGATAGCGGCCGGCAAATCCAAACGCCTCTAAACATGGGACGCGTGCCATTGCTATGGCAACGTCCTTGTGTAAACCACACGTGTCGACAGTGCCTGCGTCACGTAACACTGACACACAGGGAGGCGGGCATAGCCCCCGCGCAGTACACAAGCAACAAGGCCATCTAGCACTACACGGAGCGGCACGCGCAGAAGATGTGGTCGGGGATGCGGCTGAGAACGGCTATGCTAGAGTAACCGGCATGCTGCTGCTGTTGACGGTGTAGAGCTGCGCCGGGTACGTCTAGCAGGCTGATACAGGTCCTATGGGAGACAGGCGCGAATAGCACTTTCCTGAGCCGCTTGAAGAAGCCCCCAGCCGTGAAGCGTGCCAGTCTTCTACGGTCATCATGCGCGAGCGCGCACCTGCAGGTGGCGTAGACGAAGACGACGAGTCAGCTACAGGGGCTAGTCGAGCGTTAAAGTGCGGTGTGTGCAATGCGAGCTGGGGGAAAGAAGCCGGCCGCGGAACGCTGCTTGAAGACTGAGCTCCATACTGACGTACGAGGCGGAATATGCCACCAGGAAGATACCCGTTCCCAAAACCCGTGCGTCTAGGAGTGAAGCGGCAGGAGAAAGGTAGTTTTGGGACCTAGGGCAATACGAGGCCCGGGAGGAAATCAGCGGGAGCGGGGAGCCGGCGGCGGGGAGACGAAGAGCGTCACGTGGGTGGGAAGTGGGAAGTAGCGTAGTCTGAGGCAGCTGCGCTCGTAGACGCTGGCCGCACCGACCGGTCGATATTGCGTTCACGGAGCTGCGGAGGGCTGGACGCGCTGGCCTTGCGGCTGGAGCTGGTGGCTGGCGACGGTGAGGAAGCCGTGCGAGCGTGCCACGCGACAGGGACGTGCGAAGCGTGTGCCGCTGAGGGTGGGACCTGAGGCGTTGGCTGAGCGCGCGGTCGGGGGAGGGCGGCAGAGCCGCAGGCACAGGCACGTGAGGGCGGGAGGGCTGGGGCCCGAGGGATGGCCGGGTGGGGACGACGGGCTGGGCGCCAGGCACGGAGGCGAGGGCCGGGCTGTTGGTGATGGGGCAGCGGCGGCGAGGCTTCGTCCTGTTTGCTGCGTATCCGGGCTCCGCTGAGCTCCCCAGTGATGGCAGCCGTCCCAATGGTCATGCGTCGATAAACCGACACACAGGGAGGAGCGCTTACTTCCGTTGCCGGTTGCACCAACCGCCGAATCGCAGCGAAAAATCAGTTATCCATTCGTTTTCATCCGTACCGTGTTGGTTAATCAACCGACTATGCCTCCCACGCCCATTTCGCCGTGCCCGGCTTGCCGTGCTGCGCTTGGCGCGTGGTTGGTGGTTGGGAAACTGTGCGACGTGGAGCTGCACAATGGGCCTGATGCGGTTGCTTGGCGAGGAGAAAGGAGTGTGCATACGACTAGCGCTAGTTGCTGGATGGCTGAGGCGGCGATAGCGAGGCAAGGGCTGAACGCGAGACCTACCCGGGACGAAATGGGGGCAAACTCGGCGGAAACCGTTGACAAACGCGGCACAAACTGTCCCTTGCCCCTTTACTCCTAGCAACAATGATGCTGTGCGCCCCAGAAATTGCCGAAGTCCAGTCTGCCCACCGCGCCGCCCGAGTGCGTCAGTGCCGTGCTCCCCGCCACACCCCGCATTGTCCGTGCTGGGGTCCTCCTGGGCGGAACAACTTTGCTTGTTGCTTACTTACCCTGTCGCATCCGGCTGGTGGGCCAGACCCGGTTAGTTGCACGTTGCATTAACCCCGCATTGTGCAAGCAACATCAACTGCTCCCCTGTGCTCCTGCCTCCAGCGCCTTCCGCAGTGCGCGACATGCATCCGTGCTTAGGTCATGCTGGCGCTGCTTGCCCCCGCAACTCAAGGAGAGATGGGGGCAGAGGATCAGGGGTATGCCTTGGTGCGCGTGGCTCAAGGGGACCGAGTGCGCGCACGGAGCTCGCCCTGGGCTGGCAGCAGGAAGACAGGGGCGGCAAAAGAGGACCGCGGTTGACGGTATATATACTGATGCGGGATTGCGGGAGGGTCGGACAAGTGTGGCGGGATATGCATCCCGGAAAAGGGCTGACCCGCAAACCCCCCGCACACAACTGTCTGGAGCCGAGGCGACGACTCCAATCCTCCGGACATAGCCGGGGTCGGGCTTGATGTGTAGCCCACACGGTCGACAGCTAGGCTAACCCTCACTCAAGCAATCGATCCTGCGCGCCCTTCCGCAAAACCCTAGCCAAGAAGCTGAGGAAGCTCTCGCGTGAAGAAAGCCGCGGCCTTTTGAATAAGGCTGCGCTAGATCAGGAGGCCAGCACGTTCATTGCGCTCAACGCGCCCTGCCGGCTGGGGGCGCCGCGGGAGCTGGCCGCGGACCTGAAGGCCGCAGTGGAGGCGGACGCCTTCTGCCACATGCAGCTGCCCAAGCAGAAGAAGGGCTGGAGGGCTTGGGCAGGCGAGGCGAGGCGAGGCTGCAGGCTAGTGTAGGAGCGCAGGGCGCTTGCCCCCGCCAACACACAGTCAAGGGCCCCTGAGCTGCTGTCGCTCAGTCGTGTGTTACGACCCGGTCAGTCGTGCCAAATACTTGCCCAGACCCCACGTTGGCAACCGTTGGAACCCAGGAACCCTCCCAGCAGCCAGGAACCCTCAGCCAGGAACCCAGGAACCCTCCGCCGCCGCCGCCGCCTAGCTAGGGCTACCCGCACCCGCCGCCGTTCTCAGCCTGAGCGCCGGGACCGCTTGCTTGCAGGCGGCCCCGCGCTGCTCCCTGCGCCGCCTGCACCAGCTCCGCCCCCGCCGTCTCCCGCCCCACCCCGGCCCCGCCGCTTGGCTCCACCGCGGCTGGGCCCCCGGCCGGCGCTGCTGGGGCCGGCCCCGCTTCGCCGCTTGCGGCCTCTCCCCCGGCCGGCGGCCCAGGGCTCGTCGGCATCGCCGGCGCCACCCGGGCCACCTCCGCCGCCGCCATCGGGGCCGTGCCCGCCGCTGCCGCCGCCACCTCCGCCGGGGCCGCCGCCGCCGTCGGGGCCACCGGGGTTCAGCGCCGGTGGCCGCGGCCTCCCACGCAGCATGCTATGGAGATCAGGGCGTGGCGGAGACTGAGGGCAGAATTGGTGTCGCGGCTCCAGCTGCGGCCCATAGGGGGAATGGGAGAACGACCGGGGGAATGGGAGAAAGGGAGAATGACTGGGGGCTAGAGAGAACGACTGGGGGAATGGGAGACAACGCACACACCTCCTGCCGTCCTGCGACACAACGCACACACCTGCAGCGAGTCAGGGTACGAGGCAGGGCAAGCGGTCGTTGTGGCCTTCCATGGTGGGGTCCCATCTTCGGTATCCGGACGTGTCCGGATCGCCCCGCCTTCGGTGTCCGCGGGGGCTGTCGGTGTCCGCGAGCGGGGGCTGTCAGAGCCTCGTGGCGGTGCGTGTGTGTTTGGCGCCGAACCCTGGTTGTTGGAAGGACGGCGAGTACTTGTACATTATGACGCGTGAATTGGCATTGCTTTGGGCCGGAATTGCGCGGCTGCAGGGCTGTCTGCGTGACTATGCGAGTGACAGTTATGGTCGTTAGGGCTTGCGCGGCGGGCGGTCGCATCTTGCAGCCACGGCCTCTATTCCCGGCGCTCTTAGGCGCGTGTGTTGAGTTAGTGTGTTCTTTGCTGCTAGGGCTGCGTGCGCGGGCCGTTTCATGGGCCTTCAGCAGTCGGTGTTATGTGGGTGAGTTGGCGGGCGTTGAACGGTGACGCGCGGCCGGCGCGCGCCTTGCTTTCTAGTGCGTGCTGGGTTTGTCTTCGTGTTATTCTCAGTGGCGTTGCGAGCGCCACCGTAAGCACCGATGCAACCCCAAGTCAGTTACGGAGGCCGTCAACGTTCCGATTCGGCCATTGCGGTCATACCCAGGGTCGTATCGGTGCCTCGTGTCACGTAGTCCACATCGTAGTCTCGCCCGTGGACCTCCGCCGGGTTGGCTCGCCCCCTATTCGTTCCCACAAACCCAAGGCCATGAACGTGAGTAGCCTTATGGAAAAGCGCTGGACGCGAGCTCGCGACAGAGCAGGAAGCGACAGCTGCAGCACGCGGGGCTGACCAGCTGTCAGGTCGCGGTGGTCCAAAACTGCTGCTGGGTTTGGCCGACTCACCGAGGGAGGGACCGAGCGCTCACCGGGCGCGTCCCCCGCTTCTTCTTCAGGATGCTGCGCACGCAGCCCAGCGCGGCCAGCAGCTGCTCGCCGCCCTGGCGCGGGTGCTTCTTCGTGGGCTTCTCATGTATGTCCTGGTAGAAGCGCGGGTTGTTGGGGTCCGCTCGCGCCTTGAACTGGCCGGCCGCTACGGCGCTCGCCAGCTCCGCTGGCGCCGCCACTGGGTCGGGGTGGAAGAAGGGCTGGTCAAGCAGCGCGAGCTTGCCCGTGCTAGCCTGCATCTATGCTGCGCCCGACCGATTCGAGGTGGTGCTCACGGCGTGGACTGGAGGCGAGCAACGTGCGCGGCGCGCATTGCGCTGGGGTGGAAAGCAAGGAAGGCTATGGCATATATGCAGCAGATCATGGCCGCCCTACTGGGCCTGCCTCCCCAGCCTCCCAATCCAGCCGGCCATGCTATGCGGCGGCATGCAATGCCTTCCCCCTGGAAATGAGGACCCCAAGTGGAAGGCAGGTGGCAAGAGCAGTACGCGGGCAAGGCACAGCAGCGCGGCGACGGGGACCCCCAGCATGAGAGAGGGTGGGAGGGACAGAAACCAGGCAGAGGCCGAGACGTTGTGCTAGGTTTGCCGCGGAGGGCGTCATGCGAAAACGACACCTGTCAGCCCAGCAGTTCATGACATCACCTGTGGCCCTTAGATGGGCTTGGGACGGGGCGTCTCCTCTTCCGCAGCTCCCAGCACAACTGAGCAGAGCTGGGAGCAGGGAGACGAGAAGGTAGGAGCAGAGGCCAAGACGTTGTGCTAGGTTTGCCAGCCGAGGGCGTCGTGCAAACACGATCGACACCTGTCAGCCCAGCACTTCCTGATTCACCTGTGGCCCTCAGATGGGCTTGGGACGGGGCGTGTCGTCTTCCGCAGCTCCCAGCACAACTGCGCAGAGCTGGGAGCAGGGAGACAAGAAGGTAGGAGCAGAGGCCGAGACGTTGTGCTAGGTTTGCCAGCGGAGGGCGTGGTATGAACACGACACCTGTCAGGCCCAGCACTTCCTGATATCGGCGTGGGTGGCGTTGTTGGGGCGATGTTGGAGCTGTGGTCCCCGCAGTTGGCCCTCGCCCTAGTGCTGGCCCCACACATGGACTCACCGTAACCCACTCCCAACCGTGGCGGGTGCACGCTCTGACCGTTCACAGGGTGAGTCGATGAGGGATTGGAAAGAGGAAAGTCCGACTAGGGCGGGGTTTCCGCCTAACACGATCGCTGCTCCCTGTCCCGCCTGCAGAAGGGGGCGCTGACGTCACAGGCCGGGCGCAGCCCGCCCTGCAGCAGGTATGAAGGTATGCGTCCAGTTGTGGCCCAACCAACCAGCGGCACCTCACCGGCGGCGTTTGCTCTGGCAGGCACCAGGCGGCGGGCCGTCATTGCCAACTTCCGCTGCCGCTGCCGCGGCCGTGCGCCGCCGCAAGCCTGGTGGCCCTTCCAGCAAGCCCAAGGGCGGTGGCAAGTAGTCCGGCGGCAGCAAAGAGCCCAGCCTGCATGCGGCGGCTGCACTAAACCCAGGTATGAGCTGGGCGGTAGCCCTCGGTGTGTGGGGTTCTGCCTACGGTGCTCTGCTGTCGGAGGAACGGTCGATGTCTCGGTGTTCACAACGCAATATCGTTTCTGTCTGCAGGCTTGCGCGCTGGACCAGGAGGAGGAGGAGGCCGGGCGGCAGGAGCCGGCAGCCGCTCTTAAGCAGCGCGTGGAGGCGTTAGAGGCTGAGCTGGCCAGGGAGCAGGCGGCGCGGGCGGAGGAGGCGGAGGCGGCGTGGGCGGCGTCCTGCTTTGCCTTTGCCCAAACCCCTATTCTTCTGCGGCCTTGGCCTCGGCGCAAGAGGCTCGCATGGCAGCTGAGCAGCGGGCGGCGCGGTTCGAGCAGGAGCTGCGGTCGCTGACGGGGAACATGTCGGCGGCAATTGGGGCTGCTGGGCGGATGTTGGACGAGAGCAGGCAGCCGGCGGGCGCGGGGGCATAGGGCTGCCAGCGCTGATCGTTTGTCCTGTTGGCTTAGGGCTGCTGCCGGCGTTCACCGGACTGTGTGTGCTGGGAGGCGGCCGGTGGCTTCAGGAGCAGTGACGTGGAGCGGCCACGGGCCCTCGGGACAGGACCTATTTCGTGATTCGGTACAACTCCAGCTCGCGGAACCAATACACCAGCCTTGCAACCTCCATAGTCGACCCCGTGGGCGGTGCTCCCGTGTTTGTGTGCCGGCCCCTGACGGTCGGCTGCACTCCCCACCCAGGTCTTCCTCTGCGATCCTGGGACTGGCAGCCTGTCGGCGGACTCGGTCAGCGTGGAAGCGCGGTTCCTGCACGCGCTGCGGTGCGAGGAGCTGCCCACGAGCATCCTGACGGAGCCGCAGCGGGAAACGCTGCGGCCCGCGGCGCCTGCTGGCCCTGTGGCGGGAACGCTCAGCCTTCTCAGCCTGGGGCCGCTTGGCGGATCCGCAGCCGCCCCTCCTGGCCCCAGCCCCCTTTCCTCTGCTTCCGCGATTGCCCTCCCCCTAGGCCATTCCGTACTTCGAGCCAGTTCGTGCTGAACGAGCTCGGGTACGCGGTCAGCAGGCGGGAGAAGCGGCACCAGCAGCACGAGCGGTCCGTCCAGAAGCTGCTGCGGGCGGAGGGGAGCATGCAGCCCGTGGACACAGAGTCGGGGTGCTGGCTCGTGCCCAGCGCTGGAGCGGCTGTCGGCGGCCACCTGGTCTGCCTGGCCGACGGCACCTGCACCTGCACCGCCGCGCGCGCTGGTCTGGTGTGCGCCCACCTGGAGGCCAAGGGCGGCGGCGCTGCGGGCTGTCAGGCTCGCGCAGAGCGCTTCGGAGCCGCCTTTGCGCGCAGCGGCAGCCCCTTGATGCAGGAGACGGGCTCGGGCGAGTTCACCTTCTCTAGCACGTCGTACGGTGTCGCCACAATGGCGGCAGCACGCGACCTGCTGCACCTCCGCGGGTCCAGCCACCAGCACCTACGGGCCAGCCGCCAGGTGGCGGTGGCGTCTCCGGCCGGCTTGGGCTTTGTGTGCTCGTGCCCGCTCTTCGCCTGCCATGGCGGCTGCATGCACGTCGAGGTGGCGGCCGCCGTGCGGCAGCGCAAGGGCGGGCCGAAGGTGCCGCCGCCGGGGCACGCCCCAGGGCGAGTACAGCATCGAGCAGCTGCTGATGGCCGAGGAGGAGGAGGCGGAGGGAGAATGGCATTAGGCGGTGAGGCAGACGCAGGGGCTGCAGAGTCGGGGAGATGGGAGAGGGGGTGGGCCCGGTCGGTCAGGCAGGGGCGTACAAGTATGAGGTTGTGCTGGGTGGATAGGAGGGCACCGCGCATGTCCGCAGATGGGGGCGTCTAGAGACACCGTGGGCCCGGTCGTCCAGTCAGGGGGCAGACCAGATGACAAGTCAGTGCACAAAGGATGGATGGAGCATGGAGGGATGGGATGAAAGGAGATGGGCCCGAACCGGGTGGCTCTGGCGCGGGGCTGCCTGGTTGATGGGGGAGGGGGGAGGCAGCGGCGGCCGCGCTGGGCTTGACCGGGCTGGGCTGGGGCTGCCTTGGCAGAGACACCCGGTAGCCGTGCTGCTACTGCTGCGCCCTTCCCGCTCGCCCCTTGGCTTTCCCGGGCGCTGCCGCTCTCGCCTCGTGCCAGCCACCACCACGCCGGCTGCAGCGCTGCCCCTCGCCCGCCCTGCCTGCATCGCCCCGCCCCTCGCCCCTTCCCCCTCCGGCCCGGCCCCCTCACCTGAGCCTCGCGCACGAGGTACTCCCGCAGCGGCAGCGTGCGCGCGAGGCCCGTCTCCGCCGCGCCGCCCAGCAGCGCCGCCTCCGCCGCCAGGCCCTCCCCACCGCCGTCGCCGCCGTTGGCGTCCTCCGCCTCCTCCCCCGCCCCCTGCCCCTCCAGCCGGTTGCCCAGCTGCTCCGCCGCGCTGCCGCCCTCGCCGGCCCAGGCAGCGACGCCTCCACCACCTGCGCCGCTGGGTGGCGTTGAGCTGCCGCTGCCCCCGCCTCCGCCGGCGGCGCCTCCGCCCCCCTCCTCCTGCTCGCCGGCTGACCCTCCTCAGCCTCCGTCAGCGTCCTCGTCGGTGTCCCACCACTCATCTATGCCCTCCGACAGCTCGCTGCCCTCCGAGTCGGACAAGAGCGGGGGCCCATTCCCATCGCCGCTAGGTGCCGGCCCCAGGCCCGCCAGCCGCCATCGCTGGGTGGATGTCGGCTGTGCCTATCGCTCAGGCCTGCGCAGGCGCTCTCGGGGCGCCTGGCCCCGCGATGAGGCTGCAACAGTCACGCCAGGGCTTGCGCGACGCCCCAATTCAGCCCACGCATCGCTCTATACGGTTGCGAGGCTCGCTAGGGCGCTGGCAGCGAGGTGCGGCGAGGATCTATGCCGAAAGAGGCCGCAATCGCCTGAATTGCGTTGCGCAGGGCCGCGGCCTAGCTCGCGAGGGCGCGGGGCGGCTGTGGAGCTAAGAGCATAGGTGTGCAAGCGTGCAGGCGACCGTTGTCGGTCAACGCAGGGCGGGGTGTACGACGCACGATGGTGCGGGGGTTCCGGCGACTCTGCAAGCACTCAACAAGAAGAATATCACAGCGCTCTACACCATCGGCAGCTGAGGCTGGACTCGCCACGATGAAGCTCACGCGCACGCAGCTCCGGTCTTCAGTGCGCCCGGCCGGCGGGCGGGCCTCGCGGCGCTCGGTCGTCGTCGTTCGCGCTGACGGAGTGCAGGATTTGCTGGCGCACGACCGCAAGTGTGTTCTCGGCTGCGTTCTTGGGCGTTCTCCAGAGCGCGTACCCAAGCTCTGCGCTCATCCACAAACACCCGCGCTCTCCAATCCGCAGATCCAATGCGGTCGCTGCGGCTGTCGCGACAGCGCTCGTCCTGAGCTTCTCGACGCTGCCGGTGGCACCGGTTGCCGCTGCCGAGGCGCTCGCGGCCACTGCGCCCCCAGAGGTGCGACTGCACTCGACCGCACGCGCGTACTGCGGGCCCCCTCAACGTGCCGCTCGGACGGACGTCACCCCGCCTTCGCCCTGCACCCCCGCCCCCTGACTCCTCTCCCTCCCCCCGCCCCCGTGTCTATGGCTGCAGCCCACCACCGCCCTCCGCGCGGCCGAGGACCCGCGGGTGCAGGCGCTGAGCGAGAAGGTTGAGGCGCTGAGCGAGGAGCTCAAGACGGTGCGTGGGGCTTGGGCCGGGATTGCTGAAGCGTTCGCGGCATGTGAGCGGGCATGCTTCCGCTCTTATGCAGATGACTTGGGTCGGCTTCATCGGTGGATGCGCTTTCTTCGTTCTCGCATACATAAAGGCTACGAGCAAATGAGGTCGCTGGCACTGCCCCGTTCGCACAGGTGCGCCAGCCACTAGAAAGGGTCATCTTCTGGGGGGGGGGTGCTGGGCATCATCGTCCGGAAAGAGGCGGCCACGATGACGGCGGTCCTGGGCCTAGCACCGGCTGAGGAGCTGGCCCAGGCCATTTCTGCGATGCTGTGAGAAACGTCGTATATTTGTGGCAAGATACCGTTGGGAGCTGGGCACAGCTGCGCTGACAACCTAGCAAGACCGGTTCCGCTGCCCAGCCAACTTCCGTCAGTGCGGGATGGAAGCCCCAGCGGAAACTCCAGCCGTACACGCCCCTGCCTTCCTTGCCCCTGAGTGTCAAAATGCCCCCTTATGTGAGGGCCCCAGCAAGGGTGAGGGGCTCAGAGGCGGCGCCGCCACTGCGCAAGCAGTGCTGCGCAAGCAGCAGGTGTGGTTGGGGAGAGCCTGTTGTTGCGAGATTGGGGATCCTGTGAGAAGTAGAGGCTCAAGGGGCAGGGCGGTTTGTCGCTGTGGGGCGGTCGTCGTGGTAGTGTGGCAAACTTTTGAGGGACAGTGGCTCCGGCGCTGGCGGTGGCGTTAGTTGGCGTGTCCTATACCGCTGACGGGTCGCTAAACCGCACGTTGGCACAGGGCCAGCACAGGCGGCATCCTAGCCTACGCCGGCACCACACTGCCGCAACCGCTTTTGCGTATGCCGTGCATTGAGGATTGGGCTGTGGAGGGCTCCTTAACGCAGATATGTCGTACGGTTGTCAGAAGTGCGTTTTGCCTCGTTAGTTTCGATTCGCAGGGGGTCAGGCATGCGTGTAGATGTAGTCGGTGATGCTGCTGAGGCGCGCCCGGGACGGTGGAGTTAAAGGGGAAGCGCTGTTATTTCGCCAGCTACATTACCAAACGCTGCCACAGAATGCCGCCAAGCAGGCTCCCGCGGGCACCCCTGCTTGGCGCGGCCCTCGGCAAAAGCCCTAGGATGGAACTTTCCTGAGCGGTCATGGTGTCGAGGCCCCCAGTTGCGTGCATGCGTCGCAGGGGGGCTGCGCTTATGCCGGGCAGGGGGGTTGATTGTAAAAGCGTGCTGCGCTAGCCATGGGATGCGCCGCATTGAGAGGCCTAGTTAGCGAGCTACCCAGGCCCCTCACCTACGGCCGGCACAAGAGCAGCGGTGCATGCAACCCCACGCAAACAGCAACTAGTCTGGGCTGCACGAGGGGAAGACAAACGGTGCAGCTCAAGCCATTCCTGTACCTCAAATGCCGCACCGTACCTTGCTCTGTGCACCTTTCACAGCGCCACCCTCACCTTTTGGACTGAATAGTACAGAGCCAGCTTTCCAGCATCTCTGGATGGTGTTCTATCAAGGATCCGCCCGCCATGCCGCCCGCCACCCGCCCTGGCACGCGCTGCTGCTGGGTGTGTGCTTCCTCTGGTTGTGTGTGCTGGCCAGGTTTGTGCTCGTGTCATGGTCAGGCTGCCGCACCCTTGCCTGCTTTCCGCTCTTTTTGCTTGTGCGACAGGCTTGGGACCTGTGCGATAAGGTATGTTCCCTTCGGGCGCCCCTGGACCAATGGACTCCCTGCCTGTCAGTCCTGACTCTCTTTGTTCTCCGGGGGGGGGGCGTTGGTAGAACGTGTCACCCGCTGGGTGCCCCTGTCAGGTGCTTCTTCCTGGCACGAGGCGGGCCCGCGTGTGCTCCCTCCCTTCCGCCCCAAGGCACCCCAAGGGCGCGGCGGGCGAAAGCGGCAGCACGAGGGTGGCGCGGGGGGCGGGGGCGGGGCGCAGCGGCGTAGGCGCTGAGGAGGATGTTCCTATCGTTTATGCCGTGGCGAACGGCCCGATGAGGTGTCAAGTCTCATTTCGTGGAGTATTTTTGCCAAGACTGGCCCATTAAGTTTGGGAGTCGGATCAGATGAAAGGAAGTTGGAACATTCAATCTGGTGGGTGGGTGGGTGGGTCAATACAACGTGCAACTAACCGGGTCTGGCCCACTGGGTGGGTGGGTGGGTGCCTGCACCCAGCTTGCTAATGCGCAAGGTTGTGCAAAGCGCAAGGCGTGGTGCTCAGTGGCTACAACACTGCTGCTCTTGCCGCGGCTGGGCTTCTTGGTGACGATGGTGGTGGCGAGCTCGATGGCGTCGTCCAGGGTCTTGGGGTCTTTCTCGGTCACCTTGTCCCGCAGCGACTCAGAGAGGGCGTCCACGAAGTCGTACAGCACCTGCTCGTCTTCCAGGTTGCGGTCGCAGGCGGCCGCAAGGGAGAGGAAGCGGTCCGAGAAGTCCTTGGGTGACTCCTCGTCGCCCATGTCCAACTCACGGTACTGCTGGTGTAGCTCTTTCTTGGAGAAGGCAAAGCGGTAGAAGAACTTGTCCTTGAATGCCCGCCAGGAGCGCGGCGGGGGTTGGAGACCTTGGTACCAGGTCATTCCTGCGGTGTGCAGGCGGACTGGCGCCACTTGGAGCCAGGTTCCCTCATCCCAGGCGTAGAGTGACGCAATGGACTCGAAGGTGCTGATCCACGCACGGGCATCCGCACGGTTGCCGGTATAGGTGGGGATGGAATTGATGGCCGAGGGAGTTGCCGTGCGCCTGTGGGCGTGCACGGGCCGGCCTCCCGCGTTGACTTCGTCGTCTGATGATGCCATTCTGACGTTGTTGAATCTTGACGTGGTCCTGTGTTGTACTCGTTGTACTGTTGCCTACTGTTGCCTAGTAGCCGACGGTGTAGGCACTCGAGACACAGCAGCGCTGCAGCCCAATGTTTCGCTACCACCAACGCTTCAGCGCACCCAGGGTGTCAACCCACAAATTGCAATTGACACGGCCGGGCAGGCCTGGATCTAGCTGCATGGCTGTGTGTGCTCGGTGACTTGACCTTGGGCTTGGCCTTGGATCGAACAACAAACATGAAGACAAACCCAGCACGCACTAGAAAGCAAGGCGCGCGCCGGCCGCGCGCCACCGTTCAACGCCCGCCAACTCACCCACACAACACCGACTGCTGAAGGCCCATGAAACGGCCCGCGCACGCAGCCCTAGCAGCAAAGAACACACTAACTCAACACACGCGCCTAAGAGCGCCGGGAATAGAGGCCGTGGCTGCAAGATGCGACCGCCCGCCGCGCAAGCCCTAACGACCATAACTGTCACTCGCATAGTCACGCAGACAGCCCTGCAGCCGCGCAATTCCGGCACAAAGCAATGCCAATTCACGCGTCATAATGTACAAGTACTCGCCGTCCTTCCAACAACCAGGGTTCGGCGCCAAACACACACGCACCGCCACGAGGCTCTGACAGCCCCCCGCGGACACCGACAGCCCCCGCGGACACCGAAGGCGGGGCGATCCGGACACGTCCGGATACCGAAGATGGGACCCCACCATGTAAGGCCACAACGACCGCTTGCCCTGCCTCGTACCCTGACTCGCTGCAGGTGTGTGCGTTGTGTCGCAGGAGGTGTGTGCGTTGTCTCCCATTCCCCCAGTCGTTCTCTCTAGCCCCCAGTCATTCTCCCTTTCTCCCATTCCCCCGGTCATTCTCCCATTCCCCCTATGGGCCGCAGCTGGAGCCGCGACACCAATTCTGCCCTCAATCTCCGCCACGCCCTGATCTCCATAGCATGCTGCTTGGGAGGCCGCGGCCACCGGCGCTGAACCCCGGTGGCCCCGACGGCGGCGGCGGCCCCGGCGGAGGTGGCGGCGGCAGCGGCGGGCACGGCCCCGATGGCGGCGGCGGAGGTGGCCCGGGTGGCGCCGGCGATGCCGACGAGCCCTGGGCCGCCGGCCGGGGGAGAGGCCGCAAGCGGCGAAGCGGGGCCGGCCCCAGCAGCGCCGGCCGGGGGCCCAGCCGCGGTGGAGCCAAGCGGCGGGGCCGGGGTGGGGCGGGAGACGGGGGCGGAGCTGGTGCAGGCGGCGCAGGGAGCAGCGCGGGGCCGCCTGCAAGCAAGCGGTCCCGGCGCTCAGGCTGAGAACGGCGGCGGGTGCGGGTAGCCCTAGCTAGGCGGCGGCGGCGGCGGAGGGTTCCTGGGTTCCTGGCTGAGGGTTCCTGGCTGCTGGGAGGGTTCCTGGGTTCCAACGGTTGCCAACGTGGGGTCTGGGCAAGTATTTGGCACGACTGACCGGGTCGTAACACACGACTGAGCGACAGCAGCTCAGGGGCCCTTGACTGTGTGTTGGCGGGGGCAAGCGCCCTGCGCTCCTAGACTAGCCTGCAGCCTCGCCTCGCCTCGCCTGACCAAGCCCTCCAGCCCTTCTTCTGCTTGGGCAGCTGCATGTGGCAGAAGGCGTCCGCCTCCACCGCGGCCTTCAGGTCCGCGGCCAGCTCCCGCGGCGCCCCAGGGCGCGTTGAGCGCAATGAACGTGCTGGCCTCCTGATCTAGCGCAGCCTTATTCAAAAGGCCGCGGCTTTCTTCACGCGAGAGCTTCCTCAGCTTCTTGGCTAGGGTTTTGCGGAAGGGCGCGCAGGATCGATTGCTTGAGTGAGGGTTAGCCTAGCTGTCGACCGTGTGGGCTACACGTCAAGCCCGACCCCGGCTATGTCCGGAGGATTGGAGTCGTCGCCTCGGCTCCAGACAGTTGTGTGCGGGGGGTTTGCGGGTCAGCCCTTTTCCGGGATGCATATCCCGCCACACTTGTCCGACCCTCCCGCAATCCCGCATCAGTATATATACCGTCAACCGCGGTCCTCTTTTGCCGCCCCTGTCTTCCTGCTGCCAGCCCAGGGCGAGCTCCGTGCGCGCACTCGGTCCCCTTGAGCCACGCGCACCAAGGCATACCACTGATCCTCTGCCCCCATCTCTCCTTGAGTTGCGGGGGCAAGCAGCGCCAGCAGGACCTAAGCACGGATGCATGTCGCGCACTGCGGAAGGCGCTGGAGGCAGGAGCACAGGGGAGCAGTTGATGTTGCTTGCACAATGCGGGGTGTGGCGGGGAGCACGGCACTGACGCACTCGGGCGGCGCGGTGGGCAGACTGGACTTCGGCAATTTCTGGGGCGCACAGCATCATTGTTGCTAGGAGTAAAGGGGTAAACATCGCCTTCTCTGCCTTCTCTGCCCCCATTAGCGACAAGCGTTGTCCGAGCGGCAACCAGTACGCCGTGGGCAACCGCGGCGGCCCCGGTGCCCCCCTCGGCAACACCAACGCCGTGGGCCCCGGCACCAGCAGGAGCGCCGTGTACCAACGTAAGCGCAAGGCGGCGGCGGCGGAGGCGGCAGCGGCGGCGGACAAGGCGGCGGGCCAGACCTCGCTGCTGGCCTACTACGCCAAGAGTTACGGGGGGACGGGGGGACGGGGGGACGGGGGGACGGGGGGACGGGGGGACGGGGGACGGGGGGGACGGGGGGACGGGGGGACGGGGGACGGGGGACGGGGGGACGGGGGGACGGGGGGACGGGGGCACGGGGGGACGGGGGGACGGGGGCACGGGGGGACGGGGGGACGGGGGGACGGGGGGACGGGGGGACGGGGGGACGGGGGGACGGGGGGGCGGGGTTCGAGTTTGTGCCGAGTTTGTCAACGGTTTAAACCGAAATTTCCGCCGAGTTTGCCCCCATTTCGTCCCGGGTTGGTCTCGCGTTCAGCCCTCGCCTCGCTATCGCCGCCTCAGCCATCCAGCAACTAGCGCTAGTCGTATGCACACTCCTTTCTCCTCGCCAAGCAACCGCATCAGGCCCATTGTGCAGCTCCACGTCGCACAGCTTCCCAACCACCAACCACGCGCCAAGCGCAGCACGGCAAGCCAGGCACGGCAAAATGGGCGTGGGAGGCATAGTCGGTTGACTAACCAACACGGTACGGATGAAAACGAATGGATAACTGATTTTTCGCTGCGATTCGGCGGTTGGTGCAACCGGCAACGGAAGTAAGCGCTCCTCCCTGTGTGTACACTGCGTCCACAGCTCGAGGGAGTCGGACGAGGCAGGAGTAGGGGCCCAACCTGGCCTAGTGCCCCTGAATCCGTCTCGATCTGTGGCGCCTCGGAATGAGTGCTTAACATCCAGCGTAAAGGCCCTTGCGGGTTGGGGCGGGATAACTTCGCGGCTTGCACGGGCGGCAGGGAGGGCCTGTGCAGGAGCCACAGTTACAAGGGGCAGGAAGGTGTATGCTCAAAACCCAGTGCCACTAGGGACGGCTCCGATAAGCAGCGGCCCCAGCCCGGCTCCATCTTTGGCCAAAGCAGAGATAGCGGGGACACTCAACGTAGTAGCTCACTGGAGCAGCTCAGTACCGGCAGTGATTGCACGCCAGCCCGAGTCAGGGCGCCAGCTAGAGGAATGGTGCCGCTGGCGCGGACTCCGGCGGCCAGCCCCGGTCTGCTTGCATGCTGATGTGCTGACGACCGCTTCGTCCCTGTTGGTAAGGTCATCGTGAAGATTAGGAATGATGCGTTACAGGGTTGCGGCCAGCGGGCAGGTAGTGCCCGCGCCGCCTCCGTGCTGGGACTCGGGACGTTGGGAGAGCCCCCGCCTGTCGTAGGGGAGGAGCTCAAGGAGCCTCGTTACGTGAGGATGTCGACTTCGTTGAGCTTGTGAGTGTAGGGGCGGGGTCAGGGCGGTGCAGGGGGCCGGCCTTGGGGCCGGCAGGCGGCGCAGCTGAGAACGGGAACCGAAGGGAGACGCCCAACCGGGAGACCCCGGGGTCATGGGCTTGCAAGGCCCTGATCGCCGCGTCCCTTTCATGGTGTCAGAGAAGAGGGGGTATTCGGCCTCATATTTAACCTGTCTCCGGCGGCAGTTCTGCGGGGAAGCGAGTCGGCGGTCTTCCAACTGCGATCTGCATATCGGCCGAAGGAAGTGTCCAAAAGTGGTCTACAGTCGCAGCGTCGTTTGCCTCAGCAACGTGTGCATCACAACGTGACCGTAGCAGCTTTTGCAACAAGACCCTGCAAGCACCGCGCGTTTAGGGTCAAAGAAGCAACATGCTGAGCGGCACGCCAACCGCGATGCGGGCCGCGACCAGCCGGTCGGTGGCCGCTAGCGGTGTGATGGCACCCACGGTGCCGGCGGTGTCTTCGCGCGCGTCGACCCATCTCGTTTCTCACTTGGCGGCCTCTCCAGTGCCCGCGCTGCCGTCGGTGCGCCGCGCCGATGTGACCTGCGCGTCGTCCGTGTCAGAGACAGCCAAGGCGATGGCCCAGGTGGTCTACCAGGGCCGCGGCGACAAGCCGATGAAGGTCATCATCGCGGGCGCTGGTATCGGTGGCCTCGTTCTGGCCGTGGCTCTGCTAAAGCAAGGCTTTGAGGTGCAAGTGTTTGAGCGCGACCTCACGGCGATCCGCGGAGAGGGCAAGTACCGTGGCCCCATCCAGGTGCGTTTCCCTGGTCGCTTCTCCGGGGCCCGAGCGACTGGTACATCAAGGAGGCCTGCCTCAGAGCGCGCCAGCTGCGTTTCAGGCGCGCCCTTTCGGTGCGAGGGCGGAGGTGTGGCGTGGCGCTATGGTACTCTCATACCGGAGGCTTCGGGAACGAGCGTTGCCCTGCTGTGCGCCCGTTCTGCTCCTTCAGGTCCAAAGCAACGCTCTTGCTGCTCTGGAGGCTATCGACGCGGAGTCAGCCCAGCAAATCTTCGCCGCGGGCTGCATCACCGGCGACCGTATTAACGGCCTGTGCGACGGCCTGACGGGCGAGTGGTGAGTCTCGTGGCTTGCACGGTGCACTCCAAGGCCTGGAAAGCGACTGGGATAGAGCGCCGCTGGGGTTCACTGGGGAGCCACAGACCTGGCCCGGTCGTGTAGCTCCACACAAAGCCCTGGCGACCCTCCGCCTGCCTGAAACGCAACCAGGCCAGAGCCGTTCCAGAGGCCGCCCCCTTGCCGTTTGCCGTGCCCACACACTGTGCTGCACCCCTTCTCCCCTGTCCCCCCCAGGTACGTGAAGTTCGACACGTTTGCTACGGCCGCCGAGAAGGGCCTGCCCGTCACGCGCGTGGTTAGCCGCGTGGAGCTGCAGGAGATCCTGGCGCGCGCCGTCACGCGGTGAGCGGGCTAACGGTTTCCCAGGGCCGGCGTCGAAGCGTTGCTTGGGCGCTGGGGCACAGCTCCGGGCCGGGTAGAGTCTAGAGGGCTGCGTGTTCACCAAGCGACTGGAGCTGGGCAGCGCGGCAGGGTTGCGGGGGACCCCACTTTACATCGGATAGTTTTCAGCAGATGTTGGCTGCAATGCCGCAACAAGCAGCCAGAGGAGCGCCGTGACGGAGCGCAGATTAGAGGGAGGACAGCGCGGCGGTGGAGCTCGCCTGAGGGAGTAACCGAGGCACATCAGCTGCACGACCTCCACATGCGGCCGGTGAACCTTGCGCATCTCAGCGGTGGCCGGGGTGTGAGACCGCCGCTGCGACTACCAGCCTGGGCACAGACTCACAGTCAAAGCGGCTTCGGGCAAGTTTGCCTTGCCCCGCCCACAGCGGCCCCCGGGCTCATGTCTTAGCTGTGCACATGCAGCTGACTGTCGGTTCCTTGGCCCTGCCTGGTACGCCGCAGGTACGGCGGCTCCATCAGCAACGGCTGCAACGTTGTGTCATACGAGGACCTCGGCAAGGAGGTGCGTGGCGGTACCAGCAGAGCGGGCCCGGAGGGCCACAGCACGCGGGGGATTGGCGCCGCTCGAATGGAAGGGTTGACAGGGGCTTGGTGTAAGGCTACCCGAAGCCGGCCCTTTGACATTACCCATGCTTCCATGACGCGGCTTCTTCCGCCGCTGCGCCCACAGGTGAATGTGACGCTGGAGGACGGGCGCGTGTTCACGGGCGACCTGCTGGTTGGCACGGACGGCATCTGGTCCAAGGTGGGGGAGCGGGCGTGGGGGGGCGGATGGGAGGGCGGGGCGTGAGCGAGCATGGGGCAGGCCGGGGTTGGGCTGCTCTGGAGAGGGCGTGGGCTTTTGGGCTCGGGCGGGCGTGGAGCGCCCTGCCGACATAAAATGGCCGAGTACGGGGGGAGTAGCCGGAAGCTTCACAGCGTGACCAGTCCTTCGCCCTGCCTCTCAGGTCCGCCGCCAGCTCATTGGGCACACCGAGCCCAACTACAGCGGCTACACGTGCTACACGGGTGAGCGCTCCGCTCCCCAGGGGTAGGGGGAGTTCCCCCGCGCTGCTGCAGGCCGGACCCACATGGATGTGGGCGGGGAGCTGCTGTTGACGGCGGCCGTAGAGTTGCCGTTGCTCGGGCTCTGGGGGCTGTGCACGGGGGAGTCGGTGCGGGTTCTCTGCGAGACCCGAAACCGGGGGCTGAGCCGTCAGCAGTGATAAGCACGTCTCGGCTGACCACAAATCTCCGTTGCACTGCAGGTATCTCGGACTTCGTGCCCGCCGATATCGACGTGGTGGGCTACCGCGTGTTCCTGGGCAACGGGCAGTACTTCGTGAGCAGCGACGTGGGCGGCGGCAAGATGCAGTGGTGCGTGCGTGGGGGCGGGGGGGCGGGCTGGGATGGGGCGGTGGAGGATCGGGGCTTGCGGCTGGGGCTTGTGCCCTGCGCTGTGGTCTGGGTAGACTGGCTACAAGGATTGCGTCTCTCGGCAAGGACGACTCTCTATCTTCCAATACGTGGACTCCTGACACTTTTATCCATTTTGCCACTGAGCCGAGAGACGCGAGCCCGCACGCACCCGTCTGCGCCTGCGCCCACCCGACCCACAGCTGCCGTCCCGTCACTCACCCTACCCACCTTCGGCTACTCGCCCCGCCCCCACTCGAGCGCCAGCACGGCCCACGGTACTCCACTCTATCCTTAACCCCCCTCTCATCACCCCACCCCCACCCCACCCCCACCCCCACGCCCACCCCCACCCCAGGTACGGCTTCCACAAGGAGCCCGCTGGCGGCACCGACACCGAGGGCCAGCGCAAGGCCCGCCTGCTGTCCATCTTCGGGCACTGGAACGACAACGTGGTGGACCTGATCAAGGCCACGCCCGAGGAGGACGTGCTGCGCCGCGACATCTTCGACAGGTGGGGTTGAGCAGGGAGGGAGGGTCAGGGGGTGGAGGGCTAATGCAACTCCAGACTGCACAAAGCGGGCAGGTTGTGCGGGTTTGCGTGCATTTAGCGCGGGACTGACCTCGACTATGCTCTTTTCTTGCCCCAGGCCGCCCATCTTCCAGTGGGCCAAGGGCCGGGTGGCGCTGCTGGGTGACTCGGCGCACGCCATGCAGCCCAACCTGGGCCAGGTGGGGCGGGAGGGGGCCCGGGCGCCGGGTCTCAGGGGCTGCTGCTTGCCAAGACAGCCCCACGGAGAGCGGCCACGGGGGGCTGAAGGAGACGAAGAACTCCGACTAAGCGCCTGTGTACATTTCCGTCGCTCCCCAGGGCGGCTGCATGGCCATCGAGGACGCGTACGAGATGGCGATCGGCCTGAGCAAGGCCGTGGAGCAGGCCAAGGGCGACGCCTCGGCCGTGGACGTGCCGGCCGTGCTGCGCGACTACCAGTCCCGCCGCCTGGTCCGCGTGTCCGTGATCCACGGCATGGCCGGCCTGGCTGCCTTCATGGCCTCCACCTACAAGTGCTACCTGGGCGAGCCCTGGAGCGAGTGGGTGCAGCAGCTGCGCATCCCGCACCCCGGCCGCGTGGCCGGCCGCATCGCCATGCTCGCCACCTTCCCCTACGTGCTGGGCTGGGTGCTGGGCGGCAACACGGAGAACGTGGCGCCGCACCGCGTGTCGTCGTGCTCGCTGGGCGACAAGCCCAAGGCCTTCGAGGTGCGGGCGGGGGGGCAGCGCGGCGCGCGGTTTTGAGGCGTATGGGTTCTGGTCCTGGCGGTCTGCTTGCCCGCCTCGCTTGCAAGAGTCCGTGCAGCTCGCAGGCTTAAATGATAAGGCACCCAGAGCGGTCCGTGGGTGGGGTCAGGCTCAGGGCCTCACGGACGCCGCGAACCATACACGTTTCTATATATAGAACGTCAAACCTAGCTAGTGCCAGGGGCCAGGGCCTCACTGTAATGTCTTTCGAAACCTCAAACCCAAACAACCTGCGCAGGTTGACCGCTTCGGCGAGTTCTTCGCCGACGACGGCGCCATCATCAACGCCGCCAGCGAGCACGCCGACTGGCTGCTGCTGGCGGAGCGCTCGGCCGCCTCCAAGGCCGCCGCCGCCGCCACCTCTGCCGTGGGTGGCGCGCGCGGCGGCACGGTGCCGTGCGCGCTGGAGTCGGCGGCCGCCGCCGCCATCGCCAACAGCTCGGCCGAGTGCAAGGGCGTGTACGTGACGGAGAAGGCGGCGCTGGTGGGGCGCAGCGGGGCGGAGTCCAACCCCGACCTCGCCATTGAGGACGACCAGGTGCGGCATCTGGGGGATACGGGAAGGAAGGGTTGCAGGGTTGGGGCGCAGGCTTGACGCTTGGAGGCGCAAGGTTATACAAGAGTCGCGCTCCCTGCCCACATTTTTGCCTCCCATCCTCCTCCCATCCTCAGCATGCGTTGACTGTTGGCCGGCTCGCTCTTATCCCCTTCGTTCCCCCAGGTGGCCGAGCGTCACGCCATGGTCTGGCGCGTGGCCCCCGGCGCCTCGCCCGCGGTGCTGTCGCAGCTGCCGCCCGCGGTGGACGGCAAGCCCACGCCCGCGGCCAACTACTTCCTCAAGGACCTGGGCAGCGGCCAGGTGGGGGGGTGGCGTTGGGTCTGGGGAGGCTGCTGGGCACGGGGTGTGGGGTGCTTCGTGGCAGCAGCCGCAGAAGCGCAGAGGCTGTCGACGGAACCACGAACGGGGCTTAGCGGCTGCGCATGTTCAGTGACAGGCAAGGCGGCACGTACCCTGAAGCAAGACAGCACTGTCAACTCGCCTCTTCGCCCCCATTTCCCCGCAGGGCACGTGGCTCAACGGCTCGCGCGTGGCGTCGGGTGCCACGGTGCGGCTGTGGCCGGGCGACGTGGTGGAGTTCGGCCGCCACCCCAGCGCCGAGGCCTTCAAGGTGGGGCGGGGCGGGGTGGTGTTGTACGTGGTGGTGGCTTGCGGTACTAAACACGGCATGGGCTGATCGCCGGCTTGCAACGGGCTGGGTTGGGTTGCGCCCGCGCTCCTTTGTAGGCCGCTCGACGCGCCTTCGCTGACTCACCCTGCCCTGCTCCCCTGCGCCGCCCGTACGGCATGACCCGTACGACAGGTCAAGATGCAGCACGTGACGCTGCGCACGGAGGAGCTGTCGGGCAGCCAGTACAGCACGCTGCTGGTGGGCAAGATCCGCGACCCGGTTGAGGCGGCGCAGCGGGCGGCGGCGGAGCGGGAGAAGTGGGAGGCCATCCGGCGCAAGGCGGGGGCGGGCGGCTCCACCACGCTCGTGACCGCGTAAAGCGGCCTCAAAAGGAACGAGCGTATCTAAGGGAACGGGAGCAGCCAGGCGGGAGCGGCAGCTCTGCGGGCCTGGAGTGGCCAGTGGAGGCTGTAGCGAGTGGAAGATACACGGTATGCCCGAAACTGCTATAATGGAATGCCGAGAGTGATGCGTCTTCGGCGCGCAGCGGGCGGCGAGGCAAGTGCCGAGGGGAGGGAGGTGGAGCGGCAGTGAGCGCGGCTGCAGAGTACTATCTAGCGCGGGCGCGAGAGACGGGCCATGTCCTACGACTGGAGTTTGAGCCAGTATGAGAGCTTGATGGGTGCGGGTGCCTTTCATCACCGCAACTGATTCGCATCTGCGGCAATGCGTCCAGGGCAGCGCAGGGCGGGGTTTGGGGGCGTGGCATGTCGGGGCCGAGTTTGCGGCCCGCTGCCTGGCTCGCCGCCTCCGGTGGGAGGCGGGAGTTATTACCGTACCCTGGTTTGGATGCAGTGGAGTGTTGTGGTTTGCTGTAGGTTTTATCTTTTGGTGAGCAGCGGCGTGTGAGACCGCAAGGTATGTTTGCAGTCGTTTGTGATGTGAGAGGAGGGGCATACGTTGGGTCTGCAGCGGAGAGCACGAGAAGCAAATCACACAGGGCTACAGGGTGGGGGGGTACGGGGCGGGCCATTCCTTAAGCTCGATGCCCAGAGCACAACAAGTTAGGGGCTGTAGAGGTCTTTCACCTTAAATTACGTGAGCGTGGGGGAGGTCCTCCCATAACAGCAGTGAGACCTTCGAAGAGGGCCGAGAGCGCCATGCGTGGCTTGTGTACGAGTGGGCTTGAGCGGAGTTGCGAGGCGAGGGTTAGTTGTGAGCGCATGCGCGTGGAGCCACATAACCGGGCAAAGGCATGTAAGGCTTTGCTCAATCCAGATCGTCCGTTATGACCAGACCCCTTCACAGTGCATCAATATGTTAACAGTGTTGGCGGGAAGCGCACTGGAGCAGTGGGAGAGCTCTCTGGGGCCCCCGTGCTGGCCAGCACGGTTGTCATCTCCGCCCTTGCAGCGTCTGGGGCCCTCCCGCAAGCTGTACACCCTGATATGCTTCCAGCTTCGGCACATCGGCCGCCTCACGTGCAGCTATAGCATAGGTGATGAGCACTCAAGTCATACATGAGCTAGGACGCCTCCCCGCGCCATGGCGACAACAACATGTTTTGCATAGCGCAAGTTGACCACCAGCTCAATCCCGACATGGAACTGCTACGCAATTGTTTATCAGTAGCTCAACACTGGGCAGGTTGGTACGCTGCTGCACCTCCTTGGCAATCGCGTTCCTTGCTCCATCCGAGCTGTGCCAAGGCACATCAACAGTTGACTGGGTAAAACGATTGCCTGTGGTGCGAGATCACGGAGCTGACGCGGTCGAGCTGTGGACAGCGTCTCGCTAGATAGCCTCCGTGCCAACCCCCGTCGCCTCCTGTGCCCCTCGCACCTCTCCCACCAGCCGGCGGAGCGGCCCGGGACATGGACTCGACCACGCCGCTCCCCGATTCGGAGATCTACCTGGCCAGGCCAGAGACGCAGGCGGAGTACGCGGAGCGTGTCAGCCTGCTGCCCTCGCAGCTGGCGCTCCCCTTCCCCGAGGAGATGGAGCGAGCTGACGGGGCCGTGGACAAGGTCGCAAGGATCATGCAGCGCCTGTCTTTCGTTAAGGTGCTTGCCAATCTGGGCCAGGGTTTTGTGTTCAGGGTTCAGTGCGACGGCTGGTGCTGTGCTCCCTCGTCTAGGGGTCCCACTGAGGTCACGAGCACGGGGCCACCAGTCGCCAGTGCCCTCTGGCGGGCTACACATGTGACATTCGTGGCCCGCGCTTCGTCCTGCAGGTGGACCGGGTCCACGTGGGCGGCTCGTACGGGCGCGGTACAACTGTACGGGGCCACGTGGACGCGGAGCTGACGGTGTTCGTCAACCGGCTCAACCCCGCGGCGGACACGGACGTGGGCATGCAGGAGCTGCTGCAGTCGCCATGGACTCTGGAGCGGGTGAGGTGGCGTGAGGCGCGCGAGATGGCGCGGGGCGGCCTCGCTCGAGCTAGGAAGCGAGCACAACTTCAGTGGGCTCGGCTGCGAGCAGCTCTAACCTGCGCCTTTCCGGTCCGCCCGGACTACAGGCCTGAGCTTAAGCTGGACGCTCGACGAGGCGACCTTGCCGCTTGGGCACGTCTTCTGGCGCAGAACTGCCTGCCCACCACTTGAACTAGTCTTGCTCGACCCTTCTTCCTCGCAGACCGCCCGCTTCGTGGAGTGGCAGCTCGGGGTCCCCGTGACGCGGCGGCAGGACGCTCAGCAGCTGCAGCTGACCCTCGACGGAGTGGAGCTGGCCGTAGCGCTGGCGCAAAACGCGTGTCGGGCGGGCGAGGCGGCCGCTGGGGTGGACCGGGTGGCCCGGCAGGCGGAGGCGCTGGTGGCACCGCTGCTGCGACTGCCGGACGCGGCGGCTGTTGCGGCGGCGGGGGTGGCACCCGGCCGCACCCGGGACAGGGCGCTGGTTGAGGCGCTGACGGGGCTCATTTGGAATGTGCCGCCGCCCGTCAACTACGCAATCCGGCTGTTTATTGTGAGCTTGCAAGTCAGGGGGGCATGCCAGTGCGGTAGCTTGCGGTGGCGTGATCCATAGACAAGCTCGCTGTGTGAGGCGTAGCCAGGTTGATTGCGGCATCTTGAAAAGTCGCTCCGGTGCTGCCCGCCTAACGGCCCTCGGTTGGCACCTCGCAGGCTTGGGTTACGTGCGGTCTGGCGGCTCGGGGCCTGCTGAGCTCCTCCACGCTCCCTACCGTGGCTCTGGAGCTCATCGTGCTACACGCGTTCCACGCGGAGTGCAGCGAGCCGAGCCATGATCTTGACCGGCTTCCTCCAGGAAGGTGAGAGCTCGAAGGACCGGCATCATGCAGACCAGACCGTGCCCTGCTGCCCCACGCCTCGGCCCCCCTCCGTACAAGCCAAGCCCCTCCGCTATCCTACCCATTTGTCCTGTCCTTTCTTGTCCATCCGTCCCCAGGTCTCTGCTCCTCCGCACCTTCCTGCGCGCCCTGGACACCGCCTCCCGCCTGGACGAGCCGGGGGGCGGGCCGGTGGTGATGCTCGACGCCGGGGCCCTGGGCTACCGGCGGGAGGAGGGCGAGCGGTTCCGGGCGTGCTGGGGCACCGAGGGGCCCTTCGTCATCCACCCCATCGACCCCACCTGCAACGTCGCTCGGGTGGGTGCGGGTACCGGTCTCTGCGTTCGCGGTGTGCAGGCCGCTGTGCCCGCCTCCTCCGTACCGCCAGCGCCGCCCACCACCCCCTAACCCAAATCCTCGTCACCGCTGCCGCACCCTTCTGCCCTGCACCTGTGCCTCTCCTCAGTCATCGGGCGGTGCCCACGTTGCATGGGACTGGGCCGGCCTTGCTCGGGAGGCGGGTGCCCTGCTGGCCGTACTACGGCGCGAGAGCCTGGCCGCCCTCTTGGGGGCGTCCACTCTGGGGGCAGCGCTGGAGAGCCTGGCCCTGACGGAGCGGCCCCGCCCCGGGCCCTGGGTGCCCCCTAGCGTGGACGAGATGCAGGAGCTGCAGGAGAGCATGTGGGACGCCTGGCGCGTGGCTAGGGAGGGCGACGAGGACGTGTGCATGGACGACTGAGAAAGGGCACCCCTGAGCCCCCGCTCACGGGTATCGTACAAGAAGACGTTTTGTCGGCGCGCCGGGGACCAAAAGTTCTATACTTATTGTCAGAGCGCGATGCGTATGATTGCAAGCTGTTGCTGTTGGTAGCGAGGTGCGACCAGAGCTGCGACGTCGCTCGGTGCAACCCTTCGCTCCCTACGCTCTCACGTGCCGCAAGTGGACACAACCTCCCAACATGAGTGAGCAACATGTCATGCGTTGCCTCGCTGGCGCACCAGAGCGCACCATGTCTTGGCATCATGACTCGTGATCATGCTAGGCAGTTGTTCCACGACATCGACCGCCCCCTTCTCAGGCTGGAGATAAATATGTCATTATGGGCAACACGGGCAGGTAAGAACCTGCATCGCGTACCTCCCTGGGCCGGTCGTGGGTCCCTTACCCCTGCCTGGCACCTCAGCCCTCCGGCCCCACCTGGCCTCCTGTCTATGCTGACCCGCCACAGTGACATCTACTATAATCATGCGGACACGCGAGGCGCATACATCCGGCAATTTAACAGTCTGCCGTCTGAGTACGCGACTCCGAGTGAATCGGAGCAGGCCCGCGCCGGCATTGCCATTGACGCTGTCGTGCGTGTCCTGCATCAGGTGCCCGGCGTGAAGGTACGTGGGCTCTGGGACAAAGGCGAGGGCCAAACAAGCCCACGCAGGAAGGGCGCACTGCACAGGCGCACCCCTGGTGACAGTCTTTCCCTGCTGTGCCCCTGCCTCTCCTCCGCAGGTGGACCGGGTGCATGTGGGCGGCTCGTACGGCCGCAAGACCAGCGTTAGAGGGCGCTTTGACGTTGACATCCTCGTGTTTGTGAACTATTTTCACACAACTTTCGGGCGGCATGAACGGGAGGCATTGGCCGCAGTGAGTGTCGCAAGAGAGTCCTGAGCAGGTTCACTCCCCACTTCCGGCCTTCAAGGTTTCACCTTTCCCATTCCTTGCCAGGTCGCGTCGGAGCTTGAGAGGCTGCTCAAAGTTGACGTTGTTCAGCGGCCAGACATGGACATGATCAAGCTGACGACTGCGTGGGGCGTTGACATGGACGTCCTCTTTGTCCAGAACGAGGCCTGGTGGTACCAGTGGGACAAAGCCGCCGCACAGGTCAAGGCTCTGGTGAAGCCCCTGATTCACAGCGCACACAGCGTCACAGCCAGTGGGGCCCGGGAGCGGGGCGTGAGTGAGGCGCACACAAGGTTTGTCAAGGAGCAACCCGGCACGGCCAACCAAGCGGTTCGCCTCTTCAAGGTGAGATGCAGCAGCTATGCGTAGGTCATGCCATTCTTGTTTATTGAGCTCTGGGCTGACGCCAGGGTTTGATGGGCTGGCGTGCCATGGTCGTCTTGCCAGTGCTCCCACCTCCATGCCTCCATGCCGTTACCCCCTCAGGCCTGGGTCAAGTGCGGCCTGGCGGAGCGGGGCCTGCTGCGCTCCTCCAAGCTGCCCTCGGTGGCGCTGGAGCTCATCGTGCTCAACGCATTCGTGGAGGAGTCCTGCGAGTCTAGCGGAGGCTTCAGCAGGTTAGCTCCTCTTCCCGATCTGGATATCACAGCTGAAGCTTAAGACATTCCTGTTCGCCCCCACGTGTCCCCAGGTCTCTGCTTCTCCGCACCTTCCTCCGCGCCCTGGACACCGCCTCCCGCCTGGACGAGCCGGGGGGCGGGCCGGTGGTGATGCTCGACGCCGGGGCCCTGGGCTACCGGCGGGAGGAGGGCGAGCGGTTCCGGGCGTGCTGGGGCGCGGAGGGGCCCTTCATCATCCACCCCATCGACCCCACCTGCAACGTGGCAAGGGTAGGCGGAAGAGCTGCCAGCTGCCACCCTGTGATGCGCGAACCTTCCGCAGCCTGGGAGCGTCAGGCCTGCGTTTAATCCCAGATCCTAAGCCCTCGTTGTGCGCCTGCCTCAGGCCCTCAACAACGGCCGCCAGGACTGGGACTGGAGCACCCTCGCACGGGAGGCCCGGGAGCTGCGGCACTGCATCCGCAACCGCAGCCTGAGGGAGCTGCTGCTGGATTCCACGCTGGGCAGGGGCCTCAACCCCTACTTCGCGAACGAGCTCTTATCTCAGGGCATCGCCACAGGGGTCATGTGGGCAGTGGTGGTCGTAGTGGTGGTCGCGCTTATGAGGGCCTTCGAAACGCATGCAGCAACGCTGTGAGGGCACTGGGGACATGGAGCAGCGTGGGCTAGGAGTCCTAGGTCAGTGGGGGCCAAGGTGGTGTGGGTGCGGTGGGATTGTGCTAGCGGAGGCGTGGCTGGCTGGCTGGCAAAGAACGGGCCAGAGAGGGCGGGAAAAGCAACGTATGCTGCTTCTGGGGCAACAACATGGACTTCGGGGTGAAGCGTGGAGCGTGGAGAGGGCAGTCGCATTGTGTGCAACAACCCCGTGCAGCACCTCAGATTGGAACTCGGTGGAACTCGACAAATAAAGGGGCCCCTTTCAGCAACCGGCAACCGGCAAACGACTGAACTTGACTCGTAACGACGACGTGTGACTGAGGCGCCCCCTGTCCGTCACTACGCCCCGTTGTCTATATATATAATAACCCCTGTCCGTCAGGGTCCGTATGCACTCTCCCAGAATTAGGTAGCAACGCTGGCCGCCCCTGAACAACCTCCTTCAGCGGCTGAGGCCCGGCATCATGAGCCACACATCGATCTCCGTGCCCCCATCAACCCAGCATTGCCTCCCGCCTGTCAAGCTTCTAGGGTACAGCCCTGCACCTGCCACCACCCAACCCTGCACCTGCCACCCCCGACTTGACCCCTGCCGCTGTGTGGTGGCCGGGGCACATCGCGTCTTGCTTGCTGCCTTGGCCCCCGCTGCGTACATGCAGCCATAGGCACTCCCATCTCACTGGGCCCGCCGAACACTCCTCCTGGCCTGCACTTCACCTCCTCATCCTCTTCACCTCAACCGGCCGGGCCCTCCGCCGCTTGCCCCCAAGCCCTTCACCTCCGGCGGCCCAGGTTCCGCCAGCGGGCGCGCTGCCACTTTTCCCGCTGCTGCGCCGCCCACGCCCGCACGTCCGCGTCCACCCGCGCCTCCTGCTCCTGCGCCACCGCCTCCACCGCCTGCCAGTACGCCGCCTCCGCGCCGCCATCCCCCTCCGCCTCGGGGCCCTGCGCCATGAGCCACTGCAGCGTGGCCAGCGGGGCGCCGCCCGCCGCCGCTTGCCTGAGGGGTGAGAGGAAGCAAAGAGAGGTTAGCAGCTCACATGGCCGGGCATGCCCATCAGGCGGTATTGGCCCCCACAAGCCGTACTGCCATGCAACGGGAGCGCGATGAAGGCTCTTCATCCGGACTGACGCCCCACTCGCCTGAACAGGCCCATGTGGTGGGGCCCCTGGGGCACCCCCAGGCGGTGCAGCGTGCGGAGGAAGCCCCACTCGCGGCAGGCGACGGCGGTGGCGTAGGGGGCGCCGTGGTGCTGCAGGGGGGAAGGGGTGCACGCAGGGAGGGGGTACAGTCAAGCCAACACCGCCGTGCGGCTCCGTCGCCGGCCTCTGACCGACGCCCTCTTCGCACGGCGCTCAGCTTCAGGGCCACACAGGGTAGCCCGGGACCACATCACCACCGGCATGGGCTGAGCACTGCCCAGCTCAGCCCAACCAGGCCCCAACACTACCAGTCTCCCCACCCGCAGCCCTCCCTGCTACCTGGTAGCGTTCCCCCACGCTTCTTCCCGACACCTCCTCACCGGCAGGGGCGCGCCCAGCTCCGCCAGGCCCTCCAGGGCCGCCTCGCAGCCCGACCGCACCGCCGAGCTCCAGGCGTCGTATGTGCAGTCCTTGCGCGGCCACTCGCAGCCCAGCTCCCGCAGCCACCGCACGGCCTCCGTGCTGCCGCCCGCGGCCGCCTCGCCAACGTAGATCGGCTGCAGGTCGGCCGGGTTGCGGCGCCAGCCCAGCTTCTCCGCAATCCACTCCAGCACATCAATCCTGCCGCCAATCGCCGCGCCCTTGGCCACCACGAAGAAGTTAAGCTCGCGGCCAGCCCGCTCGAGCATCTCCAGCACGTTGATGTGGCCCTTCTTGGCCGCCATGTGGCTGCAGTTGCAGAGGTCTCCCTCGTCCTCTGGCCACGCGCCCTCGGCCAGGAGCCACGCCAGCGCCTCGCTGTTGCCCTGGCGGACGGCCTCGGCCCAGTGCTCGCCCTGGGGCAGGGGCCCTACGTTTCGGCGCTTGAGCCAGTCGAAGCGCTCCAGCACGGCGGCGGTGGGCAGGCTGCGGCTGGAGAGGATGGCGTGGTGCCAGTCGCGGCTGCATGCGTCGGCCTCCAGGTCCACCCCCTGTGGGGTGGGGAGGGTGAAATGCAAGCGGGTTGGGGTGGGGTAGCGCAAGGGTGGGTGGGGCAGCAGGTGAGCGTGACCGGAGAGCCTTGAGCGCGAAATTGAGGCAAGGCGGCTGAGCATTTGCAAAGCAGTAGCAGTCTGCAAAGCCCTTCACAGGCATGCGGC
Organism: Edaphochlamys debaryana; assembly: GCA_016858145.1. Classification (NCBI taxonomy): domain Eukaryota; kingdom Viridiplantae; phylum Chlorophyta; class Chlorophyceae; order Chlamydomonadales; genus Edaphochlamys; species Edaphochlamys debaryana. The sequence continues at coordinate 619,733 of JAEHOE010000033.1, read as the reverse complement.
ATGCGGCTGAGCCTTTGCAGAGTGCTACGCATGCTTGGGGCCCCCGCACCCCCGTGTGGTTGCGTCTAGAATCTACGTGTTGTGTCATGGCCTCAGCCCCCCCCCTCCGGGCCCCCACCTGCGCCAGCATCCACTCGGCCTTGGCCTCCCAGTCGGGCGTGGCGCTGCACAGCGCTGCCGCCAGGCCGTCGAGGTCCTCGGGCTGGTCCTCCATTTAATCCACCAGGAGCTCGTCCAGATCCTCGTCCCAGATCTTCATCCCGCCAAGATTCTCGTACAGATCCTTGACTGACGCCAGGTCGCAGCCCTCGAGCGCTCCCGTGAAGAGGCGAGCTGACACGCCGTCAATGTCTCGGGTGTCGGTGAAGCGGAGGATGTACTTGGCTAGGCTCAGGTGCCCGGTGCGCGCCGCCATGACCGCCGACTCGATGATAGCCTGGGTGAGCAGGTGGTGCCCGAACCACTCGAGGCACATGCGGCACGCGTCATCCTGTCCCGCCTTTGCAGAGACCCTCAGCATGTCGTCCCAGCCAGTCTCCTGAACGGCCCCCCCGCTCGACCAGGCAGCGGCAGGTGCGGGCCGCGCCCGCAGCAGCGGCGGCCTCGGCGTGGCACTGGGCGGGGGACAGGCCCGCCGCTGCCAGTGCCACCTCCAGGTTGGGCACGTCGTCGCTAGCGGCGGTGAGGGAGATGAGCTTGTCCCTCTGCTCGCGAGTGAGGTGCTTGCAAGCGCCGGGGGCCGACCAGTGCTGGCGGAATGCCCAGTGGGGCAACGGCTGCGAGAGGCGCAGCGTCGTGTGCTCCCTGAAGTGTGCTGCCATCTCTTTGTTGACGGAGCGGGCGCAGGCCAGCTCGTTGGGCGTCAGGTGCTCGGCGATGCGCTCCAGAACGGCCGGAAGCAAAATGCTCGACGACTTGGCCGAGTTATCCTCGGCCTTCTCTGGCACCTTTGTCCTTTCAGGGGGGCACATCTTAACAGGCGGTCTTGCGAGCGAGCCGATTGGGCTGGTCGCAGCCAAAATATGCTTGCTGCAAGTGCGCACGCGCGAGCACAGCGCCCGCGTGTGGGAGTACGTGAGGAGCGTATGTGCTCTAAGCAGTCGGCTGGCCTCGCTCTTTGTAGCGCGTGAGCACAATCGCATGGTCGCATGGTCGAGAACGACAGCTGGAGACAGCGCGCTCCCCCTGTCCCCCTCGCTCCACCCCCCTGCTCCCCCCGATTTTGTACCCAATGCCACGCACCGGCGCCCCCGACCCACCCACCCTCAGCACGCCTTCTTGTCTTACCTTGTAGTACTACCCCCCCCTGCAAGAACGTGCCTCGTCGTGCCCTGCGGATTGTGCCGTGCCGTGCGGGGAACGCAGTCGGCCCAGCCTGAAATCAGCTGAGCGTTACTCGCACCCAACATCGCAGCCTTCGCACGTTGCAAGAGGGATTTTGTCCGCATTAGCTATCATGCGCGAAGCCCGCAAGCATCGCTTTGTGGCTCGCGGTAGTTAGGTTTTCAGCTATACAGGTTCAAGGACAAATCACCGCTGCCGCGGTGGTCGTAACGCGAAGGGTCCGCGCGGCGCTCCAGAATCGCAGTCGCTCCGCGACCAACGCGTGCGTTCCCTCCCTCTGCGGGCCGCGTCGTTTCGGTAGCATTCGCCACATACAGCTCCCACCTCTGCCTCGCTCGGCTCAGTCTTGCCCGTGGGGGACGGGAGCGTGCCGGTGACGATGCCTCGACAGTCTCGACATCGAGCCCTGGCGGCACTCCTGCTCCCTCTGCTGAGCACCTGCGTCACCGCGCTCCAGCCCCGCCAAGATCAGTCTATAGCTGTCAAGTCACGCCCTGACTCCGACCTCTTCCTCTACCGGCCGGACACGCGTGGCGAATACATCCGCAGGGTCAACCAGCTCCCCACGATTTACGTGATCCCCAGCGACGAGGAGGTTCGGGCGGCCAGCAGGGCCATCGCCACGGTCGCACGGGTGCTGTACGGCGTTCCGCGTGTACGGGTGAGGCAGGGGAAGCGCAGCGCGGCAGGCTGGTGGCTCAGGGTTTGCAACCCGGGTACACTGCTGCCCGATCTCCTCAATCCCCCAGGTGGACCGGGTGCACGTGGGCGGCTCCTTCGGCCGCAAGACCAGCGTCAAGGGGCGGTTCGACGTGGACCTGTCTGTGTTCGTGAACCGCTTCAATCCGGAGCGAGACCCCAAGGGGGCGGCTGAGGCCCTGGAGGCGGTGAGTCGGCGGGGTCAGCGGGGCGAGAGCTCCTTAGTGCACCCGGGGTCTGCCGTGCCCTCAGGCGCAGACCGAGGTCCCTCTCTTGCCATACTATGTGCTCTGGCCAGGGGCCTGGTGGGAGTGCCCCGCCTCAACCCTCTGTCCCTCCATCCGTCGCCCCGGCCCCTTCCCCTCTGAGAGGGGCCCTCACCTCCTGTCCCCCCACGCCCCACGCCTCGGCCCCGCCGCACCCGCACCCCGCTGCGCCCCTGCCCCAGGCCGCCCTGCAGCTGGAGCAGCACACAGGCGTCAACGTGACGCGGCGGCCGGGGGTCTACATGGTGCAGCTCACGTGGGAGGGGGTGCACATGGACGTGCCCCTGGTGCGCAATGTGGCCACTGATGAGGACACGGACAAGGCGGCACGGCAGGTGGGTGGGGTTGGACTGGGTCCAGGCAGGATGGGATGTATGGTTAGGATGCGGTGCGTTACAAGAGGCCCGACCCCCCTGCGAGGGCCGATTTGCATGGGCTGCAGCCCTTCAACCCCTTGCCCCCCAACCGAAGCCGGGAGCCGTCCTAAAGAGTCTTCTGGTCAGCGCACCCACCCTCTCAGCCAGTCACGTGCGCGAATCACCTAACAATTAAACACCAATCAGCACCACCTAGCCCAAGGGACAAGCAGCGCGGACCACACCGAAATCACACGGAATCAGAGTATGGTATGTATGTATGGTTAGGAGGCGTTTGGTTACACAGGGTGCCTCCCCGAGCCAATGCGGCAAGCACACAGGTAGGGAGGACTTTGACGGAGCAACAGCCCACAGAACCCTATGCCCCCCAGCCGAAGCCGGAAGCGTCCTGAACAACCGCAGAACAGCGCACCCACTAACTCAACACGGGCCGTGCGCAATGCTCAAGCGCCCAAGGGCGCAGGGCAAGAGCCAAGCGGCAGCAGCCACCAAGCTCAGGTCATCTCACTCAGTCCCAGGGCGCACACAGGCTAGCCGCAGAGGAGAACTGCCAACAATCACCCGTCCGAAGCGGATGACGAGTCATCATCAAGAGGCACAGTGCACACCACATGCCCCGAAGCAGAGGAGCCTAGGAAGACGTGGCTCCCCGAAACCACATCCCAACCACGTGGCCGCGAGCCGAGCGCCGCAAAGGACCACAGCCGGGACACGAAGTCAGCAATCACGCGTGCCCCCACTCGGCGCACACAGGCGGCGGGCACCGTCCTACCCGGGCCACTCCGGGCCCCGTACAACGCCTGCCGCCCCTTCTCCATCGCAGCAACGGCGGCCAGGCACACAACATCCCACACCGGCTGCACAATTCCGTTCGTTGGGGGCTGCACCAGCGACAGGTGTGCACGCCCAACATCAGTGCTTCCTATTTCGTTCATGTACTCGCAAAGCGCCGTAGCAACGGGGCAAGACCAAAAGTGATGCTCCCGAGGCCCATGCTGTCAGGACACACTATGGGCTACGGCAAAGTGCAGCCGGCTGACCGAGCTCCATGCGTCATCGAGGCCCCACAAGGGCAGCGGGGGGCACCAGCGACCTGGCGCCGGCCCCGAGACCGGCCCCGTCCCCGCCCACGCCCACGCCCGCGACCCCGCCCACGCCCACGCCCACGCCCTCGGCGCCCCGGCCCGGAGCCCGCAGCCCCAGCGCAGGCAGCCCCCTCCGCCGCCGCGGCCTGCACCGCCCGGCGCTCATGCCAAGCGAAGAACGCAAAGCCGTTGAGGGCCAGCCGCCAGAAGGGCTCCTTGTGCTCATTCTCCCAGCGCAGGCCCCACAGCCGCGCCAGGGTGCTCCGCAGCGCATCCAGGGCAGCGACAGGCGCCGGGCCGGCGAGGCCGAGCGCCTGCGACACGAAGGCCCCATGCTTTGCATCCAGAGCCGCCACGCGCGGCGCCAGCTGCAGGGACGTGGCCACCTTGACGGACAGCGCAGGCACGGGGACGACCGCAGCTCCAAGGCGCCAGCCCAGCGCCTCCAGGCAAGCCCGCCAGGCAGCCCGGGGCGCCCCAGGGGCGGCAGGCCCTGCAGCTAGCGCAGCGCGCGCTGCAGCCGCCCACCCGTCGGGCAGGCGGCCTAGCAGCGCCGCAAACCGCTCCATCGCCAACAGCCCATCCTGCAGAGCGGGGTCGAGCTGAGAGTGGTCATAGCCCTCGTCGCCGGGGCCCCAGAGGCGCAGCACGTGCCGAAGCACACGCCGTCGGTACAGCAGGGTCCAACGCCGCCGCTGACGTGAGGAAGGCGGCTGCCCAGGCCGCAGCGCAGCCCGCTCCACCCGGACAGCGCGGAACGCGTCCCAGCAACGCACGGCCACCCCAACGGAAGTGAGGGGGCCGAGGGCGAACAGGTCAGGGAAGTCAGCCTCCAGCCCAGCGCCGCCGGCAGCCGCGGGAAGAGCCGGATTCCACCACAGCGGAGCGGCAGCGCACCAGGGGCCCGCCGCCAGGGCGGCGGGGCGGACGACCTCCACGGGGGGCAGGGGCCCGAAGGCACCCACCAGGCGTGCGAAGGCGGGGCACGGAGCGCTGCTCACGAGGGCGGCGAGGTCATCACCACGGAGGGCCAGCAGGCACAGCGGGTGGGCGGCGCGACGGAGCCGCAGCAGCAGGGCCAGGCCAACTTGGGCCCATGGCGGGGTGTACGGCGAGAGGCCGCAGGCGCCCAGCAGGAGCCGCGCCGCCAGGACCGCGTGGCGACCCTGCACGTGCTCCACGAGGGGCAGCAGTCCAAAGCCGCCAACCGCCGGGGGGAGGGCGAGGCAGGTGGGGCCAAGGCCCGGCCCGCGGGCGGCGGCGGCCGCCGAGCCAGGGGCGGCCGAGCGGTCGACAACGGAGGTCACGGCCGCGCTGAGGGCCGCCAAGTCGGCGGCCGGAGGCCGAGTTGGTCGTAGTGTTGGGGTATGGTTCGGGATAGCGTTTTCGGCTGTTAGGCAGAAGTCCGCCGTGTCGGGATTCTGCCTCTCAGCACCGACGTACGGACGTTCTCTCGCTTCAGACATCAGCTCCTTTCCAACCACTCCGCCCCCTTCTCCAGCCTTCGCCTTGCTCACACCGTTGCTACGCCTCGTACAGGGCGTCAGCCAGGCACGCCGCTCTCACTGAGCCTACGTTGTGGACGCACGAATCCATTCTGCGCTTCCGTTACGCTTCGCCGCTCGCGACGAACCCCTCCGCGCGCCCCTCACGTATCCTCACGCAGCCCAGCACCGCTAATCTGCTGCCGCGCTCACGCCGCGCCCGCCTCCAAGAGTTGCCGCTCCGAATCCCGCCATTCCCGCGCTGCCTGCCCGCCGGCATTGTCAAACGCCCCGCACGCCGCACCGGACGCTCCAATCCCCACCCAGCGTCACGTTTCCTCGCGGTTCGCCTCGGCAGACGGCACGCGCTCGCCCTGCACTCGCGACACGCAATTCCGCACTGGCCCCGCCAGTTCACCCCGCGGCCCCCGGCGGCAACCGCCGACCAAAACCGCTCACTTTTCTTGCTTTTCAGAAATCCATCAGGACATCGCCTACATATCCGGCTCTTTCCACCACTTTCCGCCCACGCAAATTCATGGTTAGGATGCGGGTATTACAAGAGGCCCGACCCCCCTGCGAGGGCCGACTTGGGTGGGGCTACAGCCCTCGTACCCCTTGTCCCCCGGCCCGAAGGCCAGGAGAAGAGTCTGCACGGGCAAACACCGCCAAGGTCTTGCGCCGCCACCAACTGCAAGCACACGCGCGGGTCCAAAGAGCCAGCCAGGGCAAGCCCCAGCAGCCCGCCCAGCCAGTGACGTGGCCGGGCAAACACGCAGCACGAACCCCAAACGCCCCCACGCAGCACTGGCCCACGACCCTACGCAGGGCCCTTCCCTAGCTACACCAGCGCCCGCCCACCCAAACCCGCCCAACCCATATCTAGGGATGCTGCGAAAAAAATGTACTCTCAGAAAATTCGGGGGTTTGCGGGCCTCTCGCGCCCTGCCGATGAGTGCGCACGATAGCGGAATATGCCCTGTATAGCTGATCTCATTTTCTCGGGCGGAGTCGCGCCCTGGAGGAAGCGCGCCTGGTCGCCCTCGCGAAGTCCGACCGCTCTCCGCCGTGCGCGGGCCTCTCGCAGCCTGCCACCGATCTCAAAAATTACATGGACTGCTGATCTACACCTTCCAGTGATCGCGGGGTCGCGAGCACCCCACACGAGCGAGAGCGACTGAAGTTCGGCCTCGGTTTAGGAACGCCTGTTCTCGCGACGAATGGCTCTATCGCGCTACGCTGTTTCAGATATCATTCGCGGTTACGCGAGCGGCCCAGCCTTGAAAAGTGTGTGTTCCGGGCTGCGCCTGTGGTCGCTTCAATAACAATGAGCATCAACGTTGCGATCGCGACAAGTCGCAGTGGGTCGGCAGTAGCGTGTCGGCCCCGCGGAGCACATGTCGGCACCTCACGCGGTGCCCCCCCCCCTGCCCCCCCCCCCCTGTTTGTGGGGTGGGGGTTGCCATGACTGGTGCGCTGTCGTTAGATAGGGGGCGCAGGGGCTGAGTTAAGGCAGGAACTGCCGTCTTCATGGGGTAGGGTTGCCTGCGAGAGCGCCTCCAGCTGTGTGTGCCTGGCAGTCCTGAATGAGCGTGCAAGGTTCAGAGCTTCTGGCTTCTAGGGAGACATTGAAACACGGCTCGGTGCCGTACGCAGGTGGAGGTGCTGGTGTCGCCGCTGTTCCGGATGACGGATGCGGAGATTGCGGCCATGGCGGCAAAGCCCCCCGACGGAATGCGCGAGCGGGCGGTCAGCGAGGCGCTGACCGACTTCGTGAAGGAGCAGCCCAAGACCGCCAACGAGGCGACACGGCTGTTCAAGGCAAGGCTAGCGTTCACGGCCTCAGGGGCAGGGCCCAGGTCATGGCTTGATGGGTTGGCGTGCCACGGCCTGCTTTTGACTCACCTTCGTCTCCGCATCCCATCTCGTGCTTTCTCTCACCCATGCCTCCATGCCGGTACCCCCCCAGGCCTGGGTCAAGTGCGGCCTGGCGGAGCGGGGCCTGCTGCGCTCCTCCAAGCTGCCCTCGGTGGCGCTGGAGCTCATCGTGCTGCAGGCCTTTCAGGCGGAGCAGGCGGCCCCCAGCCACGACTTTGACCCGATCCGGCCCGAGAGGCGAGTACGGCATCGGATACGGGTGTGCCGCCCACTACCGGTTTAGCATGTTAAGGTGCACGAGTGCACATGTGCGCAAGCGCTACAACTTTATCCTCCGCTGACATTGGCCGTGCAGGTCCCTGCTGATTCGCGTATTCCTGCGGGCTCTCAACACGGCAGCCCAGCTGGACGGCCCCTGTGGGTCCGTGGTGATGCTCGACGCCGGGGCCCTGGGCTACCGGCGGGAGCAGGGCGAGCGGTTCCGGGCGTGCTGGGGCGCGGAGGGGCCCTTCATCATCCACCCCATCGACCCCACCTGCAACGTTGCCCAGGTAACTTCGTGCTTCGGACCGTGCCAGCCATCGACCCCTTCCTTGCTGCTCGCCTGCCCCGTACTTCTTGACTGCCCGCCTCTGGCTGTGAGGGCACGAGTGTACACACACCTCCCTGCCGCCTCTGCCCTGCCCCAACGCTCTGCATGCCCCCTGCCCCAGGACCCCGGCGACGGCCACCCCCCCTGGGACTGGCCCTCGCTGGCGCGGGAGGCCCGGGCGCTGCTGGCGGGGCTCCGTAACGCCAGCCTCGAGGTGCTGCTACACGGGTCCAGCCTGGGGGCAGCGCTGGAGCGGCTGCAGGGGTAGGGCCAGGCGGGCTTACCTGCTGGGTGGAGACTAAGGAGGCGGCAGCCACGTACAGGGGCTCGCAGCTGCTTGGGGGGGGGTGCCTGGGGCTCGGCCGCAGCTCGGCGCCTCGCCCGGAGACTAATTGATGCGCATACTTGACACCTGTCTTGGCATTGATTCGGCGAGTGATAGGACTTTACTTGGACCGCGTGAGAGTGGTGGGGGGCGAAGCCGGTGCCAGCAATACGGCCAGGGCTTGATGTGGCTAAGCCGGGTTGGCCTTGTTGACTAAGTGTCATGTTGGGGTGGAAGGGGTGGAAGGGGCCGGCGTACTGAGGCTGGCCCAGCTCTGCAACGCGTTTCTTGCTGCAGTTGCCTGGGGTTGGCAGTGAATAGAGACGAGGGAGGCGAGGAGTAGGGCGGGCGTGCATGGATTGGATCCCCTGCAGCCCCTGCAGTCAGGGCTCGGTGCCCACATGACAACAGCTGAGTCAAGCTGTGGTGCAGGCCAACGTGTACTATGAGTGGATTGAGGCGGGGATCGTGGCAGTGCGGGGCTGATGGGACAAGGCAAAGGACTTGCATTATGAGCCCGTGGTAATTGACATGTTGTATTGCATGGATGTGGGGGCTTCGCGCGGCCACAATAATACATTCCACCAAAGCATGACGCTCAAGACCGCCCGCAGACAGAGCTAGCAATCTGGCACCAACGTCAGCAGCTCAGCACATACGGACGTAACCCCAGGATAGGACTTCAGTAGTCCGCCTGAACGTTGCCGCCACGCCCCTACCTGCAGACTATGCAGACGTCATGCCGCCTTCCCGCTAGCTGCCCCTACAGCAACATGCCCATGCCTCCCTCGCGTGCGACCACCCACAGCCGCTCCCCCGCCTCAGTCACTGTCGCCGCAGGTGAGGTCGATCAGCTCCTTCACCGCCGTCTGCTCCTTAGCCAGCTTCATCTCCCGTCAACAGCCAGTCGTAGCGGACCCCCACACCGTCACACACACCTCTCCTTCACCCCTTGCCCCAGCCGGTCACGACCCCACTCGCAACCTACTTCTCTGCTGCTCTCACTCACTCGCCAGCCGGGAAGCCTGCCGAGCCCCCCCCCCCTCACGCCTGCTCTCCCAAGCCGCTCATCACTCCCAGTAAGCCCACAGCACTACTGTCCTCACTCACTCGCCCCATCAAGAGTCACCCAGCCGGGTCCATTCAGCCAGCCAAACCGCACCCCCTCACGCCTGCTTGGTGGCGGGGGACATGGTGGGGCCCGAGTAGTCGGCGCTCTGCGTCAGCGCCCCCGCCAGCGAGGTACCCGCGTACTTGGCGTTCTGCGTGGCGATCAGGTAGCCCACGCTGCCCACCTGCGGTTGGCGGCGGCGGTTAGCAGTTGGGCGTTGACCGTTAGGTTCCGGTAGTTGACGGTTGGGACACGTTGCGGTGGTAGCGCGCCCCGGGGACCCGCGTAGATGCCACTCCCACCCCCACCCTGCCCTCGCCGCCCCCGCTTCCCTGCCCCCCTCACCAGCAGCACGGCCGCCGGGGTGACCAGGGGCGCCATCGCCGCGGCCGCGGGCGAGGGCTGCGGCGGGCGGCAGGCGTGCAGCAGCGCCAGTGCAGCGGTGAAGAGGTTGAGGGCGTTGGCCTGGTGCGCGCTGCCCAGGGCTGGGGGGGTGAGGGTGAGGTGGTGGGTGAGGAGGGAGGGTGAGGAGGTTTAGAAAGGAAGGAGAGGAGGGAAAGGAAAGGGCCTAGTACAGCTACCATTCAGGGCCATCGTACTGCTCGCGTACTGCTCCCGTACTGCTCCCGTACTAGCAGGGCCTTACGTACCCGTGGGCACGTACTGCAGCAGCGTGTAGACGCCCAGCGCGAACTGGGGGGGGGAGGGGCGGTGGAGGCGGCGGGCATGGGGTTGAGCGGCACGCCTCAAGCGCACGCAACCAAACACCCGACTGAGGTCGGCACAGCTCAGCACCAGCAGCAGCAGCCCCACCTGCGCCGCCGTGACTAGGCCCACGCCGTGCAGCGCCCGTGTGGCCCGGGGGGGCAGGCGGCCGCCGCGGGCGTACTTGGCCCAGCCGTGCAGCACCGCCAGCAGGGTGACGGTGGCCAGGGTGCTGAGGGGGTGGGGGTGGCGTGGGTGGCGGGGAGGGTGCCGTGGTTAAGAGGAAGCAGGTGGGGGTGAGGATTAGGGGCAATTGCTGGCCCATTCATGTCCCAGGCCCAGGCCCAGCCAGGCCCGCACCGGTGGTTGAATTGAACGGCGGCGGTGTTCTCGAACAGGTTCCGGATCGGGCTCAGGCCCAGGTTTGGATCCACGTACTCATCGGGGATGAACTGTCGAGGGGAGGGGGGACGGGGGGTGGGAGGGGCGGGGCTGAAGGCGTCGGCCGGAACGCGCCAGGGAGGCGGGGCTGCCCTGCAGCAGTCTGTGGAGAAGGTCTGTTGCCTCTGCGCTCCTGTGCGGCTCCCCTACGTCCGGCAATGTCAGCTCCCCCGTACCTTTCCGTTCATGTCGGGCCACGTGTTGTAGGCGCGACCGGCGTCCAAGCCTTGGGTCAGAGAGGGTGGCAAGCGGCGGAGCGGGTATGGGCTTTGGACAAGCTGTTCCTGGCTTCCCCTATACCACCCCTTTCCCCATCACAGCACCCGCAATGCCCGCATGCCAACCCCCTCCGCGTTACGACAACGGCCGGAACCTCTCGCTCCCTCCCCCTCACCGGCCACGAACGCCCCCGAGGTTGCGGTGACCGCTATGAGTGCGGCCAGGGGCAGGAAGAAGCGCCGCGCGCCCCCCGTGGAGCGGAGCACTCCCTCGGTCAGACCCGCGGTGGCGGGGGCGGGGTAGAGCAGGTCTGAGGGGGGACGTGGGTAGAGGGAGGGGTGGGGTGAGGTGGAGGTTGAGCGGGTGGTGAGGGGGGGAGGGAGGGAGGGGGGCAGGGAGGGGGAGGCGGGCGTGGGTGCGGGGTGGTGGCGTGGGCAAAGCAGGGGTCTGTGATGCTGAGCGGGAGCACGTTGCATTGCCAGCAGCGGAGGTCGAGGAGGGGCAGAGAACAACACGGCACGGGTGGCGACAGGTCGGGCCCAGAGCGACGTCCAGAGCCTCCGTGGTTGCTGCCTGCTGCTGCCCCGGGAGGTCCCCGCTCGCTGCCTAGTGCTGCCTGCTGCTCACCCAGGGTGGTCCACGCGAGGGTGGCGTAGATGGCGAAGGCGGAGACCAGGTGTGCGGCCAGGCGGTAGGGGGACACGCGGGGGGCGGCCCACTCGTGCTCGGGCTCCTGGGGTGGGTGGATGGGTGGGGGGCGAGTGGGTTGGGGGGAAGGAGGGGAGGACATGCTTGGGGTGAGCAGAATGCAAGATGGCGGTTGGGACAGGCGGGTGGCTGGACGAGGGGCAGGGCGGCCTGTGACGCGCTGAGCTGGTGGACGGAGGGGCAGATGAAGACCTGCCCTCCAGGCACTGCTCTGTGCTACGGTATCAACCCTGTCGCCCTCCCTGCACCCCTCACCTCCAGCCCGCTCCGGACCATCCACCACCCCACCAGGCCCTGCGGCGGGAGGGGGGCACACACCGTGGGACGGGTCACGTGGCGCATCGCAAGAGCACCCTTGCATAGCCACAGAGCCCAGTCACGTGGCCTGGGCGCACCCGCGCGGCTCCCCGCGCGCCTTGTCCACCCGCTATCTGGCATCAATATACGCCGTACGGCTCCGTATGTTGCCGTACAGTGTGACAAGGTGCCCCTCGAACCACCCCCCCCACCTGCGTGCCGCCCATGAAGAACAGCAGCCCCAGGCGCTTGCCCAGCGCTCCGTTGATCCATCCCCGGGCCAGGAAGTAGGAGGCGGGTACGGCGAAGAAGACGCCCAGGATGCGGCCCCACATGCTGTTGGGGGAGACGGGAACGGGGAAAGGATGGGGGTGGGCGAGGAGTAAGGGGGAGACTGGAAGGCCTTGTGCCATACAGTGCGCCGTACAATCCCTGCCGTACCGGTGCGCGTACTCCATCCAGTAGATGAACTTGAACTCCTCCAGGGTCATGTTGCGGTGCACCTAGGGGGGAGGTAGGAGCGGACGGCGGTGGGGGAGGGGAAATGAGGATCAGGGCGACGCAAACAAGCCCTTTCCGTCCAGGCAACGCTACAGACATGTACGACTCAGGGAAACCCTGTCCCGGGTGGGGGCTCCCCACCTCTGGATCGCCCCCTACGAGCAAGCCCTTGGGTGGCCCACCCGAACAGCATCAAGTGTTCCATCCCTCGTCTTCCCCTCCCCCCCCCACCTTCTGGAACTCCGGGGACGCCCGGTACTTGGCAAACTCCGCCACCCAGTCCTCCTCCGTCAGGGGCGGCCGCTCGCCTTGCGGGGGGGGCGGGGTTCGGTGTGTGTTTCGGCACGGACCCTGGCAGCGCAGCCGTGACAAACATGCCCCTTGTGCGTATCCGCAACCGCCTAACCGCAACCGCCAACCGTCAACCGATACCTACCCGCCAGCTTCCACTCGGTCATGGACAGGCCGCTCCGCGTCAGCCGCGTCACGCCGCCCAGTACGACCATGCTATACACCCACGCCGTACACACGCCGAGCCACGTGGCCATCGCTCGGCGCGCGCCCGTGCTCAGCCCCTCGCTCAGCGCAGCGCCGCCGCCCGCCTTGCGTGCCGCGGCTGTGGTGGCCTGGGGGGGGAGGGGCCATCGCAAGGCAGGGGCAGGAGGGTTCAGCTCACCAGGGTGTGTGGGCTCCCTCCGAGCTACGGACTAACGTGCAGGCGACATGCTGTTGCTTGAATGAGCCCTGGAACCTAGATCCTGAATCCTGGATCCTGGCTGGCCAGGGCAATCCCACCCCGGCAGCTTCACAAGCCCATGTGGCCTGTCTTCAGCAGCAGCCGTACCTTGCCGCCCTCCACCCCTGCTGCCCCGCCTCCACCCCCGCTGCCGCCCGCTGCCGTGCCCCGCACGGACGCGCACCTGCGCCGCTGCCTCCTCCAGCGTGCCAGCCGCCGTGCTCTGCGCCCGCCGCAGCCAGCGCCAGCCCAGCAGGCCGCCGCCGCGGGAGGAGCCGGAGGCAGGGACCGCAGGGGCGCGGGGCGCCGCGGCGCCTGCAGACAGGGGCCGGAGCGTGAGCCGCAGCCGGGACCAGGACCCCCCCAGGCCGGTGGCACAGGTGGGGGTAAAAGGTGGGGTGTGCTCGTCGCAACTCAATCCAGTCATCCCGCCTCCTGCACGGCACATGCACGTCTCCCGCCCTCACCGGTCCACAGCCTCCGTAGCGCGGGGATGCCGCCCGCTGGCGCCGAGCTGGAGGCCAGGCCCTGACGGGCCCAAGACGGAGGAGAGAGCATGGTAGTAAGGGTGAGGACTCACGGTCAGGGCTTACTCCTTGACCAGGCCCTGAATCGCGGCCGGCCGACAGTCCACACTGCCAGCAGTAGCCTGTGCACTAGCCCTCCCACCTTGCACCTGCCCCGGCAACGTTACCCCTCCCCCTTCCGCCACGTTTCAACTTCCCCGCCTACCCCCCGTCAAGGACGCCCTACCGTTGCAGCTCCTCGTGACAGGACTCCGTTCGTAACGATCATGCCCACGCGCTTGGGGGCGACGGCGTGGGCGTGGGCGGCACCCGACAGCAATGGCGACCGTGCCAGCGAGCCGACCGCGGTGCCGCTCGACACGGCTTCACGCAGGAGCGAGGGCACAGCCTCTGCGAGCTGACCCCATGTAGCCACAGCGCCCGCGGAGCCGTGTGATGTCGATGATGATGCCGACGCTGCGCCGCTTCCAGCGAAACGGCCAAACTGTCGCAGCAGCGCGCTGCTACGCGAGCCCGACATCGTGAGCAGCCGCTAGCCGTCGGGTTGCCTCAGCTGGGATGTGTCGCGGTGTCGGCGATTGAGACAGGCGTGCCCTGGCGCTGAGTCTTTTGCACGCTACCGTGCTTCAAGTGGGCACAGCGCTGTGACGTGGCGTCGCTACAAGAGGCAAGGTGTAAGGAATGGCAGAAGCGGGTCGCCAATCGCAGGCGCGTGTGAACCTCTGTCGCTTGCTTCAGTACTGTAATATGAAGGACAGTCTGGCGGTGTCGCGAGCATGAGTGGGACCCGCGAGGTACAACGTGTATGGGCCAAGGGCTTCGCGTGCCACGTCGCTCACCCTCCTCCTTCGAGCGCTTCACCGCGCCTTGCACTTCTTTACATGCACCTTCCGAGTTCCCACCCTCCCTCGCCAATTCTTGCAAAAAGGTCTGTCTGCCCCTGTCGCCGCTTCCCAACTCCAATGCCCCGGCCCAAGCCGGTCTACCCGGCCCCTCCCCTTCCGCAGCCCACAGCCGGGCAGCCTTCCACGTACACCCGGCCCCCTGGGAATCCCGGGACCAAGCCCTCCCGCCCAAGTGCATGTATGAACATCAAGAGTTGATATGAGCTCTCTAGTGCGCTATTATCTATTTATCACGCTCTATGTCAATGACACTTCACGTCATGCTCACGACCAACAACCCCAGCTCTGTACCACCTGCGCATCCAGAGCTGCCCCCACCCCTCGCTCTCCTTCGAGGCCAGCAGTTTCCACGCTGTCGCCTACTGCCTCACCCCTCCCATCACTTTTGGCCCCCCTCAGCAGCGGCCCCCTGGCCAGAGCAAGCTCACGGTGCCACCTATGCCCCCCTCCCTCACGGCCGGACAGGCAGGATGGTGCCGGCAGCCGGGGCCTGCTCTAGACCACTGACATCTCACCACACGAAGCACCCTGAACATAGTCGTCAGCCCTCTAGGGCGGCCCCCCGCGTTGGCCCGGTCCCAGGCGAGACCGGCCACTCACGGTGCCCCGAACGCCTTGCCATCTGTGGCGGGCATCACCACCACCACCACTGACTGCGTGTGCCGGTATCCTCGCCTCGCCCTTGCCTTGTGGCCTGGCAAGCACCGTTAACGCGGCAGCCGGACATGGCCTCCGCCCGGACAGATCAAGCCGACTGCGTGAGCCGGTGCGCCCGCCTGGCCCTTGCCTCACGGCCTGGCGACCGCGGTGGCTGCGGCAGCCGGCGCCTGCGCGTCCGTGCTGGCAGTCCCGCTCCCGGTAGACCCGCTCTCGGCCGGCGCACTGCCGCTGGGCTTGAGCACCCCCGCCGCCACGGCCTTGGCGGTGACGATGTCGCGGAGGCCGGCGCGGCCCCAGGCCCGGATGTCAGACATGAGGGCGGCGAGCTGGGCAAAGGGAAGGGGGCAGGCGCAGGAGGGGAGGGTGGCGGGATGGTAAGGCTCAGTTGATGGGAACAGCAGACTTCTCTGGACACCCGCCGGGGCGAGGCGCGGCAGGGCGAACCGCAGCGCAGCTCGCCCAAGCCCGCCCACCCGCCGCGGCAAACGGCCATAGCCCACCCACCTCCTCCCCGCTAAGCGCCCCGGCCGCCTGCCGTGCGCGAGCCTCCAGGTCGGGCGGGAGCGGTCGGGTGCCCTCGGCGCCCTGCGCCTGCGGGGGTGGGATGTTGGGAGGACGGCGGCGAGGGAAGCGGCGGGGGTGAGGCGGGAAGCCCTTCGCGCGTGGCGGGGTAAGGGCATGGCTCCTAGCTGTACAACCCGTACACCACTTGCGACTTCGTGCACTCGAGGCCTCTTATATTATCCACAGCCGAGACATCAAGGGCGGACCCCCCTTGCGACCATCCCCGACCCCACCTGCTCGTCCAGCACGTGGGCGGGGGTCCAGAGGGGCTCGGGGGCGTACGACATGGCGATGCGCATCTTGGCCTGTGGGGGGGGGCAGTGCGGTCGTGGGGGCAAGGAAGGGATGTGCACAAGTGACTGTGCGACTGGAGCAGACTTTGGGTTCTGTGCCCCACACGTCTTTTGCAGGGGAGGGACCAATGACCGGGTGCTGCATCCACCGCAGCCCTCCTGGGCGCTGGTCTTGTCCCCTGAAGCCCCCCGTCGCGTCCCACCGGGAAGGGGATGTCCTTGTTGTACATGAGGTCCAGAATGCGGGGCACCCGCTCAGCCTCCCACGCGGCAAAGGCCTGCAGCGGGGGAGTAAGAGGAGAGGAGGCGGAGCTTGTGGGCCCCGCCATTGCCCAACACCACCCCCACGCAGCCTACAGCCTACAGCCCCAGAGTCCGGTACGGCCGGGCCGCGAGCGCAGGGCGCTACCGCATCTAGCCCAGTACAGCCCCTGGGGACCTTACCTCGGGGCTCAGGCCGTGCTTCCGCACCGCCGCCCCCAGCGCCGCGCCGTCCTCCAGGGCAAGGTTGGCGCCCTGGGGGTGGGGGGTGGGGGTGGGGAAGGAGGGGCGTGAGGGGTTCACGGGCACGCTGACACGACAGGTCGGCACGCCTGCGAAGGACGCAGCAAGCACCTGGCCAGCCTGCTATCTGCCTCCCCACAGGCTGCCGGGAGCGCGCTCAGCCCTGGCCCTGGGGCCGCCGGCGGATGCCTGGAAAACCGGACGGACGCCAAAAACGAGACACGCCCCCAGCCCCCACCTGGCCGTCCGGGCCGCCGCTGTGCGCTGCGTCACCCACAAACACCAGCCCGCCGTTGGCCCACGCGCCCTGAGGGGGGGGGGGGGCAGGAGGCAGGCGGGTCGGGATACCAGAGAAAAACCAAACAACAAGAGGCATCAAGGGTGCAGGTGCACGCTGTACAGCACAGGCCGAGGCGGGCCCAGGGTACGGTAGTTCCTGTAAGCGCCACACCACCCCAAAACCCAACGCCCGCAAATAAGTTGTGAAGGCAGGACAGGGCAGGACGCACGACCCCGCAGCCACGCACCAGGGCGATGGCGTCCTGGTTGTGGGAGTACATGCCCAGCTCTGGGGGCCGGGGGGGGCCGGGGCGGGGTCGGGATTGTGGGGGCACGGGGGGAGGGCCCACGAGGCAGTGGCCCAGATCGTGGCCCCTGTGAGCCTGTGCACGCCTCTCTGTCGGGGGCCCGTGCTTGCGCATGCCCGAGAACCCTCTGCTCCCACGGCAGCGCCGGCCGCTATCCCTCCTCCCCAGACCCTCACCCACGCTAATCTTTTCACACATCCTCAGCCCCCTCTGCCCCCCTGCATTGCCCTACCCCATGCCTTCTCCGGACACACCGCCTCACCAGGGCACGCGTGCATTCCCAGGGCCCCAGGCGCCCTCCACCCCACGTGCGCAACCCTGCCCCTTTCTCGCACGACCCTTTCGTCCCGTGCACCCCGAGGCCCTGAGCACCCTCCCTCACCTGACACACGCTCCGGCGGTGTGGCAGCGGCGATGGCCCGCACCCCCGGCGGCAGGCCGAAGCTCTCCGCCGTCGTCAGCGCCCGGCGGAGGGAGTCACCGCCGCTGCGACCTGGCGGGTGGGCGAGGGTAGGGGGGGCGGAAGCACGGCCGGGGGGGCACAGCTGAGGGAGCGAGGCGGTACGGGGGAGGTGGAGAGCTTCGGGCTCTCCGCACATTCCTACACACCACAGACCGCACTGGACCGGCCGTACACCCTTTCTCACCCGCTTTGTTAAACACGCACCCTCCCACTCCACGCCAGCCACGCAACCAACCACCCTGCATACATCCCCATCCCCAGGTGACCCCGCGGGTGACCCTGTGCCGCCGCCCTCCAGCTCCCCATGTGCCCCCCAGCCCGGTACCCACGTGCCCCCTGCAGGCTGGTACGGAGCTCGCCCTCGCCCTCCTCGCCCTTGGGGGCGGGGGGCGGGAACTGCAGCCCTGCCGCCTCGAGGATGGGAAGGTTGGCGTAGAAGGACCTGGGGGGGGGGGGAGGGATGAGGGACGCGGGCTTGTGGGGTTCGGGTTGTGGGTTGATTGCACACAAGGGCCTGGGGTGTGGAAGACCAAGGCACGGGTGCATGGCTGAATGGGGCGAGCGGGGCAGCTCCTGTATGCAAGCAATCAGGCCGTACGGTACGACAGTACGACAGCACGGCACCCACCAGACCATGCGGGATCCTCCGGGCGACGTGTGCGGCAGGGAGATGGGGTAGAACACGAAGCCGCGGGGAGCCGCCTGAGGGCGGTGGGGGAGTTGGAGGGTCTGTGGGGGCCCTGGCCTGGCATGCCAGCAGACAGCTCGTCCCCCTCCCCCCGCCGTCTCAGACAAGGCTGCCCATCACACCACCACGCCCCTGCCTCCTAACGTGGTATTCTCCCCTTTCCCCCCAGCTCCCCCCCGCCTGCCTGCACGTCCATGTACGGCTGATCTCCCGGGAACCAGCGGTGCACCGCCCCCTCCGCCCCCGGGCTCTGCTTGGGGTCGAGGCAGGCGGGCAGGGGGATGGAGGCGGCCGCAAGCTCGGCCTGAGGGAGGGAGGAGGGGGGCATGGAGGTCAGGCAACGGCATCCGAGCAGGAGGCTCAGGGCACTCACCAAACCGCCAACAGCCAACGTGAACCACCAACCACCAACCACCAACCACCGATAGCCACCTGCGTGATGCTCCCGAACCAGCGGACGCGCTGCCGGAAGGTGGGGGAGCGCCCGTCGCCCGCCTGGGGGGGAAGAACAGAAGAGGGAGGGGTAGGGGAAGGGGTCGCGTGTTGCAGCACTGGGCTGAACCTGCCTCCACGCCACGCCCACGCAGTGCATACCCCTCCACCTCCCCCTCTCCACCCACGCAGGCCCTCACCGTCCTCCGTGTGCGGCTGAAGTAGCCATCCGCCGCCACCACGTGCCGAGCCAGCACCGTCGCACGGCGCTTGCCCCCGCCCTCGCCCGCCGCCTCCGTCTCCGCCTCCAGCTCGAACAGGCCCGAGTCCAGGCGGCTGCAGCGGAGCACCTTGGTCCCCAGCTGCACCGTGCCTGCTCGGGGCCGCCGGAAGGCGCGGAGGGGCATTGGTGCGCGGAGAAGCCTGCAAGCCTCAGCACCGTCCCTCCTCGCCCGTTCCTCCTCGCCGTCATCCCTTGCGCACTGTCAATTGTATCTCGTGCCTTTGACGCACGATCCCGCCCGTGCTACTTGCTTCTATCCAGCCCCACCCCCGGCCCCCCCCACCCTGTGGCAGCATGTCATACAGCGACCGCCGCAGCTCGCTCCACTGCACGTGGCAGGGGGTGTAGCCAGTGGACTCGATCTGCGGGTGAGGGTCGGATCCAGATCCAGATCAGGCAGGTCAGGCCGGTCAGGCCTCATCGCGGTCCCCAACCCCCAACCCCCTAACCCAAGCCTCCATCCCTCAAGCCCGCGAGCAGCCCTAAAGCACCCGAGCAGCGACCAGACACCCGAGCATCCGAGCATCCTGTAAGCCCCCAAGCACCCCCTCCCCCCCCAACCCCCGGTGCCGCCTGCCTGCGCCCCGCGGTCCCAGTTCATGGAGGCGGGCAGGGGCTCCCCCGAGACGTCGTCGTAGTCCCGCCAGGCGTTGAACAGCACAGAGCCATGCAGCAGCCTGCGGGGGCGGGTCAGGTCGGGTTTGGGTAAGCCGGGGAAGCTCAGGCGCGGCGGAAGCTGGCTGGCTCAAGGCCTGCCCGCTGCCCCCGCTCGTGCCCCCTCCCCCCCCCCCCACACGCCCCCAACGAAGAACCTACCACCCCCTGTAACTCTCCGCACTGCTCAACCACCCCAAACCACTCAAAACACCGCCCCAGGGCCCGCCCTAGCAGGAGCAGGGCTTCTCGAGAAGGCCGCCCCAGGCCAGGCCCGCGCACCCCGTCCCCCCCCCCACCTGTGCACCAGGCCGGGGCTGAGTGCCTCCAGCGCGGCGATGCCGTTGTGGAAGAGCCCCACGGCGGCGCCCTGGGGGGCCATGCGGGGGGTGGCCTCGAGCACCT